>CM068375.1:151289155-151786655 GCA_034769895.1 Magicicada septendecula | reverse complement strand
ATTGTGATTCTTCATAATTTTAATTGTAAGTGTTATTATACCGTACAATATGTTTTACTTATATGCACAAATATAACTATAATTGTATATTTGACAGATAACTTTAATATACTTTACTTCAACTGTAAAATTTCATGTTAGTAGTGGGGACATAATGTTATTAATGTTTTAAAAGTATACTAATGTTTTATATTTGTAATGATAGTATAGTGTGTTCATTTATTGGAGTATTTCTTAAGCAAGTGATAGAATCAGAATTGCAGTACCAACACCCTTTATGAACATAATGTTTTGATGCCTACCATTAGTGTGACTGGTGTTATAGTTGCAACAGTGCACAGCCACCAGTTCAGAATAATTAAATTATAAAATAAAATATGAAAACATTAACCACTTAAAGGTGTCATCAATTTCAATAGAAAATATCTTAATTTCTGTATGTCTCTATACAATTCAAACATGGTGCATAGGTTGTTAGTGAGGTTTCTAACTTTCATCAGTGAATGGTAGAGCTCACTGTACAAACATAGGAGCACTATGCATGCCTTTCATACTTTCTCAGTGTCCTGAATGTAGACTTAGTTGCGCTTAATGTCCACTGTTACACCAGTTGCCAGTGTGCACTCTGATATATCCTCAGTTGCCATTATGAAAACAATAATAGCCTTGTTCACCTATAAGCTGTATGTATATTCCATTTTAGTTGCAAATTGAAAGTAAATTATGTTATCAGTTGTTTTGAAATTCTAAAACTAGAAAACTCTGTGTAACTGTATAAATAATATTAAGAATTCTCTGTACTACTTTTTCTGTGTGTGTGTGTGTGTGTGTGTGTGTGTGTGTGTGTGTGTGTGTGTGTGTGTGTGTGTGTGTGTGTGTGTGTGTGTGTGTGTGTGTGTGTGTGTGTGTGTGTGTGTGTGTGTGTGTGTGTGTGTGTGTGTGTGTGTGTGTGTGTGTGTGTGTGTGTGTGTGTGTGTGTGTGTGTGTGTGTGTGTGTGTGTGTGTGTGTGTGTGTGTGTGTGTGTGTGTGTGTGTGTGTGTGTGTGTGTGTGTGTGTGTGTGTGTGTGTGTGTGTGTGTGTGTGTGTGTGTGTGTGTGTGTGTGTGTGTGTCCTGCTATTCTATATGCTCTAATTTTCACCCTACCTCTAGATAGAGAACACCCATATGTTGAAATAAAAATAAATATTTGAATAATACAAGGATGTATCAAATATAACCTGGATTTGTTTTAAATTGTTTTAACTCAATAAAAAAATACAAAATTATTATATCATTCTTCTACATAAGCTCCTGATTTGGAAACACATATTTTCCATCAAAATAACAATTTTTTGATTCCTTCCTCAAAGAAAGAAGAGATGCGTAGTTGCAGCCAGTTGTGCTCGAACTCCTATACCCCTCCATTGTCGTCAAATTACAATCCTCCCAATGCTTCTTTAAGTGGTCCAAACAAGTGGTAGTCACAGGTACAAATCTGGAGTGTAAGGAGGGTGTTCTGGGGCCATTCGGTAAATTTTTTGATCTTCTCACATGTTAATGCAGCAGTACGGGGCCTTGCATTGTTGTGAAGGAGAATAATGTCATGCATTCGTTACCGATATTCTTTGTTGTGACTGGCAGCTTTTCATCTTCCAGAAGCTTACAGTAACAGACATTATTCACTGTTCTTCGTACATTAAGAAAATCTATCAATAGAATGCCTGTCGAGTCTCAAAAATCAGTCACAAGCACCTTTCCAGCTGGTAAGCATGTTTTGACCATAACCAGCACAGCTTACCCCTTTCTTCTGCCACTCCATTCTCACTTGTTTCAATTCAGGGGTGAAGTGATTGACAAACGTTTCATCACAAGTGAGAATACGGTGCAAAAATCTTCACGTCCATCCTCATAGAGAGACACGACACTTTCACCAACATCCAAACATTCCTTCTGTTCCTGGGTAAGAGGAACCCACCTGGCAGACACTTCCCGATAATAAAGGTATTGTTGATGTTTGATTGAAGACTTCCATAGCTTATTCCTATTGCTGAAGCAATTTCTGAAACCTTTATGGACCAATCTGAATCAATAAGGATATGAAGAGCATGAATATTTTCTTCTGTGACACTCGTTTATGGTCATCATTAGTGAGGTTAGTTTTCACAGTTTTCCATCCAGTAAATTTGTTTCAATAAAATACTTGAGTCTTTGAAAGATTTGTTCACCGTATTGTGTTTAAAGTCTCCTCAACATTTTGGCAGGTTTAACACTTTCTGTGGAAAAAAATTTGATTATGACGCGTTTGCACAGCATAAAAATGTACCCCTTGCTCAGTCATAGTGCTACTGATAAGACATGAGGCTCGCACCACGAGTCCAAAAGAGGGGTCAACTTCAGTGTCCCCACCAAACTCAAGCCCACGCTGTGCTCTGTTTGCTTACTCGGTGGATAAGAATCCCAGTTCATATTTAATTCTCCCTCATACTTATCCTATTCTTAAAGTTAACAGATTTCCCAGTTCACTCAATTTTGTAACACACCATGACTTTTTTTGGATAAAAGTTGGGATGCAAAAGGTCTTGCGTGAACTTTTTATACAGATAATAAATAACAATTCAAATGTGGCGTGTAAGCTGGTAGTAAATTGCTGGTTTGCAGCTTTATAAGTGAATAGCAGAGAGCTCACTCTACAAACACATAGGAGCATTATGCTTTCTTTTCAGTAAATGACTATATTGATAGTCACCATAGTAACTGATAGCCAAATAAACAAACTAAATTACAGTTACTACAGATAATGAGTTTGTAATATAAAATAAAACTCATCTGTTACTACAAATCCTTAAACAATTGTGATCAGTAAAATCAGTAAGGTCTTTGATTACAAAAAATGACTTGTGATAAAAAGGATGCCATCATGAAGATTCATTTATCAGACAAATGGCAGTAACAGTAGTCTGAGTGAAGTACTACAACACGTAAACATGTGGTTTACCATTCCTAGGTATTAATTTTTACTTTGGTTGACTGGTGATCTAGATTTTATGAATTTGAAGCACTGTAGTGTCTGATTTTGTGATGCACGTAAGGTATATGGTAGCCTTACGTTTCCCTCTATGTGAACTAAATGAAAAAAATAAGATTGATTTTGAATGAAAATTAAACTGTATTGTATGGCATAATATCACCATATATAAAGTAAAACAAATACTGGTAAAGAATGTTCTCATTTTTATAAAACAAATAAAAAATAGTAACAGCCAAAATATCACTTTTTGTCAAAAGTAATTTAACCTAACAATAATTATAAACTACAATGTATTATAATCAACGTTGTACAGATTGTCAGCCTGTTCTGTCTTTACTGCAACCATCTCTTCCAAGGTCTTCCCCCAATCATTTTGTAGACCACTTTTAGCCTAAACCCTCCAATCTTCCCTTCTGTAAATGTGCCCCATCCACTGTTATTCTCTTTCATCTAATCTAATATTCATAGAAATATATTTAGCTTGACCCTAAAATCTACACTATGTTTCCAGTCTATTAGCTGATATACTTTTACTCACATTAACAACTTCATTTCAGCTCTTTGTATTAGTTTTCTCTGTTTTCTTCCCATTTTATTGTCCGGGTTTCACTAAGCATAAATGAGAACAGGTCCTGCCATAAAATTTCATTTTTGTATCTGGTCTTGTTTTATTTTTCAGTGTTATGTGATTTGTAACTCTTATCATTCGATATCCATTTATTTTATTTTTATTTGTTATCATCATATTTATAACTTATATCATAACACAGAAATTTTAAATAGGATATCTGTAATAAAATTGTATTCACAGTTTTAAAATGCACTGGGAATTTTCCTTTAAAGGCGATATTTTTCTTATCAGATATTTCAAAATTATATGTCCTATACAATTGGTCCAAGTGGTGTATATATTACTGCATAGTCTACATAACTATAGATTGATATCCTGTATTAGGGAATATTGAATAATATTAAGAAACTTCATGGTCAGCCAAATGGTTTTTAAGAATCTGAGTTTAATAATATATAATATAATTAAATATTCAAGCTAAAAGTAAAGTAACTTACATTCATGGTAAAAATAGTAAAAAAAAAAATATATATATAAAAGAATATTGACATAACATTTCACAGATAACAAAACTTTTAATAAGAAATGTAAACAAAATACATGAATTTCCATGTCTCCAGAAGACAACCTATTTGTTACTTGAAAATATTGCTTTTATTTGTAAGCATTCATATTAAACAAACCTCAATATGTAGTGTAGCCAACTCTCTGAAATTAGCACTAAAAGGTTAACAAAAACTGTATGGTATCTGTTAAAATGGAGCTGTACCAGATAACATTCACATTAAAACCATGAATAAACCATTAGTACCGGTAACATTAAAAACATACAATCATAAGTTTACTATTTATTACCCTTCATTACACTTCACTGATTAATTTAAGGAACGTTAACTGTCATACAGAAATTTCGTTTTCAATATTGGCTGCACTGTTATTCACCATAGTAACTGCTACTAGCCCAGTAAACAAACTAAAAACTTTCTGATGGAATTACTCAGTAGTAACTGTTGAATATGCTCTTTGTTTGTTAATTTCTAATACTAACGGATGTTTCCCTTTAATTCAAAGTTGTTATAACAAAAATTGTAAATATTTTACTATGACCTGTGAATTAAGTTATTCTGCTATAAAACTTGCTCACCAAGTCAGAGAATTTGTAAGTACACTTTGCTTTCAGTTTATTATTTAAATACATTGTATTTTATGTACCTATACAATAAAATGTAAGTTTTACATTTTTTTATAAACTGCATAATTTAAGGTATTAAAATACATATGTTTAAGCAAACAAATTGGTCATAAATTTCTTTTTACTAATTATAAAAATAAGGTACTGTAACATCATAAACAAGGCAACATTAAATTATACAATATCCTGACTTAAATGGAATATTCCATTATCCACATTCATCTAAATTGGCATTACATAATTTCGGAACTAAAATATTGGTTTGTACTTTGCTAAAACTGAAAAATAAACAAAAATTAACATAAAAACAAGAAAGATATACGGTAGTATGTGTGGTAATTAAAGAAAATTTTTAACTTGTGTAACTCAAACAAAGGATAGTGTAAAAAGCAGTGTTTACATAAAACACAAAAAGATTAAATAATGGTGGTATGCTGACTTCAGAATTTTGGCAAAACTTTACAAGAAAACTAGTTTACAAACAGAATGAGATAGGGCAGTGTCGTATAGTGTTGTGTAGTTATGCAAATTTACAAATGAATTTTATGAAGAAACCTAAAAAGAATATCTATAAAATATATTTTGTAACATATCTGAGAAATTCTTTTGAAACATATTAAAATAATACAGCTATAAATACAGCTATATTTGTTTACCTAGTGGACTCTGCTTACATTCACAGTATGCTTACACACAGTTTTGTGTCTGCTGTAGGTATAGATACCTCGACTAGAAAATTGTTTAAGTTTCTTTTTAGACTTCTGGATGACTATAATTATGACTTCCAGAAAAAATTTTCATAAATTTAAATAACCAACACTGTAAATCGTAAAATGTTTAGAGCTGAGTTTTTTAGATATTTTTCTGTTACTGTCAGCCACATACAAAAACTAACATTCTCTTACTGAAGTGACAAGATACATTTATATCCTGTTAATTTATATATATATATTTCTTATAAATTTACTGAATTATATTCCAATGCCATTATTTACTAACAGAATATGTTATAGTATAAAATCAAGGTTTATTAATGCACAGATCAAGGTTTATATTTGTTACACAGAGTAGGATATTTAGTTACTAGATATTTTTCTGAAGTGGATGACAAAAACACAGTTGTGAGACCAATACCCTTCACAAAAAATAATTTTTTGGTGTCTAGGAATAGACAAACTGATGTTCTAACACGGATTTGTTGCTTAGTAAGAGAATTATGTTTTTCAAAATTAAATCAAAAAATCTTCTTCTTCTTCTTCTTCTTCTTCTTCTTCTTCTTCTTCTTCTTTCTTCTTCTTCTTCTTCTTCTGAACTTCAAGTATTAAGCAAAAATTGCCTGTTACAGTATTCATCTCTTCCTTGACTTCTTCCTTATAACATAATATATAGTGTTAGACTTGAACTGGACATCTGGGTGGAAGTCATGTAATCTATGCCTTCTACTTTCAGTTACTGGCAATTCTGTTTTTACTTCCGCGTTTCTTATCCTGTCTTCTCTTCTACATCCCTTCACAGCTCTGAGGAACATCATCTCTACTTCCTGTATATGGTTTTCTTGTCTCTTATAAGAAGAATCTTATGATTCACTTCCACATGTTTTGTTCTTGGATTTCGTTGTCCATGACGTGTCCGTTACTTAACTAAATACACCTATTTCATTAACAACTAGGAACAAAGTTTTTTATGAGTAAAAACATAAAGTTTTACCTTATAACCTGAACTGGTTTTCACTTTTAAAAAGCTTCTTCAGAGGTTGCCGCTGGTAAAACACGAAAACAAATAAAAACGACATCCTAAACGAACAGACACAATTCAAATTGCACGCATTATTCGAACATATCTCACCCCACACACACAACATCGATCTTTCGAAATTCGATTCCGTTGCCCACAACAGGAAGTACAGCGCTACCAGCGGCAACATCTGAAGAAGCTTTTTAAAAGTGAAAACCGGTTCAGGTTGTAAGGTAAAACTTTATGTTTTTACTCATAAAAAACTTTGTGTTCCGAGTTGTTAATGAAATAGTTGTATTTACATGTTTTGTGTTTAAAGTATGAGTTCATTACACCACAAACATTGTTTGCATAAAGCAGTATATTCAAGGGTACCATCACACAGCCTTATGCCTCCATTGAATGTTATTCCATCCCCTTCAAAGCATCATCAGGCTAAGAGAGAAAACCCTGATAGAAAATCTTTGTCCCCCAGATGACGGGGGTTGAGCAAATGGTTAGGAGCCAACTTTCATAAAATTTAAATTATTTTCAGTATCTGGCTCTGATAAAACCATACAAGTAACAAATTTTTAAAAGTTTTTATAAAAAGTTTTGTACAAAAATGTAGTTTGTACATTTGTTTGCCTATGTACATAGTTTGTACATGTAGTCTGTCTTCCTATTTTTAGTGGTGTATACTATATGCCTCTGTTTTAGTTATTAGAGCACTGTGAACACAGCTTGTAAATATGCTGTTATATATGTTATGTTACTGTATTCTTGTTTTCCACACTATATTCTTGTTATCATCTTATATTCTACTGCTCAAGCAATTCAGTCACTGAGAGGAATCAGAACAATATTCATAGAACAGTTCATCTAGATTTAATTTTTTTTTGAATATCAATCATTGCCAATAGTAACAAATGTTCTTTCTTTGCACATGTATAATATTTCTAAAATTTCGTAAATCCAAAAGTGTAGATGGTAAGTGCCCCCTCCCAATTACTACATTGTAAACATACATTGTCGTTCTTTTTATTACATAATATTATCTTTAGTACATAAAGTTTGTTTTCAGGAGGAGAAGAGGTTAAGTGAGCGAAAGAAGCATTTGTTGTACTTGATACATCACTTTTTACGAGAAGAGGGGTAAGTAGAATTGTCATAAACAAAGTATAATATTTGGTCTGTATACTTAAGTTATTGAAATAAATAGGCTACAAGAAAATCAACAGTAACTGTATTGTTTCTAATAAGCATGAGATTTCGAGGTCGTGGTTCTGCTTACACATGCATGTGCATTAGGGTGGTCCAAAAATAAAATTTTGGAAATCATATTCTCCACAAGCCTGCCCTTATTCCATATGGTATTATTGAATTGAGAAAAAAAATTCAGGTGAATTGGTCAATATTTAGGGGTCCCTATGATTTAACACTTTATAGGTCAAAACGGAGTTTGTACTAAAACACCAATATTTTGGTAAAAAACTTTACTAATGATATAAATGAATACAGAAATACTGTGGAAAAGTTATTTTACATTTACAGTGGTCATAATTCAGGTTTCTGAAATGTTTATGTTACATAATATAACATTGTGTACACACACACACACACACACACAGAACGCCCTTAGGAGAATGTAACAGGTGCTTGTAGGGAGCCCTGCACTTAGAAAAGAGAAAATGGGTGATACAGAAACATGAGGGAGAGAGAGAGAGAGAGAGAGAGAGAGAGAGAGATTATTTTCAATTATTGTTATTCTGTGTACTATCTGTATGTCATTTGTTTCTTACTCTTCCCTGTTTACTTTTGGGTCATTCCAAGTCAAATCATCCAGGGGTGTACACCCCACCCTCTCAGATTTTCATGAAATTTTTTTTACATCATCTATGGACAAATATAATAACCCGTATTTTTAATTTTTCCAAATTCGCTTTAGTTTTTTTTTTAATGATTTTTTTGGAAAAAGTCCATTTTTAGCCGATTTGTTAGTCGCAGCGTGAGATCTAAAGGGCACTATCAACAAAAACTCAACTTGTATGGTTATTATTTAATATTAAGTTATGAAACTTACCATACTTACTTGAAATCTGATTCCAAATATAAAGTCAAAAATAACATTTTGACTCATATAAAACTTGTTTTCCACTTCAAATTTGGCAATTCTAAATTTTCTTATCCGTGCAGGCTTTTATGTAAATGTTTATAACGTTTT
Organism: Magicicada septendecula; assembly: GCA_034769895.1. NCBI lineage: Eukaryota > Metazoa > Arthropoda > Insecta > Hemiptera > Cicadidae > Magicicada > Magicicada septendecula. The sequence goes on along the minus strand of CM068375.1, from coordinate 151,777,946 downwards.
CCTGTCTGGCCCTATGAGGCTGAAAAAGGTCTCATTTGAAAGAGGATGAAATGTAATATAATAGTGTAAAATAAAAGTCATGGGTATTTAATGACATCATTTTATAATTTAAGTACAAAGTTTATATTTGATATTTCATTGAAATATTGTGCATAGTACTCTATCTTGTGTGGCCAATGAGGATTTTTTTTACTTAAGGTATACTTATATTTTTCTGTACTAAAACCTTCAGTTAAAATTAGGCTTATCAGTGTAACAAGGCCTAACTACCTGTCAAAACTAAAACAATATAGATTTTAAAGAAGATTTGTCCATATTTTAAAAATAATAACTTGCTTAGGTATTTACTTGTTGAGTTAGCTTACCTTTTTAGTCTTAAATGGTGTTACAGGATATTTGTAATATATACAGGTGCTTCTTGATTGATGAAACTTAATTTTTCTTGCCCAGGCAGCATTAATATTTTGAATACTTTTTTGGATAGTCTGAAAAGCATTCGGCCCACCTAAGTACTTAATTCAGGTACATCTATGCAGCAAATTATGTTTGTAAAAGGGACCCAGCACTTATCCTCTCTCCCAACATTTCTGTGTTCTGGCCAAAAAAATGTTTTTGATGGTCAGTGAGGATGCATAAAATTGATGTAAGCATCTTGGTTGTCATCATCTAGCTCCAAAATTAATCCAATATAATATTTTCTTCATAGAAACAGCCTACATAGGTATTTGGTTGGAGATTTGGAAGTTGCAGCTCTTGCAAAAAGCTATATCTTAAGGAAAAATCTTTGTCACTGCTGATACGTTTTGCTGCTATTTCGGTTTTGGATAGTGGTTGAAAATAATGGAAGGACCTTGTGCCAATAACAGTTTTATGATCACTAAAACGCAAAGTTAACATAAGTTCTACATTTTTTACACTGTCTGTATTGATGAATTGAAATGTTATTTTTGAAAAATGCTGGTCACAAATCTTGAACATGTCTTCTGGTGTACAAATTTGATCTTTATATGGCAATTTTTTTCTACAGTTGTCACAAATCTTTTTTCCAGGAATTAATATTATTCCTTTTTTTGTACTTAAATTATATGATGTAATTAAATACTCATAACTTTTATTTTATGTTGTTATATTACATTTCATTCTCTTTCAAATGAGACCTTTTTCAGCCTCATAGGACCAGACAGAAAAAAGTTATAAACATTTACATAAAAGCCTGCACAGAGAAAAAATTCAGAATTGCCAACTTTGAAGTGGAAAAACAAGTTTTATATGAGACAAAATGTTATTTTTGACTCTATATTTGGAATCCTTGTGAAATTTCAAGTAAGTATTGTGAGTTTTATAACTTAATATTAAATAATAACCAAACAAGGAGAGTTTTTATTGAAAAGTGCCCTTTAGATCTCGCGCTGTGACTAACAAATCGGCTAAAAATGGACTTTTTTCAAAAAATCATTAAAAAAAACTAAAGCGAATTTGTCAAAAATGAAAAATACTGGTTGTTATATTTGTCCATAGATGATGTAAAAAAAATTTCATGAAAATCTGAGAGGGTGGGGTGTAAAAGTTTTTCCAGCTGGATGTATTGATTTGGAATGACCCTTTTTTTTAATATTGCCTGTTGAAAATATATTTATTTACTGAAATATCAGCAGAAAGTTTTAGTGTTATTACTATAAAAATACACATTTATAGGGAGAGTATTGGAAGTCATTGTATTTCAGCTTCTGGATTGGAAGGGAAAGACTAGCTTTAAGGTTGGAGTTCCCATTTTCCTCAGGACAAAAAATTTAAGATTGTTTCCATATAATTATTTATACAATTACTGATAAGCCTTATTTTAACACACACACGACTGGCTTACAAATAGACCTCTGTTAAGTGTTATGGAATTTCACTAAAATCTTTAATAGTTCTGGGGTAATTGATCCTCCCCAACCACTGATAGTTAAACCACTGTTTCAGACGCATTCATAATTACAATATCAATGTTCACATTCCCTTGTATTTGTATTGTTCCGAATCATTTAATAAAATAATATAGAGTACAAAAATCTTTATAGGGTTAAAACAGTCATGATAACAAAGTTATTTGCCTTGTACAATGTAATTAATTTTTTTCGAAGCATATGTACCAAGTACCAGTATGTATATAATCTGTCAAAGTGTATATAATGGATTTGTCAAAGTGTGATCTGCCTGTACGTACAATGACTAACAGATCTTTGCCTCCTCCAATTATCTGAATTTATGTTTAAATGTGTTTAATACGGTTATAGTATGTGTACATATTAACAAAGCCTAGAGGCTCAGACAAGTCTCGTAAACACAAGTCAAGATTTTTTAAAATTATAAAAGGGAAAAGCAGGAAGATGTGTTAGAAACTTTCTTTGACATATTTTATGTTTTGTTGAATAACATTAAGTAATAAATATTATCCCTATTAATTAGAAAATATAAGGATTATAATTTTAAGTATCTTGGTGAATTTATATTCAACTTAATAAGCATACCTTTCCTTTAGAATTTTATACAGTGTTATCTAGACTTTAAGAGTGAATTAAGGAGGCTATTATTTGGTTATTTGGATTTAGAAGGGTGTGAGAGGTGTTTAGCAGTCCTGTGGCTAGATTTCACCTGGCCCCATATCTGATAAGGGGCCACACATACACATGCATGCATGCAGAAAGTACTCATTTCTAGATAAAAATTCTTGGAACTATACTGACTTATTATTATTTAATACTGATATATTACCTGTACTACAATAAGATTATAATATTATTTGTGATGGCAACTAGCCCAGTTCTGACTGAACAATCTGAACAGTGTTATAGTGAAATATAGATTAAATCTTCTCATAAAATTTACTATTCCGCTCAAAAAATTATGAAGCTTTAATCAGGCAGAAGAGGATGTTTAGAAGTGCTAGAGAGAAGGAATAAAGTAAGCATCGAATTGCGCTATTTGGAATGATAAGACACAAGTGTCTATACAGCACAAAGATAAAGCTTGCAGAGAGGGAACTTTTGTGAAGGCCAAGTTAATATGCTATGAAGCTAAATAAATTAATAAAATAAAATAATAGAGTGGCGTATTGTTATAGTACATAACTTGTCAGCATAACAGTGCAGATGAGTGTCAAGAAGAATTACTTAATGGAATATTAAAATTAGAATAGAATTATGTCATGAGGATAAAAATTGTGGCTGGCATACAGTAGCATAGCCAAGATTTTTCCATGGAGTTAGTTACTGATGATAATGGTGGGGGGTTGATGATTGCTGTGTAAATTGACAACACATCTCTCTAACACTCCAGTAACATAATCTTCTGTGTTATTATATTATAGATTCACTTATATTGTAACAAAACTCAAAATTTAGTATTTGTTTTCTAAGTTACAAAAAATTATGATATAATCAAAAAAATTTTATTTTTATTTATTTATTAATTATTTAATTATTTCTTATGTATTCATGTAATTTTTATTTCTTTTAATTATTAATTTAATCAATTTATTCGTTTAGAATGACCAGAATTGTTTTTCAGCGTTAATAAGATTATCTCCTGTAATAATCGATTAGCGGTCCTTCGTTATTCTAAGTGTGTACTCCTTTAACGTGGTTAATTTCTGCTTTTCTTGTAGTCCAGATATCAAATATTATTTAATATTCTTCTATTTATATAATTACAAATAAATAGAACCCAAAATTATAAAATTCAATGATTTTATTAACATAATAATAAATGATCGACTTTGAATTGATTAGTCAATAGACAAATTACAGACTCGTTTCTCAGGGCGAGTAAATTCCATATATAAAATATTAATATTAATTTGTGGATTCTTTGGACTGTTATTATAATAGTCAGAGAAAAAGGGCAAAGCTGAAAAGTATAATGTGTACAATAAAAACTGCTTAAATATCTAAAAATACAAAATATTATTGAATAGACAATGTTAGTAAGATAAATTTCTCGAACCCAAACTGGTGATGCTGTTCTGCCGACACCGCACAGCCTTATGGGAATAGTCCAAAATGGCCGCCTTCATGATGAATGTAAACGGAGCGCCTTCACTGCTGAATTTTTCCAAATAAAAGTTGGTTATTGGTGTATTCCTCTTCCCAGTAGTAGTGGTTAATTACTCTTCATCACCGTGGAATTATTCAGGAGTAGTGGTCAGTTTTTCGGCACTGCAATCAGTGTTCTCAATGTGTTTTTGTTCCAATGGCTGATAGGTTTTACAATGTCCAATTCTGTGTCGATAAAATTTTGTATCCACGTTTATATAGTTCTATTATCTGGATTACGACTTCAAATCTTCATAAATCACTTAATTTGGTTTATTCCATGTTAACTCAGTATTCATTAATCATATTTTTACACTTCTCTGTTTTAATTTTTATAGGTTTGGTTATATTCAAAATTATCTTCTCTCTTTTTAAATGGATTTATTTTCGTGAGCTCGTTTCGAAGTGTACGTCTCAACGGGTAACAATCAACTAACTCGCTTTTCTCTGCAAACAATAGATCCTAGCCGATTTAATATTAAATCTACATAGTTTCAACCAGAAGCATTTCCGCCTAAATAATTGACTTTTACATTATATGATTAATTACATTTTTACTATTGCTTAATTTTATTAAATACTAATTACATAATTACCTTCCTTAGTTAATTCTGCGTTATTTAATACCAAACATGATATACTTTACAATATTTTCTAACTCAAAAAATCACATTTACAGTATATTTGAATGTAGGCCTTAACTGTACTTCCTGTCATCTCAAATGGTTTTCAATTTCTATTATGTTCTAGTTATCATTGAACAAGATCATTGCTTGAATTAAAATGGTTATTTTTCTTTAATTCTTTGTAATTTTATGATTTGGTTAACTAATTTACATATTATCTTTAATTTAGGCTTTCCTCTTAGATTCCAATGTTATTATACTTGCATTTTTTCTAATAATATCTCATACATTTCTTCAATACCTTTACAAAGTATTGTTACAATTATAATTCACAGTAATTGATTTACATTATATAATTTTCATCAATTTAATTAATTTCCTTTACTTATTTACTAATTACAAGGTTTGTAAGATTTACCATTTGGCCTAGATTTTGTGTTAGTTCATTTACAATGTTTATTATTATTCCAGCTTGCTAATACCCTTTCTGACATATTATTCTTATAAAATCTTAACTAAATTACCCTCATCTAATTACAGTAAGGTTTATTATTAACTAGCGAGTACCCGGCATGCGTTGCAATGCCACTCAAAGAAAGAAAGTGTTTGTATATATATAATATATAAAGATTTCGTTCCCGTGGTCTTCAATTTAATGCGATAATATATTTAGAACAGAATCTATTCCATTGGGTTGCCATAGTAACCAGATCTAATAAGTTAGTTTTTTAAGACTCCAAAGGACCCCCCAGAGGATCGTATCAAAAAAAACACCTGTCCTATGTTGGTTCTCCCGTTGCGTAAAATATTTGTGCCAAGTTTGGTTGAAATCGGTCCAGTGGTTTAGGAGGAGATGTGGAAGACCCCAAAGAACCCAATCGAAAAAACACCTATCCTATGTTGGTTCTCCCTTTGCGTAAAATATTTGTGCCAAGTTTGGTTGAAATCGGTCCAGTGGTTTAGGAGGAGATGTGGAAGACCCCAAAGAACCCCCAAAAGAACCCCATTGAAAAACACCTATTCTATGTTGGTTCTCCCTTTGCGTAAAATATTTGTGGCAAGTTTGGTTGAAATCGGTCCAGTGGTTTAGGAGGAGATGTGAAAGACCCCAAAGGACCCCCAAAAGGACCCCCCGAAGGATCATATCGAAAAAACACATATCCTATGTTGGTTCTCCCGTTGCGTAAAATATTTATGCCAAGTTTGGTTGAAATCGGTCCAGTGGTTTAGGAGGAGATGTGGAAGACCCCAAAGGACCCCCCAATGGACCCCGTCGAAAAAAAACACCTATCCTATGTTGGTTCTCCCGTTGCGTAAAATATTTGTGCCAAGTTTGGTTGAAATCGGTCCAGTGGTTTAGGAGGAGATATGGAAGACCCCAAAGGACCCCCCAAAGGACCCCATCGAAAAAACACCTACCCTATGTTGGTTCTCCCGTTGCATAAAATATTTGTGCCAAGTTTGGTTGAAATCGGTCCAGTGGTTTAGGAGGAGATGTGGAAGACCCCAAGAACCCCCCCAAAGGGCCCCATTGAAAAAAATTCATAAACCTTCGCGGACGTGCGCACAACAACTCACCGAAGTTTCATCGCAATCGGATGAATGGTATAGGAACGCATACGGGACAAAGAAAGAAAGAAACAAACAAACAAACATTCATTTTTATAGATATAGATTAACATCATTAAACATAATAAATATTTTATAACAACAACAACAAAATTATATCCATTCTCAAACATTTAAGCCTTGAGTTCAATGAACTACTAATGTAAACAAAACACATCTGTTTTTCATCATTTAAATTATTCCTTAAAATTAATTTTCATGCAGTCCTTGCTGTTTTTGTTTTATTATAAGGATTTACCCTTGATCACTCCACTATTTATTGTATACTCTTATATCATTTTTCGTCATTTTGTCTGGTATTGTATTATAAAGAATTTCACTTATATGAGATCATTAGGATTCACTTTTCATTATAAAGTTAAATTGCATTGGTACATTTTTACATTTATATCTAGAACCTTTACTTAAACATATTTTACATTTACTCATATTTTATTGCATTTTACTTTTCCTATTTATTTTCATATTTTTTGTAAGTTTTTTAATGTTATTACTTGTGGTTGTTTTTCTAACAGTTGTTCATTTATTTTGGATGTTTGTCTATACTGGGCATTTCCTGACCTGCTCCTATACTACCTGGGTCTAATTACTTTATACATTGGCCTATCATTATTTTTCTATAATTTCTTATATATATTGTATGGTTGATTTTAATTATTTTATCTCTCCTAACTATTATTTCACTACTTTGTGGTCCTTGACTAATTTTTATAGTGGTTTTCATTGATGTCATTTTATTTTTATTTTATATATGATCATTTTTTAAATTAGAATAATGTGGATAATCTGTAATGCTACAATATATTTCATGTATATTATACACTTTCCTGTCATATGTTATTACTCGATAAAATAATAGACCCATCGTAATGTCGCAAGCAGCCCACAGATCTACATGGCAGCATCTGTGGGGAAGATGCCTAGTAAATATTTTACTAGATTTCACTAAAAAGTCCCATTCTAACTATAACATCATGTATTGGCTATGCCAGTATTGATATATGATGGGAAACATACTACATAAAGTTCTTAATAATAATTTCAACAATACTACATAAATCAGTACATTAACCACAAGAGGGACATCGCAAAGAGCACACACACACACACACACAGAACAAAATGGTGATCAGCAAGTTATAATATTAACAAAGTTGGATGCTGATCTGTGTCAAAGACAGTGAAGCTCCTGTCACGTTATTGGGATAAATCTGGAATAAGACGAGGAAAATAAGTGAGCCAGCTTTTGAATGTACAAGATATTATATTTTTATTACGTTACAACAACAATGTGTGTGCGATCGCAGACACTTGTTTACTAGTATCTATGTAGTTTTACATACACATGTTCATATCTTGACACCCCTTCTCAAGTTGAATTATCTAATAATTTGAATTGCAAAATAGCACATAAATAAGGCATTAATAAACACTTAAACAGAAATAGTTTACATGACATTTGGTTACATAATCTAGCTTTTCACAAAAATATTGAAATTTTACATTACATAAAGATTTGGTCAGGATATCTGCAATATTTTCACTTGTGCTTATATATTTGAGCTCGATTAGTCCTTTTGCCACAATGTCTTTAATATAGTGGAACTTAATGTCAATGTGTCTAGTGCGCTTGCTGTTTTCATAGCTCTCTGCCATATTAATTGCACTTTGATTATCGATGAGCATTACTGGTGTAGAAGTGTCGTACTGCATATCCTCCAAGATTCTTTGTAGGTAAATCAAATCTGTTGCTGTGGATGCACAGGCTATATATTCTGATTGTGCTGAGGACAAGGATACACAACTTTGCTTATGAGAAGTCCATAAAATTGGATTATCACAGTGATAGATTACAGATCCAGTTGTGCTCTTACGATCTGTAGTGTCTCTTGCCCAGTCTGCATTGGAGTATGCATACAGTGCATCTTCAGTTGAGCAACGATATGTCAGCTTTTTATATCTTGTTTTCTTGATGTATCGCAGTACTCTCTTTGCTGCTGTCCACAGTTGGTTTGTTGGTCTATCTAAATACCTACTCAGCACTGAAGTTGCATATGCTATATCTGTCCTAGAGATAACTGAAATGTAGATCAGTGATCCCACGATTTCCCTAAATGGTAAATCCTTGTTTATTTGTAGGTTCAGATCAACTTGAAAGTTGTTTTCCAGAGGTGTACTTGCAGTTTTATAAGTCTGCATTCCAAACTTCGTTAAGACTGTCTATAAATTTATGTTGAGAGATTTCTATGGAGTCCTTTTCTATATGTATTTCTGTGCCTAGAAAATCTTTAACTGTTCCAAAGTCTTTAGCGCAGAATTCTGTTTTGAGAAAATCTATCAGGTTGTTACATGTTTTGGGTTTTCCTGTGACTATGATGTCATCTACCTATATCAGTAAATAGACGTTGTTACCAGTGTAGAGACAAGAGTCATTTTTTGACCTAATTAATCCATATTGCTCTATTGCATCGGTGAATCTTTCATTCCACTTTCTTGGAGCTGAACGCAATCCATAAAGACTCTTTTTCAGCTTCAGAATTTTGCAATTACAATCAACTCCCTGTGGTGTTTTATTGAAGATGTCAGTGTCTAGTATTCCATTTAGAAATGCACTCAGGATATCCAACTGTCTTATATCCCACTGTTTTTGTAGAGCAACTGACAAAAGTAGACGTATAGTGGATATTCGAGCAACAGGAGCATAGATATTATTTGTTACCTGTTCTTGAAATCCTCTTGCAACTAATCTTGCTCTTTTTGTGCCATCTGACTTAACCTTGAATAACCAACGTGTATCTATAGGTGTGGCATTGCGAGGTAGTGATGCTGGTTCCCATGTCTTGTGTTTTTCCAATGCATTAACCCATTCACTGACTTTGACGAGTGTAGCTTGCACCATTTTATCAGTACCGTGGAGACTTTAACGAGTGTAGCTCACGCCACTTGTTCAGTTCACTGACTTTGACGGCAATCACTCGCCCATTTGTTTCAATGTAAGAACTGTTTTGTAGTAGTTTTATGAATCTCCAACAGATGTCGGGCAAATTTAAATGCTTTCTACATCTGTTTTTACTTCCATATTCCTTAAGGAATGGAAGTATGGTGATGGCAAAAAAAATCGTGTTCGAGATTATTGCAGATTCTGATTCTACTACACTCAAAACATGAAAAAAAGTCGTTTTCCGAAAAGTGTCTGTGTGTCTGTCTGTCTGTCTGTCTGTCTGTCTGTCTGTCTGTCTGTCTGTGTGTCTGTGTGTCTATGTGTCTGTAGATTTTTTTTCTATGGCAAACGATAACTGCCGCAAATTCAAACAGAATCAAATAATTTTTTGCATACAGCCCGATTTTGCAGAGTTCTCGCGACCTATTGTTTTTGGTGAAGATCGGTTGAGGGAAAGGGGTAGTTTACCTGCAACGGTTTTTTTTTAGCAAGGGAAATTTTGTTTGTTTGGCAAACGATAACAGCCGCAAATTCAAACAGAATCAAATAATGTTTCTCATACAGCCCTGAATTGTAGAGTTCTCAAGACCTATTGTTTTTGGTGAAGATCGGTTAAGGTAAAGGGGTAGTTTACCTGTAACGTTTTATGTTTTAACAAGGGTATTTCCTATGGCAAACGATAACAGCCGCAAATTCAAACAGAATGAAAAGATTATTTGCATACAGCCCTAAATTGTAGAGTTCTCAATACCTTTTGTTTTTGGTGAAGATCGGTTAAGGGAAAGGGGTAGTTTACCTACAACGTTTTTTTAACAAGGGTATTTTCTATGGCAAACGATAACAGCCGCAAATTCAAACAGAATCAAATAATTTTCTGCATACAGCCCTGATTTGTAGAGTACTCAAGACCTATTGTTTTTGGTGAAGATCGGTTGAGGGGAAGGGGTAGTTTACCAGCAACGTTTTTTATCATGCGTATTTTCTATGGCAAACGACAACTGCCGCAAATTCAAACAGAATCAAATAATTTTTTGCATACAGCCCTGATTTGTAGAGTACTCGCGACCTATTGTTTTTGGTGAAGATCGGTTGAGGGGAAGGGGTAGTTTACCTGCAACGGTTTTTTTTATCAAGGGAAATTTTTTTTTTTTTGGCAAACGATAACAGCCGCAAATTCAAACAGAATCAAATAATGTTTCGCATACAGCCCTGAATTGTAGATTTCTCAAGACCTATTGTTTTTGGTGAAGATCGGTTGAGGGAAAGGGGTAGTTTACCTGCAACGTTTTTTTAACAAGGGTATTTTATATGGCAAACGATAACAGCCGCAAATTCAAACAGAATCAAATAATTTTTTGCATACGTCCCTGAATTGTAGAGGTCTCAATGACTTTCGATTTTGGTGAAGATCGGTTAAGGGGAAGGGGTAGTTTACCTGCAACCTTTTAGTTTTATTTTCTATGGCAAACGATAACAGCCGCAAATTCAAACAGAATCAAATAATGTTTTGCATACAGCCCTGATTTGTAGAGTACTCAAGACCTATTGTTTTTGGTGAAGATCGGTTAAGGGGAAGGGGTAGTTTACCTGCAACGTTTTTTTATCAAGCGTATTTTCTATGGCAAACGATAACAGCCGCAAATTCAAACAGAATCAAATAATTTTTTGCATACGTCCCTGAATTGTAGAGGTCTCAATGACTTTCGATTTTGGTGAAGATCGGTTAAGGGGAAGGGGTAGTTTACCTGCAACCTTTTACGTTTTAACAAGAGTAAAGTACTTGAAAATTTATTTATACTTTTTGAAACAATGGTAATTGTTAAAAATAAAATAATTTTGTTGCCAGGCAATAAAATTATAATTTTTTCATTTTAATGTAATATAATATTTTTCATTTAATACAGCAATAAAAAGGCAGGTAAGACACAGCCTGGCTGTTTGGCTGAAAATGATTTTAAATATAAATCTTAGAATATGGAAGTCATGTATGGTTCTCCATACCGATATCAATACCGGTATCAAATGATTATTTGCATACAGGCCTGCATTGTAGAGTTCTCAAGACATATTGTTCTTGGTGAAGATCGGTTAAGGGAAAGGGGTAGTTTACCAGCAACGTTTTATGTTTTAAAAGGGTATTTTCTATGGCAAACGATAACAGCCGCAAATTCAAACAGAATCAAATAATTGTTTGAATACAGCACTGATTTGTAGAGTACTCAAGACCTGTTGTGTTTGGTGAAGATCGGTTAAGGGAAAGGGGTAGTTTACCTGCAACGTTTTTTTTATCTAGGGTAATTTTTATTTCCATATTCCTTAAGGATGATGGCAAAAAAAATCGTGTTCGAGATTATTGCAGATTCTGATTCTACTACACTCAAAACATGAAAAAAAGTCGTTTTCCGAAAAGTGTCGGTGTGTGTGTCTGTCTGTCTATGTGTGTGTCTGTCTGTAGATTTTTTCTATGGCAAACGATAACTGCCGCAAATTCAAACAGAATCAAATAATTTTTTGCATACAACACTGATTTGTAGAGTACTCAAGACCTATTGTTTTTGGTGAAGATCGGTTGAGGGAAAGGGGTAGTTTACCTGCAACGGTTTTTTTTTCAATGGAAATTTTCTTTATTTGGCAAACGATAACAGCCGCAAATTCAAACTGAATCAAATGATTATTTGCATACAGGCCTGCATTGTAGAGTTCTCAAGACATAATGTTCTTGGTGAAGATCGGTTAAGGGAAAGGGGTAGTTTACCAGCAACGTTTTATGTTTTAAAAGGGTATTTTCTATGGCAAACGATAACAGCCGCAAATTCAAACAGAATCAAATAATTGTTTGAATACAGCATGATTTGTAGAGTACTCAAGACCTGTTGTGTTTGGTGAAGATCGGTTAAGGGAAAGGGGTAGTTTACCTGCAACGTTTATTTACTTCCATATTCCTTAAGGAATGGAAGTATGGTGATGGCAAAAAAAATCGTGTTCGAGATTATTGCAGATTCTGATTCTACTACACTCAAAACATGAAAAAAAGTCGTTTTCCGAAAAGTGTCGGTGTGTGTGTCTGTCTGTCTGTGTGTGTGTCTGTCTGTAGATTTTTTTTCTATGGCAAACGATAACTGCCGCAAATTCAAACAGAATCAAATAATGTTTCGCATACAGCCCTGAATTGTAGAGTTCTCAAGACCTATTGTTTTTGGTGAAGATCGGTTAAGGGAAAGGGGTAGTTTACCTGTAACGTTTTATGTTTTAACAAGGGTATTTCCTATGGCAAACGATAACAGCCGCAAATTCAAACAGAATCAAACGATTATTTGCATACAGCCCTACATTGTAGAGTTCTCAAGACCTATTGTTTTTAGTGAAGATTGGTTGAGGGAAAGGGGTAGTGTTTACCTGCAACGTTTTTTTAACAAGGGTATTTCCTATGGCAAACGATAACAGCCGCAAATTCAAACAGAATCAAATAATTTTCTGCATACAGCCCTGATTTGTAGAGTACTCAAGACCTATTGTTTTTGGTGAAGATCGGTTGAGGGGAAGGGGTAGTTTACCTGCAACGTTTTTTATCAAGCGTATTTTCTATGGCAAACGATAACAGCCGCAAATTCAAACAGAATTAAATAATATTTTGCATACGTCCCTAAATTGTAGGGGTCTCAAGGAATTTCGATTTTTGTAAAGATCGGTTAAGGGGAAGGGGTAGTTTACCAGCAACCTTTTACGTTTTAACAAGAGTAAAGTACTTAAAAATTTATTTAAACTTTTTGAAACAATGGTAATTGTTAAAAATAAAATAATTTTGTTGCCAGGCAATAAAATTATAATTTTTTCATTTATGTATTTTTTTCTCAGTGATGTACTGTTTACGTTTCCATTTTATTATTATGACTACCGCAATGAAAAGGCAGGAAAGACACACACACACACACACACACACACACACACACACACACACACACACACACACACAATTCGCGTTATTTCTGGCCTCATTCATGTTTATTTTCTTACATTTGCACGCTTTTTAAATGGAAAGTGCCGAACCCATACCAACATAACAAATGCAAGCCGAAAAGTGTCCAGCGTGGATAGCGATTTGCTTCCTGTGGATCGCTGGGCAGTGTAACTGCTCGTGTTTACAGAGGAACGATTCATAGACAGACTTTTCGTCTTTAGGGAATGAACCCTCTGCAAGATGCTGAGGGTCCATCAGTGACTTCGGAGCGCTCCTTCTTTTCCGCATGTTTGTTCTGTGAAACGTACACTGTAGATTCGCAGCTTTATTCTAAGCAACGCTCAATAGGAAATGTTGAAAAGTTTTGTCCACGGTGTACCCTCATACACACTAAACCTGCTCTGATGTTTTAATTACGGACATCATAATATTAAAACTTTGGAAACTTAAGCACTACTTAATGGAGATCAATCATTAACTTATACAAGCCATTAATTTTATACATATTTTTTATATATATGTGTACAACGTTATCGGCAACAAAGAAGTAGTTTTTGTTAAAATTCCTTCCAGGGATATTTGGCCGTAGTCCAATGTTTTCTACAAAACCAGACGTTTCGGCAATGCCATCGACTTCCATCATCAGTGAAAATCGAGTGCGATAACGTGAGGTGGTATATGTTAGTGACCACAGTACTGTGGTTAAGGCTGAAGCAGTAAGTAGAAAGAAGTAGTTTCTATGGTAATATTTCATTTCGAAAATGATTTAAAATATAAATCTTAGAATATGGAAGTCACGTATGGTTCTCCATACCGATATTTATTTACTGCTATGTACCATTGTTTAACATATTTGTATGTATTAAATCTGCAATAAAAAAATAGACATTTTTTGAAAATTAATTCCTTAAAAAAATAGTCAGTGAATGGGTTAATTTCTGATTTTACTGCCTCTTTCCATCCATCATCAATTTTCATAGCTTCTTCATAGGTTTCTGGGGCTCCATCACTTATTAAACAATAGGCAAGAAATGCATCCTCTGGAATATTATCTGGATAATAGATACAGTCTTGAAGTTTCTTGGGTGGTTGTCTATTTCGTTTTGGTCTCTCGTTTCCTTTTACTTCCATGTTCCTTAAGGAAATGGAAGTATGGTGATGGCAAAAAAAAATTGTGTTCAAGATTATTGCAGATTCTGATTGTACTACACTCAAAACATGAAAAAAGTCGTTTTTTGAAATGTGTGTGTGTGTGTGTGTGTGTGTGTGTGTGTGTGTGTGTGTGTGTGTGTGTGTGTGTGTGTGTGTGTGTGTGTGTGTGTGTGTGTGTGTGTGTGTGTGTGTGTGTGTGTGTGTGTGTGTGTGTGTGTGTGTGTGTGTGTGTGTGTGTGTGTGTGTGTGTGTGTGTGTGTGTGTGTGTGTGTGTGTGTGTGTGTGTGTGTGTGTGTGTGTGTGTGTGTGTGTGTGTGTGTGTGTGTGTGTGTGTGTGTGTGTGTGTGTGTGTGTGTGTGTGTGTGTGTGTGTGTGTGTGTGTGTGTGTAGATTTTTTTCTATGGCAAACGATAACAGCCGCAAATTCAAATAGAATCAAAAACTTTTTTGCATACAGTCCTTATTTGTAGAGTAGTCAATACCTATTGTTTTTGGTGAAGATCGGTTAAGGGAAAGGGGTAGTTTACCTGCAACATTTTTTTTTTAATCAAGGGTAATTTTTTCTATGGCAAACGATAACAGCCGCAAATTCAAACAGAATCAAATAATTATTTGCATACAGCCCTGAATTGTAGAGTTCTCAGGACCTATTGTTTTTGGTGAAGATCGGTTATGGGAAAGGGGTAGTTTACCTTCAACGTTTTATGTTTTAAAAGGGTATTTTCTATGGCAAACAATAACAGCCGCAAATTCAAACAGAATCAAATAATTATTTGCATACAGCCCTGATTTGTAGAGTACTCAAGACCTATTGTTTTTGGTGAAGACCGGTTAATGGAAAGGGGTAGTTTACCTCCAACATTTTATGTTGTAACAAGAGAAATGTATTCATGATGAACGATAACTGCCGCACATTCAAACAGAATCAAATATTTTCTTTATGTGTTTCAATAGACTCTTTACAATTTTCATCTATCTTAGCAGATTCTTCAGCTGGGTTAGTTTGATCGTTGTTGTCTTTATTTTCAACTGCTTGATTTTTATAGATGTCAGTATTTGAGTCTTCTTCAGGTAGGTAATCTTGGTCTTGATGGTCATCATACAGAATGTGTCTATATAATTCATTGTTTTCACTTGGTTCTGGCTTATGCTTATACTGTGTTTCATCAAATGTCACATCTCTTGAGATTATTATTCTATCTTCATTTGGAATCCATAATCTGTAGCCATTTTTCGCATAGCCAACCATGATGCACTCGTCGGCTCTAGTATCTAGCTTGCTTCTTGGTACTGGCAGCTTATATGCCCAAGCTTTGCAGCCAAAAACTTTTATAATCTATTTATGTTCACTTTACCTAAGTATTCATCTGCTGGAGTTTTTCCTTCAAGAGCAGTTGTTGGTGAACGATTAAATTGGTAGGCAGCACACCTTATGGCTTCTCCCCATAAGGACTTGGGTACATTAGTTTCAGCGAGTAGAGTCCAAGTCTTTCTCATCAGCATAAAATTTATTCTCTCACTTACCCCATTTTGTTGTGGAGTATGAGGTAGACTACTCTCAAGGCTGATTCCTTTTTGCCTGCAGAAGTTTTGAAAACCTTTTGACGAGAACTCCCCTCCACAATCTGTTCTAATCCTCGAGCAAGAATATCCATTTGCTTTTAACTCACGGATATAATCCATTAAATTTCTTTCAGCTTCACTTTTTGATTTGAGAAGATACACTCGGACAAAATGTCTGTAGTCATTGATGATAGTTTGGTAGTATCTTTCACTATCCATTGTTTAAACTTTTACTGATCCAGCCAAATCACTGTGCAATAATTCTCTCTTTCGACTCGATCTTGGCAATTCGACATCACAGAAAGGTTTGCGTTTCGTTTAGCTTTGCCTTGACTGCAGGGACTACAAACTCCGAATTTATGTGGTAGTTTCATTTTTCTTAAACTGTTTTCATTTAAATGTCCTAATCTTTGGTGCCATAGATTTGCATTATTGGCCACACAACAAACAGTCTTTTTATCTATTTCAAGTTTTGTGATGTACAGATTTCTCATTGATTCACATATCAGCTTGAAATTATTTTAATTTTTTATTGTAGCAGCATTTTTATCAAAAATCACAGCATTACCTTTTTGACTAATTTTCCTTATCGACAGTAAATTGTATGAAAGTCCCAGAACAATCAGAGCGGTAATTTTAATGCGCTTAGTTTCAACATGTTTGTTTTTTGTTCGAAGTTTCAACACTCCTCTCTTTGTAACTGGTAACTTGTCACCGTTTGCAATTTTTATTCCCACTTTTTCTTCGATCTGCTCGACGTCGGACATGTATTTTTCTGCAGCTTCTGTCACTAGGTGATCCGTGGCGCCGCTATCAAGGATAAAGGTTATACTATTGTTTGTCGCGTTGGTAAAAAGGGCACTGCTTTTCCCTTCACAGTCGTTCGCTGTGATGAACGATATATCATTGCTTCCTTTTTCTTCCGCCACATTTGAATTCTCACTTCTATGCGGCCTAGTCTTACCTTGACCTCTTTGTGCGCTTCTTTCTCATTTCTGATGTTGACGACTTTTTGATGTTTTGGGACAATCCCTAGCGTAATGGCCGTCTTTACCACACTCATAACAGCCTGTACTTTTATTCGACTTGTTCGCAGAGAATGAGTAATTTTTGTCGATGTTATCTTGATGATTTTCCTTGAATTTCAGCTCTGCATCAAGCAATCGTTTTTTCACAAATTCGAGTGTAAAAGTTTTCTCATCGCTGTTCATCGTTTCTATAGCCTTGATGACTGTTTCATAGTGCTCCGGTATCGTAAGAAGTAAATAACACTTATCACTGTCACTGAGTTGTGAGCCAAGTGCTGATAATTCCTCTATTAAAGTTTCGAACTGGGTAAAATGATCTTGCAGGTCTCCGGTAGAAAATTTCAGTTTCAGCAATCTTTGCATAACATACATTTTGTAACGGGACAGAATTGGGGGATTGGTTTTATTTAAATTGTAAATGCGACGAAAGGGAGTTACCCACACGGGGCCTCAGTTTTAACAATCGACATTCACTTTCGGGGCACCCAGTTGCACGTTTGGTCTGTCCGCCCTCAGTTTGATACAATTCCTGATGCTGAGGAATGTGAACGAGTGCGCGCCTGCTTGCCCGAACATCATATTTGTCATGAAATGTTGAGCGAGCCTCTGAACGCAGGTTAATGTTACACAGACTCGCCCCCCAGAAGATACCACATACCCGTTGGGCCTATCGGACACAAGTAGCCACACTCAAAGAAGGAGCGTTGGCCATCTTGAAAAAGTTACTCAGTGCCAAGTAATCAAACCAGCCGGTTGAACGTAAAAGGCTCGCAAGCCAAAAATTTAGTAAAACTTTCAAAAAATGTGATCTAAATTATAATTCAAAGTGGTAAAAAACGGTGACATCTAAATTAAACTGAGAGAACAATTTTTGGACAAATCAGTGACTGAGAATATACGGAGTGCGATGTGGTCGGCAGTAAACAGCGGCAGTTAAGTAACAGTGGAACATAAAAATTAATTCTAACAAATTTTTATAAAAGAAAGCGCTTTAAATAAAGAGGATAAAAGATGTGAGTGTGTGAGCAAATACTGGCTTGTCTTTAATTAATTTAATAAATTAATTAATTTAATTATAAGAAATAAAAGATACTTGTGGTTTTGTAATTCAATGTGTTTGTGGTTTCGGTGAGATGGGGTTGCTACCTCAGTATTTAATTTTGTTCATTTGAAATTTAGAGAATAGAGAAGGAGAAAGCATGTTTTAATTGATTCATAAATTAAAAAAGAGAATGACAAAAAGAATAATAAATGAAGTTGAAATAGTTAACCATAAATGAGAGTAATTATTACAACATAAAATCCTAAATCACTTATAGGTTGCGAGTTCACATGACGACCTTGGGACCCGATGAAGGTAAGCAGTGTGAATAATAAATTTTATTAAATATTATTATTTGATAGATGTTTGGACGATTACAATTTTCATCAATGGGCTTTCCTTTCAAACAGATTTGCCAGCAGCTCCATCATTTCTCTCGCCGTCTTGGCATCTTGAATGATGCGTACATATTTATCCGATATGGACCGCATGATTGTGTATCTTGCTTTGGCATCTTTGGTTGTAAAAGAAACCTTGTCTTCTTCACGTACATCCTCTAATTTGATGTCTAATACATCAGCTACACCTTCTTTTTCGAGCATCGTCCTTACTCGAAATTTCCAGCTCGAGAAATTTTTCTCTCTCAATATAGGAAACGGTACTGTTGCGGCAGCCATCTTGTTCACTCTTTGCTGGTTTTACCTTCACGTGCTTACTTTACTCTTACGCCACGATTTAACTCAATTGATTGTCAATTTCTTACACCAAATTGCACAGCTCAACTTTAGGCATGACCTGGCCCCATAACCTGTCAAGTTATTGGGATAAATCTGGAATAAGACGAGGAAAATAAGCGAGCCAACTTTCAAATGTAGACTACAAGATATATTTTTATTACGTTACAACAACACTGTGTGAGAGTAGTTGGTAGAATATTAAGAACATATTGTCACCACCAACAAAGGAAGTGGCCCGAGTACTTATCATCCACAGAAGATTTTCTAAACTTAGCGTATCATCCATCAATAAATTGCACTCCATACACTGCCATGTATGAAAAACAACCACCCAGATGTGCCGTTCCTTGGCAAGACAACACAAAAATCGGGAACTAGTTTAATTCTTTACCAGTAAACTAAACCAGCTGCCGTTGTTAGTAAAACGCTTACTAACAAATTACAAAACAAGTATGATATAGGAAACTGACAAGGTATGCATAAACTTATTCACTCACTAGGTATTAGCTAAAACATCTCTTTATTGCTATTGAAATATTAGTCAAACATTATTACTGATTTTAAAGAAGGTTATTTTTGTAAATAGTGCTTTTACTGCTTCAAAGATCTTAATTATATTATTCTTGTTATATCAAAAATTATTCATATAACTGTTAGTTTTAATACCACGGATCCGGGTCTCAATTTTCTCAAAATTATTAATTTATCAATATATACATTACGGTTACTATTACTTCTTACAAAATTACAAAATATACAAATCTGATAATTTGTTCATTACATTGTGAAAGTTCTTTAAAGTTCTTTGTTACTTCTTATTAAGGGGAAATTTACAAAAGTTGTGGTTTGATATCACCTGAGGTTGTTGTATTCTTGGGACATCTCCAGTTGTCTTCTACGGGTTGAGTACGTTGTTCTTGGTGCATCTACATCGGGTTGATTTTTAGTTTACTTGAAGCTCTCGAAGATAGGTTGTTTACTTAAAGTTCCACATGTTGTAATTTCACTTTTCTTAGTGCAGATTCTTGTAGTTCACATTTTCTTTATTTTAATTACAGTTATAGTTCTCACTTTGCAGTACTACAGTCTAGTAGTTAACTATGTTACACTTACATTTGATTTTGTTTTTAAGAGATGTGTTGGCTACCTTTTTCTATTTTATTTATATATTTTCTCACAAACTCTAGACACTACATTATTCACAATAACAAGATTTCACGCTGGATATACTTCTAGAGAACATACACATACGTATATGTGTACAACACCAAAACTCACGTCTACTCATTGCGACGTTCTACGGCCGAATGCGCGTACGGTTTAGGGGAGAGGGCTCAGTAAGCTAGTGCGTATTTACGCACTAAGAAAATAGTTCGTACTATTTCTATTATTATTTATTCATTAATTAAGAGATAAATACTTTATGTTTATTTTATTATGACTTAGGGATTTCTTTATTTCTCTAGTCGCATTTTTTAATTATTTAAGTAATTATTATTATTATTCACTTAATACTTTTCTTGGCGTGTTTGTACTGGAAGGTTTCAAGTTGATTCAGGAATCTGGGTATAGGTAAGGGTGTATGATACTCTTACTTATTAAAATTAAAAAATTTTAATCTGTGCGATTTTTTGATACATTTAAAATCGTCACACAGAGAGATACAAGAATTAATTAAGTTTCCTGAGTCTCAACAGTATCAATTCAACAAGTTAAAATTTTATAACCAAGTGATAGAAAATCTGGAAAAATGTAGAAACAAATACCAGAAAATCAAGGGTAAAATAATTAAATATGAAGTAGGAGAGAAAGTGTTATTAAAGAACAGGGAATTGCCTAGCACTCTAGAAGGAATATCAAAGAAGTTATTATTACTCTACATAGGACCCTATACAATAACAAAAAACCACAACAACACGTATGAATTAACCAACTCCATTTCAAATAAGATCAAGGGCAATTATAATCAACAATCTATGAAGAAATATCACGAGGAAGAAAAAGAAAATGTAACATAAGTAATTATGTCCTCACACCTAATGAAGTGTTCAGAAATAATTACTTCTGAAGGGGGGCAATTTGTAACAAAACAGAACATTATAAAAAATAAATAAATGATAATAATGAACCCTATCCAGGGATGGAACTCAAAACAATGCTCAATAACTTGTTAACAGAAAATATCAAACTTTGAAAATCAGTAAGGAACCAAATATGGCTCAACAACATCAACCTTTGACTTAATTAATACTATCAAGACCCAGCCAGAAATTACCCAGTAGAATAGGGCAGTAACCAAACCAAATTTAAAATAAAGAACCCTAGTAGGCCTAAATAACTTGCAATGAATAACCAAAGCAGATCCAATAAAGAGTATAAATTCAATAAAGTAATTGTATTAACTTTATTACACAAAATTGTATTAAACTAAAGAGAGAAAAAGGGCACAACCCCTTACAGTGATAAAAGTGGTGATAAACACAGAAAAAGTGGCATAATAATAATAATAATTACACAAACTATAGTTAAATAGTGTACTATTATTTATAAAGAAGTGTTTTATGTTTTATACCGATTTGGAAGAAAAAATATAACCACAATAGAAGATATCGAAATTATGAACTAAATTCACATCATCAAAAGAGAACGAACACCAGTAAGAAAAATCAAGCGATTAATAAGAAGACGCACAGTTAATTTCAACGTATAAGTAACGTATAATACCATTATTCTAATAGACAAAATTATTAATCCAAAACGAACAATCACTGGTCACATCAATAACTCACACCACAAATAATCACTAGTGGACATTTCATAAAGTGAAACACATTATATAAGAATCAGTGAGTACAAGGAACACATTTATTTAAAATATATTGGTACAAAAACTTCCTGCATTATCAGAGACGGACAGAGGCGGCCATGATGGTGACGTCATTCTAGGACCAGCATGCTCTGCACGTAGCGGACTGAATATCGCCAGACATTTTGTTGGTCTGAATATTTTTTGTAACTCTCACATTAGATTATAAGCATTAGAATTATTTATAATGTACTCTATATTGTTGTTTATTATTTAATGGAACCTTTCATAGCAGCCAAAAGAATTCCCACATTATATGTTTAACCCATTTTTTACTATTCAATCCTGAGATACATATCGATTGTTACTAGCGTGTATATCGAATGCAAAATTCCATCAACTTGAATTAAAATTGCAAAGATTAAACGATAATATTAATAAATCATATCCATGCGTTCTTATTTCTTGAAGGTAAGATATAATCAATATTTATTTTATACTTACGAAGATTAAGAAGACGTCGAGGACTCGTTGGAACCATAGAAACTGCAAAACCAAGATTAACCTCAACAAATAGGGTTAAGACTAACATCGAAAGTGAACGTTGAGAATTGTTTGGAACAACTCGACCACTACATTCAATTTAATTTAGAACAGATTAACTGACAAATTAAAAGAACAAGTCAATCCTCATTATTAACAAGGCAGAATAAATCAGTCATTAAAATTATATCTGAAATCACTTCACAAAACACGCAACATAAATAAACAACCGAACAACTGATACACTATTTACTAAAACGGTTTTCATCATTGAACAAATAACCTCTTATTACAACTTATAAATTTTAATAATACCAAGTAACACGTTTTATAATAAATTGGCGCACCAACTAGTGAGGCTTTAATTAGGGAAGTAATAGGTGAAGAAATAAAACAAGCAAATTAATTTCCTAATTTTTAGCTGGCGACTGCTATAGGTTCTAAAAAATAATAAGAATGCATAAAAGGGCGTCGTCACTGAGACGGACGAAGGAGGCCGGGAAAGAAGTTAGAGTAGAAGAGAAGGAAGTAACGTTGGTGGAGGATGTGGAGACGGTAGCAAGAAAGTAAGATAGAGGAGACCCGAATCTTATAAAATTAATGGAGTTAATGAATAGTATGAATGAAAAATTGGACAAGAACAAGGAAGAAACCAATGACAATTTTAAGAAGCAGAAGGAAGAAATCATGGAAAACTCAAAGAAACAAAATGAAATGTTGAGTCAAAACTTATTAAAACAAATGGAGGAACAAAACAAGCAAACAAACGAAAATTTAATAACACAAATGAAGGAGAGATTTGACCAAAACAAAGAAGAAATTAATGAAAATTTTAGGAGACAAACCGAGCATAATAATGAGAATTTAAGACAAATCCAGGAGGAGAATAAACGGATAAATGAGAAAATCGACAGTATTAAGGAAAGTACTAATGAAAGCTTAAGGCAAACTAAAAGTGAAAATAATAACCAAATGAAGGAAGAATTCAGACAAATCAATGAAGAGAATTTAAGAAGAATTAATGGGAGGATTGAACAGGTAAATGATACAATTAACCAGAAGATGGACAAAATCGAGGAGGAAAGGAAACAAGAAGTAGCTGACACTAATGAGAGATTGAGAAAAGCTAACGAAACCATTACACAAAATAAAGCAATGGTAAATGCCAGAATAGACCATGTCCAAGAAGATAATCTTATTCAAATAGAAGGAATACAGAAGGAACAAGAAAACTTAGTAAATTTACAGAAACAAACCGGAGAAAGGTGTGACAATATTAACACTACAGTGAATAATTTAACTGATCAAGTACGCCAAAACCAAGAAGATATTGAATTGATCAGAACCAGACCAAATAATATCACTCATATTTCCACAAATGAGAACAGAGAAGGAATTAATTTTAAAAATTATCGTAGAAACCCCATGGAATTCCTAGCCAGAATAGATGAATATTTTAACAAACATAGAATAACTATCTGGAGCTCAATCAGAGAGATGTTAGATGAGCATTTTAGGGAGATTATGGACAACTGGTGGACAGCAACCAGGAATGATATAATTGACTATACACAATTTCAAAAATTGTTTAAAGAAAAATATTGGTCCGAATCTATTCAAAATATTATCAGGGACAACATCTGTCAGGGAAGATATGACGTAAATAGAGGTACATCTCCAACTACTTACTTCTGGGGAAAGGTGTGTTTGGCTAGACACCTGGAGTCAAGAATACCTGAGGAATCCCTGGTAACTAAAATGGCATACCACTATGATGCAGGAATTGCCAGAGCACATCTGGGAAGTCAAATTAAAACGGTGCACGCAATGGCTGACTTGTTGGAAAATTACGAGCACGAGGGTTACTACAAACGAAGCAGACAACGAACTGATCAGTGCGGTTCAAGAAATAATAACCGTGGAATGAATAATAATAACAATAATAATATGAATAATCGAAATAATTATAATTTTAATGGCAACGATCGTATTCACAACCAAAATGTTACCCCGAATAATAACCAGCAAGCAAACTTCAATCGTAATCCAGTCAATACTTATAGTAACAACAGGTCCAATCAAAATTACAATCCTGGTAATAGAATTAACAATAAATATAATAATTACCGGACCAATCAAAATTACAATAATTTTAGAAATAATCCAGAAGTTAATGCCAATCGGAACAATCAGGGTAATTATTATAATAATCGTCCATACCGACCCCGAATCAATTATATTAGTGCAGAAGAAGGGGATTACTGGAGATATCAACAACCACGGAGGAACAGTTTTGACAACAGCTATAATCGAAGAGGAAATACCAGAGGGATGAATCACCAGGACACTCGAGCAAGAAGTCGAAGCCAGGAGGACTTCCGAGAACCGAGGAGGAGTGAACAAATTAACAACCGAGAAAGTGAACAACCAGAAACCAGGACAACATTCCAGGCAAATCAACAGGCATGCCCAGACAATAACCACGATGGCATTAATTTAAACAGGGGAGGCAGTGATAAACCCTCGCGACCCCTCACTGCTCCTATCTACTGGGTATAAAAATAACCAAATTTTAAGGACTGATAGTCAAAACCTTACTATTATTTACAACTACTATTTGAAGAATCTTCGAGAAGAACTGTTGGAGGAAACGGTGACAAGTAGAACTAACCAACATAATGAAATTTTATACATAACCGCCAAAATTGAAGGAATTCCCACACGAGTAATGATAGATACTGGTGCAAATGTGTTACTCATTAACGACACTGAACTGGAGAAAATACAGAAACAAAGTAAACATACAATACCTACCTTACCTGTCAATAATGTTATCATAATAGGTGCCACTGGGCGTCAAAATAAAACAGTGCGAAAGCAAGTGTCATTGGAACTAGAAAGCAAGGGTGTTACAGTTAATGTTGTATGTCTGGTCGCAATCGGCCTACCATTCGAAATCTTAATCGGATGTGATATGCTGAGGAAATACTCAGCCATTATTGATCTGAGCAAGGAGAAAGTGTCCTTGAGCTCAGAAGGTGCAGTGTGGACGGCAGAGTTAATAGGAAGTGATGGTGCCCCTCTGAACCGTACCCACCACCAAGTTAGGGAATTAAATTTTTTAAAGAATGACACCCATTGCAGAAAAATAATTTATAATATGACAAATGAAGACCTGTGGAACAGTAAATTACAGGAGATAAAAGAGTTTAGACACCAAGGCACAGATAATTTGACAGCAAAACAAGTAGATCTTATTACCATATATAAGAAGTATAAACAGTATTTTCAGAAGAACCAGGAAAGTACAAAATTATATAAAACCCTGTCATATCATATGTTATCATATAATACCCCGGAACACGTTTAGTAATAACATTTGCAAAATATTTATAAATATTTAAAATGACAATTCTGATATCATTGTCAATGTTTTATGAAAATTTGTTTTGATCTTCATCCCCTGTGCTTTAAAACAATTAAAACGTTTGAATAGATTTTAAGTTGTTATTTGGAACAACTTTACATTATATTTTATGTACCAAATGCCAAAAATGAATAAGCAAAAATAAAAACTACAACAGTTTTTTATCCACATACCATGCAAAAAAATAAAAACATGCATACAAAGAAATATCTTCCTTTCTCATAATTTAAAAAAAAAAAAGTTTTAAAATTTGAAACAGATTGTCACTGTGGAACATGAAATGTTAATGCTTTTATTGGAGGGGTGGAATGAAGAGGGCCACTAAAATTCAACCTTGCCCATATTTTCATGTTACTTCTTGAGCTCTTAAATTGAACGTGTTTTTGAACTCTTAATTAAGTATATTGTCATAAACAGTTGTAAATATGTGTTAATTTAGGAATAAATTAGTTTCACTAACTATAATGATTCATTATTATGATACTGAACACAATTATTTTAGATTTAAATTTTTTAATTTTTTACCTCAATGCCTGGACTAGTTTTCACTCATTACAACTTCATCAGAGGCTGCTGCTAGGAGCGCTGTGTCCTGATGGCTCCACTGTTTGAAGATCATTGGTGTGTGTGTGTGTGTGTGTGTGTGTTTGTGTGTGTGTGTGTGTGTGTGTGTGTGTGTGTGTGTGTGTGTGTGTGTGTGTGTGTGTGTGTGTGTGTGTGTGTGTGTGTGTGTGTGTGTGTGTGTGTGTGTGTGTGTGTGTGTGTGTGTGTGTGTGTGTGTGTGTGTGTGTGTGTGTGTGTGTGTGTGTGTGTGTGTGTGTGTGTGTGTGTGTGTGTGTGTGTGTGTGTGTGTGTGTGTGTGTGTGTGTGTGTGTGTGTGTGTGTGTGTGTGTGTGTGTGTGTGTGTGTGTGTGTGTGTGTGTGTGTGTGTGTGTGTGTGTGTGTGTGTGTGTGATTTAAATTGTGTCTGTTCACTTAGGATTTAGGATATGGTTTCTATGCATTTTTGTGTGTTTCAAGGTTTTTTGCATATACATGTAGGATTTTCATGTTGTTGTTAATCTTTGTGCACGTGTGGTCTGCTTCAGTGGGATTGTTTGCAAAGGTGGATTCAGTGGTGGAGTGTAATGCTTTTATGTGTTCAATGGCACATATGTTTACATTGAATTTAATGAATTAAGAAATATTCTTAATTTCATAATTTGGACTACTGTTTCTTCAGTATAAGAAAAATGTATTTTAAAGTTATTACTATTTTTTAAAATTACTTCACTATAGTAGTTTGTAACAAAGTAAAGGCTTGATTTTTAGTGAAATTAGGATTAATAACTTCTAACATGTGTGATGGGTTTTTTCTGCCCAGTAAGATTAAGGACATTTAATAATTCCATTTCATGTAAGACTTCTTCATCAGTGAATATATCAGGGACTAAATAAGTGCGGATCAATTCCAATTTTGTGTAGAAAAGTAGACAAAATGCCCATCTCTGTTCATAGTCAACATTTTCAAGGGCTTGTACGCTTTGTAGATTGTACGGCTTTAATCTTTGGCTTTGTAAAATCTCAAATACAGTTGTGTGATACACACGTTGAAATGTAGCAATTCTTCTTCTATCACTTCAGGATTTTCCCAATTTTTATTCAGTACGGGAAAAAATTTTACATAAATAAAATAATAAATATTTTACATCCTTCTTCTTGTAAAAGTCTTACATCGATCATTTGTGTGTTCTTCCAATTGTGGTTTGAAAGTTCAAGCGTGAGACAAATATCTGACATTTCAGCTGTATGAATTAGCTATTTTCGACAATTACATGATAAACAATGAGTAAAGTAACATGAACAAATGAATTATGAATTGTCTTTACGAAAATTAATTGACAGTATTATTTAGTTAAACTACGTGTGTTATCACTGAAATCATTAAAAAGCAAACAGATAATGTACAAATTAAACTTGCTATTATTATTTTCTATTAAGTCCAAATAATTTTAATTGTAATTCAAATTAAGATGTGTAAATGCCTGTAAGTGAATTTGTTAAGTTTTTAATTTAATTATTGGAATCTATCCTTTACTTTGTTATAAATTATGATTACTGACTTAATTTGAAATAAAATAATAACTTTAAATAAGTTTTTCATTGGAGAAACTTTGGAAGAATTGAAGTCCTGCACACACAAAAAATGAAGTACTCGGAGTTTATGGGTAAACTGTTTTCTGTCATGACTTGGTTATTGTTATCGGATTCAGACAAACAAGATGTCGCTGTATTTATAATAAAATGCTTACCACTTTAATTAATAAATGGTACTTTGACTAAATTAAAATTTGCAGAGCTATTAGTGATCACAAAATTAAAGTAGAAATTTTGAAATTTGACATAAAATAACCATGATTTCTCAGTTTATTAAATAACACTAATGTAAAAACATGTACCAAATTTCATCAAGAACTCTATCGCCTCTATAGGTATAAAGTTTTCTTTATAGCTTTTTTATTATTCTGACGCATAGAATTCGAGTATGTATAATGAGGACACTTTATAGGTTACATCCTGTTCACACACACACACACACACATAATGCTTTAGTAATATAATTAAAAAATGAAATATAAAAGTAATGTTAGGAATCGCCATTTAAAACCAAATTAAAATTTTTAGTACATATAATATCGTAACTTCCACATATTACTGTACTACTAATAAACAACAATTTGTAAGGCACAATATTGGGTTATAGTACATTTATATATACTATAAAAAGAGGGTTTTAGTGATAAAAGATAAATGTAAACATTTGCGTTAGGTATTGTTTGTTTGTGATTAAGCTCGTTTAAAAGTACGTACGTTCCACCACACACAATGAATTGTTTAGTGAATTGTGAAACTTAAGTTTTTAGTCAGCTTTTGAGTAAGAGAAATAGCTGTATCCCATGGATATGAAATTTGTATAAACGTTGTTATTACTAGCACGAACAATCCGTAAGCAAGACGAGTTAACGTGAAATAACGTGACAAGACTTAGCGTGCGTCTCCCGAACCATCCGCTATAGGCCTAATGATTAAGAGTAATTGTATATATGGCCCAAACCATCTTAAGTTGAATATTAGAATTTGAATTAAAATGAACTTTAGACTATTTACTATAATTTTCACACTTATACTGTGTCTATCTCAAAAAAATAAAAAATTTCCTCACAGACCGAAAATTTTAATACCCACACTGATGACATTAATTAATTATAGAGATAAATATCGGTATGGAGAACCATACATGACTTCCATATTCTAAGATTTATATTTAAAATCATTTTCAGCCAAACAGCCAGGGAAGGAATTTTAACAAAAAAATACTTCTTTGTTGCCAATAACGTAGTACACATATAAAAAAAAATTATCCCCTCCCCCTTTACTATAATTTTGATTTATAGAAAATTACCCCCAGCCCGTTCAACTAGCCTCTTCATTTATAGATATTTCATCTACGTTTCTACAGTGGATTATTAAGATCTTATCAGGATACTTTATCAAAATTAAGTACTTTACTCATGTTACAACAAAAAATGTTTCAGGTAAACTGCCCTTTCCCCGTAACCGATCTTCACCAAAATCAACAGACATTGAGTTCTCTATAGCTCAGGCACATATGTAAAAAATTATTTGATTCTGTTTGAATTTACGGCAGTTATGGTTCGTCATATAAAAAATTACCCATGTTAAAACATAAAACATGAGATTTATAAAACATATCTAAGATTTATATTTAAAATCATTTTTGAAATAAAATATTTTCATAGAACCTACTAACGCTGGGGAAATCTGAAGAGCCAATCAGAGTTGGGCCTACCTGTCACTCTGCTGAATTTGGTGGAAAGCCCTGTCACTGTCGTCAAAGTATCAGCCTTGACAGGGTCCTCTTTTTCTGCAAAATGGGAGAGGCTTGAGATGGAGTGAGTGACATGGTCCCCACCTCAATGAAGAACCCATTGTTTTATAAAAATATATTTAAATGTTGAAAACTGAAAATTCTTTTCTTGTTGTAAATATTTATATTTTATAATCAAAATGACTTTATTTTTGTTACCTGGCAACAAAATTATTTTATTTTCAACAATTACCATTGTTTCAAAAAGTTTTAATAAATTTTCAAGTACTTTACTCTTGTTAAAACGTAAAAGGTTGCAGGTAAACTACCCCTTCCCCTTAACCGATCTTCACCAAAATCTAAAGGCCTTGAGACCTCTACAATTCAGGGACGTATGCAAAAATTTATTTGATTCTGTTTGAATTTGCGGCTGTTATCGTTTGCCATAGAAAATACGCTTGATAAAAAAACGTTGCAGGTAAACTACCCCTTCCCCTCAACTGATCTTCACCAAAAACAACACGTTTTGAGTACTCTACAAATCAGGGCTGTATGCAGAAAATTATTTGATTCTGTTTGAATTTGCGGCTGTTATCGTTTGCCATAGAAAATACCCTTGTCAAAAAAAACGTTGTAGGTAAACTACCCCTTTCCCTTAACCGATCTTCACCAAAAACAACAGGTCTTGAGAACTCTACAATTTAGGGCTGTGTGCAAATAATCTTTTGATTCTGTTTGAATTTGCGGCTGTTATCGTTTGCCATAGGAAATACCCTTGTTAAAACATAAAACGTTACAGGTAAACTACCCCTTTCCCTTAACCGATCTTCACCAAAAACAATAGGCCTTGAGAACTCTACAATTCAGGGCTGTATGCGAAACATTATTTGATTCTGTTTGAATTTGCGGCTGTTGTCGTTTGCCAAAAAAACAAATTTCCCTTGATAAAAAAAAACCGTTGCAGGTAAACTACCCCTTTCCCTCAACCGATCTTCACCAAAAACAATAGGTCGCGAGTACACTACAAATCAGGGCTGTATGCAAAAAATTATTTGATTCTGTTTGAATTTGCGGCAGTTATCGTTTGCCATAGAAAATAAAGCGCCTGTGTTGTTTCTAAGTGTTTATTTTATGCGGTTATTAAAAGTGTCACTGTTATTCCGCTGAACTAACAGATGATCAAGATTGTTATTTGAATTATTTGTAACATTAAACATATATATAGAAACTAATCAAGTTTAAAAATTTGAAGTTCAATCAGTTGTATTATTGTGTATAACTAATACAAGGATTGTTCAATAGAAACACGTATAGAGCCGTAAAGCATTTTTTATACAACGATTTTAAAAGAAGTCTCCAATAACATTAAGACATGAGTTCCACTGTTGCGCTAACCTGTAGATTCCCTGCTAGTAAAATTCTTACGGCTGTTTGTGGAACCATTCGGTTACAGCAAACTCTACCTCAGCGTCCGATTTGAACCACCGTCCTTTTAGTGATTCCTTAAAAAAAATTTAAGATAAGATTTTTGCCTACCCATTCATTAACTACTAGCTTCGCCAGTAAGCAAATTGATGTCCATTTTTCCGGCTTGCACGCGTTATGTTGGTGTGGGTTTCGGCACTTTCCATTTAAAAAGCGTGCAAACGTAAGAAAATAAAAAAACGTTGCAGGTAAACTACCCCTTTCCCTCAACCGATCTTCACCAAAAACAATAGGTCTTGAGAACTCTACAATTCAGGGCTGTATGCGAAACATTATTTGATTCTGTTTGAATTTGCGGCTGTTATCGTTTGCCAAAAAAAAAAAAAATTTCCCTTGATAAAAAAAACCGTTGCAGGTAAACTACCCCTTCCCATCAACCGATCTTCACCAAAAACAATAGGTCGCGAGTACTCTACAAATCAGGGCTGTATGAAAAAAATTATTTGATTCTGTTTGAATTTGCGGCAGTTGTCGTTTGCCATAGAAAATACGCATGATAAAAAACGTTGCTGGTAAACTACCCCTTCCCCTCAACCGATCTTCACCAAAAACAATAGGTCTTGAGTACTCTACAAATCAGGGCTGTATGCAGAAAATTATTTGATTTTGTTTGAATTTGCGGCTGTTATCGTTTGCCATAGAAAATACCCTTGTTAAAAAAACGTTGTAGGTAAACTACCCCTTTCCCTTAACCGATCTTCACCAAAAACAAAAGGTATTGAGAACTCTACAATTTAGGGCTGTATGCAAATAATCTTTTCAATCTGTTTGAATTTGCGGCTGTTATCGTTTGCCATAGGAAATACCCTTGTTAAAACATAAAACGTTACAGGTAAACTACCCCTTTCCCTTAACCGATCTTCACCAAAAACAATAGATCTTGAGAACTCTACAATTCAGGGCTGTATGCGAAACATTATTTGATTCTGTTTGAATTTGCGGCTGTTATCGTTTGCCAAACAAACAAAAATATCGGTATGGAGAACCATACATGACTTCCATATTCTAAGATTTATATTTAAAATCATTTTCAGCCAAACAACCAGGCTGTGTCTTACCTGCCTTTTTATTGCTGTATTAAATGAAAAATATTATATTAAATTAAAATGAAAAAATTATAATTTTATTGCCTGGCAACAAAATTATTTTATTTTTAACAATTACCATTGTTTCAAAAAGTTTAAATAAATTTTCAAGTACTTTACTCTTGTTAAAACGTAAAAGGTTGCAGGTAAACTACCCCTTCCCCTTAACCGATCTTCACCAAAATCGAAAGTCATTGAGACCTCTACAAATCAGGGACGTATGCAAAAAATTATTTCATTCTGTTTGAATTTGCGGCTGTTATCGTTTGCCATAGAAAATACGCTTGATAAAAAAACGTTGCAGGTAAACTACCCCTTCCCCTTAACCGATATTCACCAAAAACAATAGGTCTTGAGTACTCTACAAATCAGGGCTGTATGCAAAACATTATTTGATTCTGTTTGAATTTGCGGCTGTTACCGTTTGCCATAGAAAATACCCTTGTTAAAAAAACGTTGCAGGTAAACTACCCCTTTCCCTCAACCGATCTTCACCAAAAACAATAGGTCTTGAGAAATCTACAATTCAGGGCTGTATGCGAAACATTATTTGATTCTGTTTGAATTTGCGGCTGTTATCGTTTGCCAAAAAAAAAAAAATTTCCCTTGATAAAAAAAACCGTTGCAGGTAAACTACCCCTTCCCCTCAACCGATCTTCACCAAAAACAATAGGTCGCGAGTACTCTACAAATCAGGGCTGTATGCAAAAAATTATTTGATTCTGTTTGAATTTGCGGCAGTTGTCGTTTGCCATAGAAAATACGCATGATAAAAAACGTTGCTGGTAAACTACCCCTTCCCCTCAACCGATCTTCACCAAAAACAATAGGTCTTGAGTACTCTACAAATCAGGGCTGTATGCAGAAAATTATTTGATTCTGTTTGAATTTGCGGCTGTTATCGTTTGCCATAGAAAATAACCTTGTTAAAAAAACGTTGTAGGTAAACTACCCCTATCCCTTAACCGATCTTCACCAAAAACAAAAGGTCTTGAGAACTCTACAATTTAGGGCTGTATGCAAATAATCTTTTCATTCTGTTTGAATTTGCGGCTGTTATCGTTTGCCATAGGAAATACCCTTGTTAAAACATAAAACGTTACAGGTAAACTACCCCTTTCCCTTAACCGATCTTCACCAAAAACAATAGGTCTTGAGAACTCTACAATTCAGGGCTGTATGCGAAACATTATTTGATTCTGTTTGAATTTGCGGCTGTTATCGTTTGCCAAACAAACAAAATTACCCTTGCTAAAAAAAAACCGTTGCAGGTAAACTACCCCTTTCCCTCAACCGATCTTCACCAAAGACAATAGGTCGCGAGAACTCTGCAAAACCGGGCTGTATGCAAAAAATTATTTGATTCTGTTTGAATTTGCGGCAGTTATCGTTTGCCATAGAAAAAAAATCTACAGACAGACAGACAGACAGACAGACAGACAGACACACAGACACACAGACACTTTTCGGAAAACGACTTTTTTTCATGTTTTGAGTGTAGTAGAATCAGAATCTGCAATAATCTCGAACACGATTTTTTTTGCCATCACCATACTTCCATTCCTTAAGGAATATGGAAGTAATTACCCTTGATAAAAAAAAACCGTTGCAGGTAAACTACCCCTTTCCCTCAACCGATCTTCACTAAAAACAATAGGTCGCGAGAACTCTGCAAAACCGGGCTGTATGCAAAAAATTATTTGATTCTGTTTGAATTTGCGGCAGTTATCGTTTGCCATAGAAAAAAAATCTACAGACAGACACACAGACACACAGACAGACAGACAGACAGACAGACACACAGACACTTTTCGGAAAACGACTTTTTTTCATGTTTTGAGTGTAGTAGAATCAGAATCTGCAATAATCTCGAACACGATTTTTTTTGCCATCACCATACTTCCATTCCTTAAGGAATATGGAAGTAAAAAATCTACAGACAGACACACACACACAGACACTTTTCGGAAAACGACTTTTACTTCCATATTCCTTAAGGAATGGAAGTATGGTGATGGCAAAAAAAATCGCGTTCGAGATTATTGCAGATTCTGATTGTACTACACTCAAAACATGAAAAAAAGTCGTTTTCCGAAAAGTGTCTGTGTGTCTGTCTGTCTGTCTGTCTGTCTGTGTGTCTGTGTGTCTGTGTGTCTGTCTGTAGATTTTTTTTCTATGGCAAACGATAACTGCCGCAAATTCAAACAGAATCAAATAATTTTTTGCATACAGTCCGGTTTTGCAGAGTTCTCGCGACCTATTGTTTTTGGTGAAGATCGGTTGAGGGAAAGGGGTAGTTTACCTGCAACGGTTTTTTTTTAGCAAGGGTAATTTTGTTTGTTTGGCAAACGATAACAGCCGCAAATTCAAACAGAATCAAATAATGTTTCGCATACAGCCCTGAATTGTAGAGTTCTCAAGACCTATTGTTTTTGGTGAAGATCGGTTAAGGGAAAGGGGTAGTTTACATGTAACGTTTTATGTTTTAACAAGGGTATTTCCTATGGCAAACGATAACAGCCGCAAATTCAAACAGAATGAAAAGATTATTTGCATACAGCCCTACATTGTAGAGTTCTCAAGACCTTTTGTTTTTGGTGAAGATCGGTTAAGGGAAAGGGGTAGTTTACCTACAACGTTTTTTTAACAAGGGTATTTTCTATGGCAAACGATAACAGCCGCAAATTCAAACAGAATCAAATAATTTTCTGCATACAGCCCTGATTTGTAGAGTACTCAAGACCTATTGTTTTTGGTGAAGATCGGTTGAGGGGAAGGGGTAGTTTACCAGCAACGTTTTTTATCATGCGTATTTTCTATGGCAAACGACAACTGCCGCAAATTCAGACAGAATCAAATAATTTTTTGCATACAGTACTGATTTGTAGAGTATTCGCGACCTATTGTTTTTGGTGCAGATCGGTTAAGGGGAAGGGGTAGTTTACCTGCAACGGTTTTTTTTATCAAGGGAAATTTTTTTTTTTGGCAAACGATAACAGCCGCAAATTCAAACAGAATCAAATAATGTTTCGCATACAGCCCTGAATTGTAGATTTCTCAAGACCTATTGTTTTTGGTGAAGATCGGTTGAGGGAAAGGGGTAGTTTACCTGCAACGTTTTTTTAACAAGGGTATTTTCTATGGCAAACGATAACAGCCGAAAATTCAAACAGAATCAAATAATGTTTTGCATACAGTCCTGATTTGTAGAGTACTCAAGACCTATTGTTTTTGGTGAAGATCGGTTAAGGGGAAGGGGTAGTTTACCTGCAACGTTTTTTTATCAAGCGTATTTTCTATGGCAAACGATAACAGCCGCAAATTCAAACAGAATCAAATAATGTTTTGCATACGTCCCTGAATTGTAGAGGTCTCAATGACTTCCGATTTTGGTAAAGATCGGTTAAGGGGAAGGGGTAGTTTACCTGCAACCTTATACGTTTTAACAAGAGTAAAGTACTTGAAAATTTATTTAAACTTTTTGAAACAATGGTAATTGTTAAAAATAAAATAATTTTGTTGCCAGGCAATAAAATTATAATTTTTTCATTTTCATGTAATATAATATTTTTCATTTAATACAGCAATAAAAAGGCAGGTAAGACACAGCCTGGCTGTTTGGCTGAAAATGATTTTAAATATAAATCTTAGAATATGGAAGTCATGTATGGTTCTCCATACCGATATTTTACTTCCATATTCCTTAAGGAATGGAAGTATGGTGATGACAAAAAAAATCGTGTTCGAGATTATTGCAGATTCTGATTCTACTACACTCAAAAAATGAAAAAAAGTCGTTTTCCGAAAAGTGTCTGTGTGTGTGTCTGTCTGTCTATCTGTCTGTGTGTCTGTGTGTCTGTCTGTAGATTTTTTTTCTATGGCAAACGATAACTGCCGCAAATTCAAACAGAATCAAATAATTTTTTGCATGCAGCTCTGATTTGCAGAGTACTCGCGACCTATTGTTTTTGGTGAAGATCGGTTGAGGGAAAGGGGTAGTTTACCTGCAACGGTTTTTTTTTAGCAAGGGTAATTTTGTTTGTTTGGCAAACGATAACAGCCGCAAATTCAAACAGAATCAAATAATTTTTCGCATACAGCCCTGAATTGTAGAGTTCTCAAGATCTGTTGATTTTGGTGAAGATCGGTTAAGGGAAAGGGGTAGTTTACCTGTAACGTTTTATGTTTTAACAAGGGTATTTCCTATGGCAAACGATAACAGCCGCAAATTCAAACAGAATCAAAAGATTATTTGCATACAGCCCTAAATTGTAGAGTTCTCAAGATCTATTGTTTTTGGTGAAGATCAGTTGAGGGAAAGGGGTAGTTTACCTGCAACGTTTTTTTAACAAGGGTATTTTCTATGGCAAACGATAACAGCCGCAAATTCAAACAGAATCAAATAATGTTTTGCATACAGCCCCGATTTGTAGAGTTCTCAAGACCTATTGTTTTTGGTGAAGATCAGTTGAGGGAAAGAGGTAGTTTACCTGCAACGTTTTTTTATCAAGCGTATTTTCTATGGCAAACGATAACAGCCGCAAATTCAAACAGAATCAAATAATTTTTTGCATACGTCCCTGAATTGTAGAGGTCTCAATGACTTTCGATTTTGGTGAAGATCAGTTAAGGGGAAGGGGTAGTTTACCAGCAACCTTTTACGTTTTAACAAGAGTAAAGTACTTGAAAATTTATTTAAACTTTTTGAAACAATGGTAATTGTTGAAAATAAAATAATTTTGTTGCCAGGCAATAAAATTATAATTTTTTATTTTAATGTAATATAATATTTTTCATTTAATACAGCAATAAAAAGGCAGGTAAGACACAGCCTGGCTGTTTGGCTGAAAATGATTTTAAATATAAATCTTAGAATATGGAAGTCATGTATGGTTCTCCATACCGATATTTTACTTCCATATTCCTTAAGGAATGGAAGTATGGTGATGGCAAAAAAAATCGTGTTCGAGATTATTGCAGATTCTGATTCTACTACACTCAAAACATGAAAAAAAGTCGTTTTCCGAAAAGTGTCTGTGTGTCTGTCTGTCTGTCTGTCTGTCTGTCTGTGTGTCTGTGTGTCTGTCTGTAGATTTTTTTTCTATGGCAAACGATAACTGCCGCAAATTCAAACAGAATCAAATAATTTTTTGCATGCAGCCCTGATTTGCAGAGTAATCGCGACCTATTGTTTTTGGTGAAGATCGGTTGAGGGAAAGGGGTAGTTTACCTGCAACGGTTTTTTTTTAGCAAGGGTAATTTTGTTTGTTTGGCAAACGATAACAGCCGCAAATTCAAACAGAATCAAATAATGTTTCGCATGCAGCCCTGAATTGTAGAGTTCTCAAGATCTGTTGATTTTGGTGAAGATCGGTTAAGGGAAAGGGGTAGTTTACCTGTAACGTTTTATGTTTAAACAAGGGTATTTCCTATGGCAAACGATAACAGCCGCAAATTCAAACAGAATCAAATAATGTTTTGCATACAGCCCTGATTTGTAGAGTTCTCAAGACTTATTGTTTTTGGTGAAGATCGGTTAAGGGAAAGGGGTAGTTTACCTGCAACGTTTTTTTAACAAGGGTATTTTCTATGGCAAACGATAACAGCCGCAAATTCAAACAGAATCAAATAATGTTTTGCATACAGCCCTGATTTGTAGAGTACTCAAGACCTGTTGTTTTTGGTGAAGATCGGGTAAGGGGAAGGGGTAGTTTACCAGCAACGTTTTTTTATCAAGCGTATTTTCTATGGCAAACGATAACAGCCGCAAAGTCAAACAGAATCAAATAATGTTTTGCATACAGCCCTGATTTGTAGAGTACTCAAGACCTTTTGTTTTTGGTGAAGATCGGTTAAGGGGAAGGGGTAGTTTACCTGCAACGTTTTTTTATCAAGCGTATTTTCTATGGCAAACGATAACAGCCGCAAATTCAAACAGAATCAAATAATTGTTTGCATACGTCCCTGAATTGTAGAGGTCTCAATGACTTTCGATTTTGGTGAAGATCGGTTAAGGGGAAGGGGTAGTTTACCTGCAACCTTTTACGTTTTAACAAGAGTAAAGTACTTGAAAATTTATTTAAACTTTTTGAAACAATGGTAATTGTTAAAAATAAAATAATTTTGTTGCCAGGCAATAAAATTATAATTTTTTCATTTTAATGTAATATAATATTTTTCATTTAATACAGCAATAAAAAGGCAGGTAAGACACAGCCTGGCTGTTTGGCTGAAAATGATTTTAAATATAAATCTTAGAATATGGAAGTCATGTATGGTTCTCCATACCGATATTTACTTCCATATTCCTTAAGGAATGGAAGTATGGTGATGGCAAAAAAAATCGTGTTCGAGATTATTGCAGATTCTGATTCTACTACACTCAAAACATGAAAAAAAGTCGTTTTCCGAAAAGTGTCTGTGTGTGTGTCTGTGTGTCTGTCTGTCTGTCTGTCTGTCTGTCTGTCTGTCTGTCTGTCTGTCTGTCTGTCTGTCTATCTGTCTGTAGATTTTTTTTCTATGGCAAACGATAACTGCCGCAAATTCAAACAGAATCAAATAATTTTTTGCATGCCGTCATGATTTGCAGAGTACTCGCGACCTATTGTTTTTGGTGAAGATCGGTTGAGGGGAAGGGGTAGTTTACCTGCAACGGTTTTTTTTTATCAAGGGTAATTTTGTTTGTTTGGCAAACGATAACAGCCTCAAATTCAAACAGAATCAAAAGATTATTTGCATACAGCCCTAAATTGTAGAATTCTCAAGACCTATTGTTTTTGGTGAAGATCGGTTGAGGGAAAGGGGTAGTTTACCTGCAACGTTTTTTTAACAAGGGTATTTTCTATGGCAAACGATAACAGCCGCAAATTCAAATAGAATCAAATAATGTTTTGCATACAGCCCTGATTTGTATAGTACTCAAGACCTATTGTTTTTGGTGAAGATCGGTTAAGGGAAAGGGGTAGTTTACCTGCAACAGTTTTTTTTATCAAGTGAAATGTTTTTTTTTTGCAAACGATAACAGCTGCAAATTCAAACAGAATTAAATAATGTTTCGCATACAGTCCTGAATTGTAGAGTTCTCAAGACCTATTGTTTTTGGTGAAGATCGGTTAAGGGAAAGGGGTAGTTTACCTGTAACGTTTTATGTTTCAACAAGGGTATTTCCTATGGCAAACGATAACAGCCGCAAATTCAAACAGATTTAAAAGATTATTTGCATACAGCCCTAAATTGTAGATTTCTCAAGACATATATTTTTTGGTGAAGATCGGTTATGGGAAAGGGGTAGTTTACCTGCAACGTTTTTTTAACAAGGGTATTTTCTATGGCAAACGATAACAGCCGCAAATTCAAACAGAATCAAAAGATTATTTGCATACAGCCCTAGATTTTAGAGTTCTCAAGACCTATTGTTTTTGGTGAAGATCGGTTGAGGGAAAGGGGTAGTTTACCTGCAACGTTTTTTTAACAAGGGTATTTTCTATGGCAAACGATAACAGCCGCAAATTCAAACAGAATCAAATAATGTTTTGCATACAGCCCCGATTTTTAGAGTACTCAAGACCAGTTGTTTTTGGTGAAGATCGGTTAAGGGGAAGGGGTAGTTTACCTGCAACGTTTTTTTATCAAGCGTATTTTCTATGGCAAACGATAACAGCCGCAAATTCAAACAGAATCAAATAATTTTTTGTATGCCTCCCTGAATAGTAGAGTTCTCAATGACTTTCGATTTTGGTGAAGATCGGTTAAGGGGAAGGGGTAGTTTACCTGCAACCTTTTACGTTTTAACAAGAGTAAAGTCGTTGAAAATTTATTTAAACTTTTTGAAACAATGGTAATTGTTAAAAATAAAATAATTTTGTTGCCAGGCAATAAAATTATAATTTTTTCATTTTAATGTAATATAATATTTTTCATTTAATACAGCAATAAAAAGGCAGGTAAGACACAGCCTGGCTGTTTGGCTGAAAATGATTTTAAATATAAATCTTAGAATATGGAAGTCATGTATGGTTCTCCATACCGATATTTTCATGTTTTGAGTGTAGTAGAATCAGAATCTGCAATAATCTCGAACACGATTTTTTTTGCCATCACCATACTTCCATTCCTTAAGGAATATGGAAGTAAAAAACAGTAAAAATTTTATTTATTGCGCTTTGGATATAAAAATGTATTCATAACAAAGGAAATTTATTGTAAATAAAACTGGTTAAAATTAACTCCATAATCTAATAATAGGGCAGCAGTCACTGGTTGATTGAAACGTTGTTCTAACTTCTACAAGTAAACAAAAATTTATGAAATATTTTTTTAGGAAGGTAATTGTGTTAGACATATAATTTATACAGAAATGTCCAGCACAGCATGTAGAACATCAGTAAAATTTAAAACACTTTAAAATGTGTACTTCATATTCAGTACGACATTGCACTGACAGAAAAGGAAGGAAGTATAGGAGAAACACATGGGTAAGACAGAGCGCGACAGCTCCCATAAGAGCCAATGTTGCAAATTAAACCTGGGTTGGGGATTAGAAAACGTAACGTTCGGTTTATACATTGCTGCTACCTAGCGACGAAAATCGAAAGTTATCAGCATGTAACTGTACACAGTACTCCTACTAAAAGTAAATCTGTACGAGATTTTAATTTTAATATCTTAAAATATTTTAAAACCTGACAACTTACTTGTTGCGCTTTCTTCTATATCCATCGTTCAGATAAACATGTAATTCTTTTGAAAGTAAGATTGCGCATTCTTTCGAGACTTTCCATTTTTGGCCACATTTTACTCCTCAGCGCCGATTAAGTGTTCTCAGCATAAAACAGCATATTTCACTTTAAAGTATTTCGGTTACATTGTCACTAGTACTAACAGGAGAGGTACATGGATACTATTCTGCCAACATCAGAGCACACATTAGGTTTTGCTAGGCGAACAGGAAATGAATTGTATAACGAAAAATGAAGAACAGTAGTTGAAGAAGAAATCGATTGAGGATGAAGACAGCATCCTTCTTTAGAGACGAAGATCAGTGGCAAAGTAATACCAGAGAAGACGAAGTTGACAAAAGGAAAGAGTCGGGCATAAAAGTTATGGAGGAAAACAAAACTGGATAAAACAGAGGAGTCTGATGATAGAAAATAATAAATTACAACAATACGTAATAACAGGTTAACTGAGGAAAGAAAATATTTGTATTAGAATGAAATAGAGATTTATAGAAAATGATGACTGGATTTGGCAAGATGGATGGAATATTTTAAAGATTAGCTAAGTTGCCCGTCACGCGGTTGATTCTATAAGACATACCCTTTTTTCATGGTTTGTAATTTTATTGTCTTTTGATAGCCCACTTTTATTTAGAGAGTTACTAATGCTTAGTGTAATATTATAAGTATATTGTAAATTATTCAATTGTAAGTTTTAAGTTATTGTTTGTATTATAAAAGTATTATTTGTGTTTTTGTAATTAGATTATAAGTCGTTTGAAAGTTACGGTAGTAAAATAAATAATAAATTAATGGTAGAAGTAAATTACAGTCAATGTAACGAGTCAGTGGATGATATGGGACTTAGCTGGAGTGAAAGGTGGGAGTAAATAGAGAGATAAAAATGAAGACATCAAGTGAAAGAAGCAATAATGGAGCCCAAGAATAACAAGGCGCCAGGAGAGGATGATGTCACAGCTGAAATGATCACATACGAAGGTCGTGAAACATGATAATGCAATATACAGGTTGCAGTGGAAGCGATTAAGCGGGAACAGGGGTGGCCTTTATATTTTCGGTACACAATCCATCGTCTTCCTTATGGATCGATGGTGTACGAGATTGGCAAGGACTCTAAAAACACACTGACAGAACATGAGGTAAGCAGTATTCATTTAATACATGTGTACTTAAAAATATGTTAAAAAGAAAATAGATTTTAAAAGATCAAATTTTCTGTAAAGAAATTATCGAGAATCTGCTTACTTCCCGATAATTTCTCCACTAACACTTGCTGTTTGCTGATGATCAAGTTATCCTACAAGAAAACGAAAATGGATTACAAAAAGCAGTGCATCAACTCAATAAAATTTGCCATGAA
Organism: Magicicada septendecula; assembly: GCA_034769895.1. Taxonomy (NCBI): domain Eukaryota; kingdom Metazoa; phylum Arthropoda; class Insecta; order Hemiptera; family Cicadidae; genus Magicicada; species Magicicada septendecula. The sequence goes on along the minus strand of CM068375.1, from coordinate 151,735,882 downwards.
TAATAATAATAATTTTAAAATGTCCACGAGAAAGACTAAAATAATGGCGTTTAAAGGAATATTCACAGTTCGCTCCAAAATAGTAGACAATAGAATTATTGGACAAATATCCCACTACAGCTATCTAGGGTGCGGCGCAAGCTATGAATATGAATACGATGTCGATAATAAAATAAACATATACCAGAGGACGTGTGGCACAATTCATAAGACTCTGGGAAAGAAAGTACGAAAAAGATACAGAATTGAAATTTTATAAAGTAATGGCGGCACAAGTATTGATGTACGGGAGTGAATCGTGGACACTCGCCCAAAATCAGAGAAAACGAATTGAAGCTGCTGAAATGAAATTCTTAAGAAGAGTCAAAGGATCCACCCTAAGGGATCACATAAGAAATTTAAACATAAGGCAAGAGCTGAATATACACTCGATAAATAATAAAATTAAACAAAATAAAGAAAACTGGATACAACTCAGATAGAATGGGTAACTCGAGAATACCAAAAGATAATCCAGTATAAGCCTCTTGGAGAACGAGTTAAAGGCAGACCAAGAAAACGGTGGCTGTGAAGACAGAACAGGCTGCAAGCCTAATCCTTTAAGTGAAGAAGAAAAGATCAAATTTTAAAGATAAGATGCCATGGTAATGGAAGATAAACCTGTAAATGATGCATAAGTGTAATGATGGTACAGGCAATCCCTTCTGGTTTCTGCTTCTCTTCTAATTTGTACATAAATCTCACACACCATTCGTCACACATAAATCTCATCTTGACATTTTCCAAATACGTTATCCTAGATCCTCCCCGTCCTTTTTCATTTCAAGAATTTGCTTTCCACAGTGTCCACGACGAAGTCGTTGTGTCTTAGGATATTTCGTATGAGTCGGCTATATATCTCTCTATGGGTTTCATTTCTTCTTTTACTTTATTTTCTCTTTTATTTCCCTTAATACTTCTTTGTTTTCCTTTCAGTAAAATTAGTTGTTGCCATTTTCCAACACATTGGCATTTCTACTGCTTTGATGTCGCACCGTCTCTTGGCTTCTTGTATCCAACTTGTATGTTTATATACGTATACAATTATACGCGTGTGAATGTGTAAGTGTTGTTGCATTTAGTGTTAATTTGCTTATAAAAGTACAAATAAAATAAGAGAAATACACTGTAAATTTTGTTTATTTATATTTTTTGTTATAATCATGAATAACAGAAAACGTAGACGAAAAGGCGTAGATGTTTATGGTCCCCACAAGTAGGCAGTCGACTCCTTCAGGTTGTTTTGTCAGTTCCTTGTAAACGCAGTCAAGTCCTTGATTCTGGTGCCATTTTGACAAAGCCTAAAACACAACAAAATGGTTTTTAATTTACACAGTTCGTATTGTTTAATTTACTCAAATACTGTATTGCGTAATAAGAAGAGGTCTACCAACGTGCTAACGTATATACGTACAGTCTTAATATTAAATACAAGTCATAGGCTATAAAAGGAGAAAAATACAAGATTATCTCTTATATATTTGGCTATGGCGTAACCGGACTAGGCATTATCACGTTACAAAAATTATCATCAAAGAACGGACAAAGATTCCAAAACTTACCGCTAATACTGTAAAGGGTCTATGTTTGAATTTGTCGTCACGTCCAGTACCACTTCCCACGCAACCTGAGGGAAGAGAGCCCACGGTACCGCTTCCCACAAATCCACGTGGGAAGAGGGCGAAGAGAAGTTACAGTGCGTCAAGTCCGGTGAAATGATCCGCTCCCGTACGTCAAGACACCGCTCTGGATGGATTTCGGGGATGGATCTCCGCCCGAGAGCCCTTCGAAGGCGCCCAGGGTCCCCCATCTTAGCGGCTGCTGAAGGTACTGCGCCCGACAGAGCCCTCTGGGGGCGCCTGGGTTCAAACGTCCCTCTCCCAGGCGTTTGAATGTTGACGAATCCGAGTGTTTGAGTAGTCACAACCGGGATTAATCTAAAACAAAAACAACTTATCAATGCGACGTCGGTAAATTTAAGTTCAAGAATATATAATATAAAAGCATTCCTTTAGTTACTTAGTGAACACGTGTTTGAAAATTACATTTCTATTGTAACTCTAAAATGTTATTACAAAACGTAACAATTTTGACTAGCTATATTGTAAATGTTAGTCGGTATAAACCTACAAATTGTTTACATTGACAAAATTTGTTAAGTGACTTAGTAGAATAATTACAAATTCCCTTCTCCTAATTATTTAGTGTATTTTTTCCTTCATTCAGTTAATCAGTATGTTAGATTTACGGATTCTTATTTTTAAAGAAATATGCCTGTTATGTTATGATTATAATATGGTATTCGTATATAAAACAACTCACAATATTTGTCTTTATCGGTGACTTGCAGGGACGTGTTAAAAAAGAAAAATGTTGAGAGATTGAAAATTTCTGTGCCGGCTGTTCCAAAATCTAACTTAAAAATGTTAACATTATTTCCTTGGTTACATACAATTTAAATTTACAAATATGCAGTTATTGTTGGTTAGGTGTATTTATTTTTATTTTGCTTCCCTCGCATATGGACTATACATTACGAAGATACAAATATTTGTAGAATAAAAATGACGGGAAATGGGACTCTTCATATAGTCTGAGCAAGAACGATTTACATATGGGAACAGGAAGGGAAAGTCTTCCACGAAACTTAAAAAAAATATTCCATAACCTTGTTGAGAGAAAATTAGTCGTTCTTTATTTTCTCAATATTAAGAGAAGATTTTGTTGGACACTTAGTGAAACATATTACTTAAAAACGTTTAAGTAACGGTGTTGAGAAATAATAACGATGTTGATAAAGAACCAATCAGACCTATACGGTAATGTCTTTAGATCGGATTTTTGGGACGACGACTCCTCTCGACGTGCGAAAAGTGCAGAAGCGCCCCCCGACGGCTTGGTTTCTTAGTTCCCCTTTACTTTATCCCACTTTAATCTTCTTTTTCTTATCCTCCGTCTCTTTCACTCCATCTCATCTCCTTTTTTTCATCTACTGTACTTCTTCTTGCCTACTATGAGTTCCACATTTAATTTGCAGCATTGTTTATATGAGCTACACTGTTACCTTGAACTGTATTTCTCCCGAACGACGTCGATTTACTGCTACACGCAGTGAATATTTTCAGTGAAGGACTACAAATTATTGTACAGATTTACTAATGTTTTACTTACGATGTAAATACTTACGTGTTAACAGTTACGTGAATCAGTATCATTCAGTTCTATGTATAAAAATAACATGACGTTAATTACCAAAAAGTGCTTTACTTTACCTTTAATTGGAAGTGTGTTTATATTATTTAATGAATAAGCGGTGTAGACAATCAATATAAAATATCAGGTAATTAAGAAAGGACGAAACATTTGTATTACAGGAAAAGCAATTGCCTAAATTAATAATCGTGAACTGTAAACGTGCAAAACATTGTACTCTTACAAAAATACGTGATGTTAAAAATCATTTAAAATGTATACTGCATTCTATAGGATTACACAAACATACACGCATGCACGTCAAGGTGTAACGTAAAAGGTGTCCTCACTATACAGATTCTAATTTTTTGCATCAGTAGAAGAAAACAGTTCGTATACACACACAGGTCCGGAAACGTTTTATTGCAATTTTGCACTTTTTAAAGAAAACTTTATTTATCTCAGGGGTCAACAGAGACAGCTCAATGAAATTTGGCACATATGTTTACATTAATAAAATTTAATGAATTAAGAAATATTCCTAATTTCATAATTAGGACTACAGTTCCTTCAGTGTAAGAAAAACTTATTTAAAGTTATTACTATTTTTTTCAAAATTACCTCACTAATAGTAGTTTATAACAAAGTGAGGGCTTGGTTTTTAGTGAAATTAGGATTAATTTAATTTGTGATGCGGTTTCCTTGTGCCCAGTAATGATTATTATGGACGTTAATAATTCCATTTCATGTAAGACTTGCTTCATCAGTGAATATATCAGGGACTAAATAAGTGCGAATCAAGTGCAAGTTTGTGTAGAAAAGTAAACAAAATGTCCGTCTCTGTTCATAGACAACATTTTCAAGGGTGTGTACGCTTTGTAGATGGTACGACTTTAATCTTTGGCTTTGTAAAATCGCGAATACAGTTGTGTGATACAAACATTCAAACATAGCAATTCTTCTTCCAAGACTTTAGGATTTGCCCAATTTTTATTCAGTACTCCATCTTTCTTCTTGTAAAAGTCTTACGTCGATCAGTTGTGGGTTCTTCCAATTGTGGATGGAACTTTTATATGTGACACGAATATCTGACATTTCGGCCGTATGAATTAGCTATTCTTGACAATTACATGATAAATAATGAGTAAAGAGTAAATTACGAACAATTGAATTTATAAATTGCCTCTAAGAAAACTGATTGACAGTACTATTTAGTTAACCTGCATGTGTTATCGTTGAACTCAAAACCAAACAGATGATGTACACATTGAACATGCTATTACCATTTTATTTAATAAACGGTAGTTTGACAAAATTAAAATTTGAAGAGCTGTTAGTGATTAAAAAATTAAAGTAGAAATTTTGAAATATGAAATCGTAAAATAACCGTAATTTCTTAGTTTATTAAAGAACGCGTGCAATGTAAACACGTGTACCAAATTTCATTTAGATATCTCTATCGTCTCTTTAGATATAAAGTTTTGTTTAAAAACACAAAATGGCAGAGACGGAGGAAAGTGGGACATTTTCGGCCTAGGGTTAATATGAACTTTTTTCTTATACTGACGCATAGAATTCGAGTATGTACAGTGAGGACACCTTTTACGTTGCATCCTGTGTACACACACACACACAATGTTTAGTAATATAATTTAAAAATGAAATATAAAAGTAATGTTAGGAATCGCCATTTAAAACCAAATTAAAATTTTTAGTACATATATCACAACTTCTACATATTACTATACCTACTACTAATAAACAACAATTTGTAAGGCACAATATTGCGTTATATTACATTTATATACACTATAAGAAGAGGGTTTTAGTGATAAAATAGAAAGGTAAACATCTGCGTTAGGTATTGTTTGTTTGTGATTAAGCTCGTTTAAAAGTGCGTACGTTCCACCACACACAATGAATTGTTTAACGAATTGTGAAACTTCCGTTTTAAGTCAGCTTTTGGGTAAGAGCTGTATCCCATGGATATGAAATTTGTATAAACATTGTTATTACTAACGCGAACAGTCCATAAGCAATACGAGTTAACGTGAAATAACGTGACAAGACTTGACGCGCGTCTCCCGAAGTCCGCTATAATGATTAAACGTAATTGTATACTGTATATGGTCAAAACCATCTTAAGTTGAATATTAGAATTTGAATTAAAATTAACTTTACACTATTTACTATAACTTTCACGCTTATACTATATATGTCTGTCTCAAAAAATAAAACATTTCCCCACAGACCGAAAATTTTAAAACGCACACTGATGACATTTAATTAATTATAGAGATAAAAAATCAGTAAAAATTTTATTTATTGCGCTTTGGTTATTAAAATGTGTGTATAACAAAGGAAATTTATTGTAAATAAAACGTGGTTAAAATTAACTCCATAAATCTAATAAAAGGGTAGCAGTCACTGGTTGACTGAAACGTTGTTCTAACTTCTACAAGTAAAAAAAAAACTTATACAATATTTTTTTATGAAGAAGGTAATTGTATTACAGACATATAATTTATACAGAAATGTGCAGCACAGCATATAGAACATCAATAAAATTTAAAACTCTTCAAAATTTGTACTTCACTTTTAGTACGAATGGCAACATTGCAACGACAGAAAGGAAAGAAGCCAAAGAAGTATAGGAGAAACACGTGGGTAACACAGAGCGCAACAGGTCCCATAAGAGCCAATACTGCAAATTAAACCTGGGACTGAGATTAGAAGGTTAATTTGTAAAACCAACAAATCAAATTTGCTTAGCTGTTTGTGTGTTTTTGACAGTGTATGTTCTGTTTTATTTGTAGTTTTGTATGCTATGCCGTAGTACCCTGTTTTTTAAATTTGCAGGATATTTTTTCATTATGGTTATTGATATATGTTTGTATTTTCTGTCTTTGTTGTTTGTTTTGCGTTTTGTATAGGAGTTTGTTAATTAGTGTTCTATTGTATCCATTGGCTTCTGCTAGAAATTTGGTTGTGTTTAATTCAATCTCTTGATAGTCTCTTTCTTCTAGTGGAATGTTGTTTAGTCTGTGTATCATTGTTCAGAACTTCTGAAGGCTGATTGTGTTGCATTGGGTGATGGTGACTAGAGGAGTTATGTATCAATGTGTCAGTTGTATTTGGTTTGCTGTATATACTGAATTTGTGTCTGTGTTCTAGTTTTGCAATGGCAAGTTCTAGGAAATTATGCTATTGTTGTTTTCATATTCAGCAGTGAAAGTTATGTTTTTGTGGATTTTGTTGATGTGGGTTAGTAGCTGTTCACATTGTCCTGTGTTTCCTTTGAGTATGGTTGTCAATGTAGCTATGCCATTATAATATTTTATGTGAGTGTCTGTCAATGTTTGCAATGATTCTTGTTTTTTCCAATTGCTGTAAAAAGATTTCACCTAGTGTGCTACATATGGGCAAACCCATAGGTAGTACTTCATTCTGTGGGTATTTTTTTTGTTATAGGTGAAGTAGTTCTGTTTTGTAATTAAGTTGAGAGGCTTGATTATTTCTGTGTTAGTTCTTCTGCTGTGTTATTCTGTTTGAGCATGTCATATTGGAAAGTCATTGCTTTCACAGACAGCAAATTATTTGTGTATATGTTTTATGTGGAAAGAGGCAAGTGTGACATTATAGGTGATGTGTGTGTCTTTTATTTCTGCTACGAGGTCTGTATTGTTTGTTTGTTTTTTGTTTTTGTTTTTTTGTTATGTTGCTGTCTAGTTGTGTGTGCTGCCTAATGATTTTGCCTAAATGTTTAGCAAATTCGTTTAGTACATCCATTCCAGTAGTTGATTATGGGATGGATTGGAATTTCATCTTTATAGATTTGGGAAGTATTTGGAGGTTAGGGGCTGATATACTGTTTTATTTCAGGTAGGGTTTTTGTTTATTTTTATTGTGTGTTTGGCTTTGTTGATCTGTTGTTTTATTTTCAGGTGTTTAGATAGTTGTCAGGGAGCTCATGTTTAGTTCTGTAACGTTGTATTGTTTCATGAAGTTCTGTACTTTGTTGTGTACAGTGGCGGATTCTAAATAGGCTAGCTAGGCTATAGCCTACGGCGGCAAATTTTCGAAGGCGGAAATTTTTTCCGCGGCCACTAAAAACGGAGTATCAACTTCGCCAAATTTCTTATCTCTCTACTCGGTTCTCGGTAATGGGCCGCACGGTGGCAGCGCCTCTCTCTCCTTGTTTCGAGATTCACCGCAGAGCGGGAGCACACACGGCAGCAAAAGACAGCGCCGGCCGCCATCTTCTGCAGTATCGTTCGCAGTTTTTAAATTTAAAAAAACACCCTCTGTTCCGACAAGTCTGCACACAAAGGCTAAGGTGCTGCGCCACCAGAATTATGCGCGTAAGATGCCGAGCCTTTAAGAATGTCCGTAAAATGCCGCACATGTAAACATATTTATAAAGTATTTTTTGTTTGATACTGATATGTGTTTAATTATAATATTTAAGAATAATTTCTATTCTGTATTTTCTACAATCATGGTGTTATTTGATCATGATCTCAACGAGTCATATTTTCTTTTTGTAGAAGCGAGTTCGCTCGTAAATCTTGTAAATGACTCTTTCAGAAACGCATATATTTTATTACTTTTCTTAAAATTATATCACATGTTCAGAGACCGACTCGAGTGTTTTCTCGAATGTTTTCATTTTCATTTATGTTTGCTATACGTATATGTATTAGTATGTGTATATTACGTAGAACCTTTGTGTATAATGCGACCCTTTGTCTTAAAACTTTTATGCGATCGACTTCTAAATTTTAGAAAGAGTCGTCACTTCTGGTTGAGACTCGGGATCGAGCGGACGTCTCTGAACTCTCAGCTAGAGCATACATCAGTTTGAATAAAATAGTTATACGTTTATTTTTTTCATTTCTTTCTTTTATACGAAATTCAGTTGCATTGTATTAATTTAGAGTGCAACATAGTGCACATCATCGCACACCCTCGAATCTACATGTGCAATTCAAAAGTACAGTGCACAGTGATCCATAATATAAATAGTGTCTACTACAGGCTATACAGGCCAATTATTTAATTGATTATTTGAGATCGGACTTGTAAGTACATCTAACTTGCTTATTTTCCATTTTAAATAATAACGAATAAAGTGTTGATTCGAAAGATATTTTGCACATTTATACATTAATCCTTTTCTACCAAAATACATGAAATTATTGCCCTTCAAAATTATATTATAATAATTAGAAGTAATGTTTTGCCGCAGTTTTTTGTAGTATTTTTTTATTATCAACTTCTTTTATTCATCTCAAGTTATTGTAAGAGCGTATTTTCTTCGGAAAAACTGTTTCATTAGGGGCAATTCTTTCTATGTTGAAAGTTGATAGGTTTTCTTATTTACATAGTTCTATGTGATTATCACTGATAATTTATCAACCTATGTTCATATATCAGAGTTCAACTAGAATCATAGAAATGTCCAAATACATTCAAAACACACTATAATTTTATTGTTTATGGTTTGTTTTCTTTCTTAATTCTTTCTTTTATTTTCCTACCTTATAGATCTAATACGTACAAATGGCAGATGGTAGAAAGCGTTTAGGCGGATGGGAATACAACAAAAAGTCAGAGGAAAAACAAAAAAACAAAAGGAAATCTTGGAGAGAACTACAAAAATTGATTCCTTCTTCACCAAGAGTGTTCCGCAACCACCGATTGAAGAATTCGAAGATAATGTACTCAGTACATCAAAGGAGACGAGTGTTCTTTCGGCCTTGTGTGAAGATGAAGATGCTACAGAAAACCATGATGAACGAGAGGAGAAGAAGGATCAACCAATATTATCGTTATTATCGTCTCAATCTTTTAAATTTGACAAAGACCCTGCAAAGTGGATTGTTAATGATGAACTCATAGATTTTGTTGCGCGAAATGGCTACTCTCAAAATGCAGATTCTGATTTTCAGAATTCAAGACGAGTCTACAAAGATCAAACACGTCTTTGGAGTTCAACAATCTTCAAAAGAGAGCTTCAGAATGGTGAAGTTTCAAACCGACAATGGATAATCTATTCTGAAATAAATGGTAGTATTTACTGTGGGCCTTGTCGTTTATTATCCAAAGCGGGTACATCCTTTTGCACAGATAAAGGATTCAATGATTGGAAAAACCTGAAACAGTGCATAGAACAGCACGAACGATCTATAAATCACAAAAATTCTGTGGCTGCTCTCAGGGCAAGGGTTTCCAATAAGAATTTAAGCAGTATACAAAATGCAGAGATTGCTCAAGAAAAACATTATTGGACGGAAGTTTTACAACGCGTTGTCGTCATCGTAAGAAAGTTAACAAGTCGTGGTCTTCCGTTGAGAGGTTCTGATGAAGTTCTTGGATCATGTCACAATGGAAACTTTTTAATGGCAGTGGAACTATTGGCCGAATTTGATTCATTCTTGAAGGAACATCTAAAGAATTATGGGAGAGCGGGTAGCGGTAAAACAAATTATCTTTTGTCTACGACGTACGAAGAAGTGGTACATATAATGGCTCAGAAGTGCAGAGAAGTTATATCTGCCAATGTAAGGGCAGCTAAATATTTCTCCATAATTGTGGATTCAGCACCTGACATCCTCACATTTAGATCAGTTATCCATTGTCATGAGATATGTCCAAGAATGTGGAACACCAACAGAGGTATTCCTAACATTCGTACCAAATACTGGACAGAAATCCGAGGAATTGTACACTGCTATAACTAACACCTTGGCATCTCTTGAAATTAATTTAGACGATTGTAGAGGCCAGTCGTACGATAATGCTGCGAACATGTCAGGAGCCTATACCGGTCTCCAAGCAAGAATTAAGAATGCAAACAAATTTGCTGAATTTATACCCTGTTCAGCCCATTCTCTGAATCTAGTTGGAACTTCGGCGGCTAGTTGTTGTAATGAATCTACAAATTATTTTACATTTCTGCAACAAATCTACAACTTCTTTTCGGCATCCACGATGCGTTGGGAGAAACTGAAGAAGAACAATGTACAAATAACACCAAAGAGTCTGTCGTCCACGAGATGGTCAAGCAGAGATGATGCCTGCAAGGGTTTATTGAAGTCTTGAAAAGATATTCACGACACTCTGAAATCTATCTCAAATGACAGTTCAGAGAAAGCGATTACGAAGGCAGAAGCAGAAGGATTAATCAAGAGAATGACCAGATTTGAAACTGCGTTTATGACTGTTTTTTGGAGTAGTATTCTGAATCGCATCAATGTAGTCAGTAAAAAACTACAACAGGAAGACGCAGATATTGGATTGGTCATCGATTTGTACAAATCCTTAATTTCATTTATTTCATCTTCCCGTGAGAACTTCACAATCTATGAAGAGGAGGCCAAGGCGCTGATTGGTAAGCAGAACTACACTGCAAGCGAAAAGCGTACCAGAAAGAGAAAGCGACATTTCGATGAAACCGATGAAAGCGACGATGATGAAGAAGTTCTGTTCGGTGCAAAGGATGATTTCAAAATAAACGTATTCCTTACAATTGTGGATCGATTAATCTCGAAATTGGACCATCGAAAATGTGCGTACGACAGAGTGTTCGAAATTTTCTATGTTCTCTTTAAATTTCGCGAACTCTCTGTTGGAGAAATAAGGAGTGAAGCGTTAAAATTATGTGAAGTTTATTCACAGGATATTTCAGACGATCTAGTTGAAGAGATCTTGCACCTAAAAGAGTATTTGGCACTAGAAGACAAAAAACATGCAAATATCAACAATATGTGCAACTGGATTACAGATCGGAATCTGCTTGATATTTTTCCTAATATCGATATAGTTTTAAGAATTTACAAATCAATGGCAGTAAGCAATTGTTCTTCGGAACGTTCGTTCTCATGCTTGAAACGAATTAAAACATACTTACGCTCAAGTTTGTCCGAAAGCAGATTGAACGATTTAGCAGTTTTATCAATTGAATCTGACACTGCGAATTCGATTTCATTTGACGATGTGATTAAAATTTTCGTTGAGAATAAATTCAGACGAAAAGTGTAATGCGAGCGAAAGGAAAGGTGATTTTTATTTAGTTGAATATCTATAGTATGTAAATATGTTATAATATATGAGTTTTTATATTCTGTTGGAATGAAGTTTTTGTTGCATTTTATGTGATTCAAATAAACGTTTGTATAACTTTCGTATTCCTTATTTTATTACCTATTTTTAGTTTTGTAAGAAATATAGCATAGGCGGCGATTTAGTTCAGCCTATAGGCGGCACATTTGTAAATCCGCCCCTGGTTGTGTAGATCACAATCTGTACAAAGTACAATCTGTACTTTGTTTGTTGTGTCAGTGGAAACACTGTAGCATTGGCATTGACGTTGTGCTTGTGTGCTTTTTATCTTAGTTTCATGGCTATGTCTATTTCAGAGGCGTGGTTCTTATTGTTTATGGTCTTATATGTTCCTATTACATTGTGGATAGGCCTACATGTGTTAATGGATACAATAATGGAACAATAATTAACAAACTCCTATGCAAAACACAAACCAAACAACAGAAAAAGGCAGAAAACAATAAAGTCATAACACTAACATATATCAGTAACCACACTGAAAAAATACCCCACAAATTTACAAAAGAAAAATACTGGACTGCATCAGAACTACAGGGTGTTTCATATACTCGTAAAACGCAACCCACTAATCAGCCTTCTGTAATATTTGAATTTACCGCCAAACTCCCCTACGTTTTACTGGAATAGACTCGTCCAACAATCGAACATTGCGCCGGCGCAGTAAACTGCCACTGATACTTGGACATATCTCAAAGCGCCTTCAGCTCTTCGTCGTCTTCAAAGCGCTGTGTTGCCAGCCACTTTTTCATACGCATGAACAGGCGATAATCGCTCAGTGCCAGATCAGGGCTGTATGGGGGATGATTGAAAAGCTTCCATCCAAACTTTCCCAGAAGTTCTTGCGTTCGTGATGCTGTATGCGGTCGGGCATTGTCGTGGAAGAACAATACCCCGGAGCTCAACTTACCGCGTCGCTTGTTTTGTATTGCTCTCCGCAGCTTTTTTAAGGTTTCACAGTAAACCTCGGAGTTGCTTGTGGTACCCTGTTCCATCAACTCTACCAGGAGAACCCCTTTTCTGTCCCCAAAAAACTGTCACCATCATTTTCCTTGCTGACAAGGTCTGCACACACTTTCGCTCATCATCGTGCACATTGGTGCGGCCATTTTTAAACAGAACACACCACTGCCTTACTCCATTACATTCTTCCCATACACCTCATACAGTCGCCGATGAATCTCCACCGGTCTGCAGTTTTCTGCTTGCAGAAATCGTATTACTGAGCGCACGTCACAGCTCGCGGGATTTTCAATCGCAGCACTCATTTTAAAAATTACTATTAACAAGCACCTACAGCAACAAACCACGAACACTTGAACAACTGAAGGTCAATATCGAACAAGCTGTTTTAAATATCAACCCAAATACTCTAAAAAAAGTTGCAAGAAACACAGTGAAAAGGGTGGAAGCGTGTATTCATGAAGATGGCGGCCACTTCCAGCATTTACTCTAGAATTTTAAGTATTGTAAAGTTTGGAAATAAAATATTTAATTAAATACTTTACATATGCCTTTTTTATTTAAATGTAATTACTGACATAGATGGGTTGCGTTTTATATGGAACACCCTTTACAAACAAAACAGAACATGCTGCTAACAGAGCGTGGATGACATCCAGCATTTTTGAAGATTGGTTGCAAGAAAATATTTTTTTTATTCAAACAATATTTACCACGAAATTTTATAATTGGATAATGCCACGTGTCATCCAGTTTCATCATTTTCCAATGTCAGAGTTTTATTTATTCTATGAAGCACAACACCCCATTTTCAGCCATTAGACCAAGGGATGATTCATACATGTAACCTTTCTTATCAAAAAAAGTTGTTCAGACTGTTGTGTTCCATATGGTGACAACAATTCACCATTTTACTTGGTGACAAAAATCACTGTCCTCGATGTGGTATCCTGAATCAAAACAGCCTGAAACGAGGTTGCTATTACGTCCATTAAGAAGTGTTTTACAAAATGTTGTATCCAAATTAGCGATGCTGATATGCAGGTGCAACCATTATATGACATTTAGCAAGAACATCAGATACTTGCTACACTTTCTGGACTGCCATATGATGAAAATGGAGAGTCTACAGTTCTGTGATGATTTTGAGAGCAATTGGGAGGCTCGACTTTATAGAAATATTATAAAGGTAGGTCAGAAAAACTTCTGTATTTATAATAGAACTTATAGAAATGTCGATTGCAATCTGTAGTATTCCAAGATATGCAATTTACATTACAGTAATCTTTCTGCTGTTTGCAGAAACCAGTGATGATGAAATACAGAGTGTAGAAGAAAAAATTAAAGTACCACCAATAGTTTGAAAAAAGCAGTACAATCTTTCAGGCGGACCAAAGATATTTGCATTACTCTTGATAAGAAATGTATGTAGAATGCTGTGGAACAGTGTAGTAAACTTTACTGTTCAGTCGAAAATTATGGAATTCAAACTGCTACCACCAAACAAACTACATTAAAAGACTATTTTTCAAAAGTATAATTTCTTTACCACGTGCCTAATATAAGTATTTTCATAGTAGATATTCTCTAAATAAGGATATAACTGCAAATACATAATAAAATCATATACTAGTCAATCATCTGTACTGGTATTTAATATCCTATATTGTTACTATCTATGCCACCTTTTTTAAGCGGTCACATTTTACAGAGACCAAGGGTGGCTGCTTATGACAGGTTTTACTATACTAAGAAAAAACCCAACTTCTAGTATTTAGTGATATTCATTTTATTTTTATGTACTAATATTTAGTGATATTCATTTTATTTTTATGTAATGTTCTATATATTTTGTACATGAATTTGTTAATCAATGTTAATTAACCTTTCACTAAATAATAATTAATTTTATAAATAAAATAGTTCACAATAAACACTAGTCTCCCTATATAACAATTAAGACCACAGTAATACTACTTGCTATTATTATTATTGTATTGTTACTATTATTAATAATGTGATTATAGTAGTTTATAATATTAACTATATACCAGTGTAGATTATTTTTAGATTCAGTTTCTTGCATACTTTTTTATTTTTTATATGGTTTCAGTATGCAATCTTATTTTAATGGGTTTCTCATATACACTTTGTTACAACACTGCCTAAAATGTTCAGAGTTACTTCTTTTATAATAGTCTATACACCTCCTAACCAGAGTAAACTGGGGTTCAGTACTCTCCGCTTTTTTGTCATGTTTAATGGTACTAACTTATTGTCCATTCACTACATTACTGCTGATCAAAGAAGCTTATTTTTTGATATGTATTATCAAAAATAAGAAATAAGTTGATTAATTTTTTTATACTTTAAATCCTAAATACATTTAAAGCTTTTAGATCAATATTATTCTTTTTTATAAATATTGAGTAGCATTATTATGATAAGAAAGAATCATACAGTTTATGAAACTATGTCTACCTAACAATTCTAATAAATAAAAATAAAAAGTAATAACATAGAGTCAACAATATTTGACTCTATATCTCATTTATTCACATAAGTGCAGTTCTGTCTCAGATCTATATCACATTACATACGGTAATAGTCTCATCTATGTAGTACATGAATCCAGCCAGAAATCAAGACCACATAAGTTTAATAACATGTATTTATTTTTTTATGTCCAGATATTCTGCAAGTGCTCAGGTATTTGAAAAAGAAGCACAGCTAAACAATCAGTTTTCAGTCTGTGATAATGTTGATTTGTCTATAATTTACCAAGAGTATGAATCGTATTATTACCTGCGATTTCAGAAATATCCTAAAGTTTGCAAAAAGTCTACTCCAAGTACTGAAGGCCAAGACAGAAAAAAATTCCAGACAAAAAATGTAACAGTTGAGATTGCAACAGAATCTCAAGTAGCTAAAGCAATTGCTGACAGCACAACTCCAAATAAAGAAACACAAAAGGCCAACATCAATAAACAGCAAGTGACACCTAAAGTAAACAGTACAGCTGCAAAATTGAATGCAATGAAACTGAAACAGCTGTCCCCTGAATTCGAACTAACTATACTTCCACTTACTGCTTCAGCAAACCCAACCATATCTTTATATAAAAATGACTCTGATCTGAGTACTGAGAAATTAATAAAACCTCTACGAGGATATGAAGGATATTCAAAAGAGTGGAAACAATTTGCTGATGTCATTTCAAAGGTAAGAATTAAGCTGTTTTGTATTTATTTAAAGAATCTGTACTCAAAAATCTCTTTGTACAAATATTTTATGTGTCACCCATGGTTACAGATGTGATAAAAATTTGGTTCATTTGACTAAAAAGGTTAAGGTTCTATTATTACTACTCAAACAGAAATAAACAAAATGAACAACAGTTTTGCATGTAACATTGTAAAAATATACTGGTCAGACCTATACATGTGCCACGTTCTTATGACAACCAGTTTGTGTAACCAGCCAAATGGACATTAATTTTAGAATAGCCCTCATATGAAACAGAAACCAACACTTGAAAGTCCTAGGAGTGTGAAGTTCTTTCACATATGACTTTTTCTGCTGATGGCAGTTCCCATATACCACTATGGTCTCCAATTACTTATATACTAGGCCTGTTATTTAATCATCTTATACTGTCCTCTTCCTTCCTCCCTCCTTATATTCTCCTCACCTCTTTCTTCCTCTTCTCTTTCCACTCTCCTCTGTGCTGTCTAGAAAAGTTGTGAACAGTCCTTTAACTTTATAACATGGCCTATCCAGTTTCCCTGCCTCTTCATGATCATCTAAAAATTCTTTATTACATTCTGATTGTAAATTACTGTTCTATTTTCCATTATTCGCTTCAGAACCTCCTCATTACTGACGGTTTCACCTATTTTACTCAATTTCATCTCTGTATTTAATTCAGTATGGTAGACCTGCAGTCTGTTCTGTTCTTCACAGGAACCATCTTTTCCTTGACTTGCACAAATCTCTACTGCCAGAAGATCTAAAATGTCCATCCTGCTTGCATCCATTATAGTTATGTGTTGCAGCCAGTTTTCTTTACACTTTTTAACTCTACCATTGACAGAAAATATTTCTACTGACAACTTCATAAATCTTTAACTTAGTCTCTCTCTCTCTCTCTCTCTCTCTCTCTCTCTCTCTCTCTCTCTCTCTCTCTCTCTCTCTCTCTCTCTCTCTCTCTCTCTCTCTCCTTTTCCTTTCCTTTCTATAGTCTATGTTTCACATACATACAACATAATGTTCTACATATGGCACTTCATCAGTCTCTTTCTCATTTCCAGATCCATATTACTGCAAAATAGTATAACAATACAAATACATCGATTCAAGTTAATTTAACTTGTGTAGCCTCATCCTTTTGGGAGACAATTATTTATACAATGCAAGTTAACCAAATTAAATGCATTTACATATTGTGTATTGAATTATGGGTGTAATCGTAATAAGATGATGATACATTATTTACGTTTAAAATCATTCCATTATTTATTTATTTAAACAACATCTCTCATGTCGGATATTAAACAATAACTCATTATTAAATCGTTTGTACAGAGTTTTTGTACATAACTTATTGCTAACAAATTACATACATAAGTTATATACAACTCTTATTATCTAATTTTAATTATTTTAAAATTTTTATTTTGCTCTCAGCTTACTCATGATGTGTTCATATTTTTGCAATTGGTGATTCATTAGCTTCAAAAAAATGAATTTACTTCTATTCAAACTTCTTTTATATTACTTTGTTTTACTTTCTACTGCATACGCCTTTTTTTCTCTATCATCAAAGACTTTACTAATTACGTTAATTCAAAAATTACTTATTTCTCTTATCATTTATGTTACTAATTACTAAATTTGATACAAGAAATATTAATCTAATTTTTACTGCTTTTACATTTATTTATTTTAATATTGGTTGAATGTCTTCCATTCAAGCTTTAATTAGTGTCTTTCAACTGTCTGCAATTAAATGTTTTTTTATCACCTCGTTTGACGTGGTTATTCATTGTACGTCCTCCGTCTCCTACGGGTCATGTTCTCTGCATGTGTTTCTGGTCCTCTGGTCGTGTCCTCCATGTGTTTCTGGTCCTCTGGTCGTGTCCTCTGTGTGTGCTGATTAACAGTCGTCTTGTTTCACGTCATATGCTGCTGGTGTCTCCATAGACCTCATTGTATGTATTTTGCAGCTCTGGCTGTATAGCTAGTTGATCCGGTGACTCTTACGATAATTGTGAATTTGTGTCATCGACTGACATAGCCTCCTGCGGCAATGGTTGAATCGAGAAGAAGAAACTTTATTAGTGCGACCTGGTATTTATAGTCAGGTCGTGCAAAAATTCCTGTCTGAACACTTTTCAACTTGTCAGATTCTGTCGAGGCGTTACTACCCCCACTCTGGTTCAAATCACTATTTTCGCCTATTTTCGTGAATTATGAAGTTTGTTTCACCTCACTCGATGCTCAATCAATCACTAATTTTTATGTGATTACTATATGTAAATTGCACTTCTTTATGGTATTCACAAAAAGAGTTATTCATTTTTTATGTATAGTAATTGCACTTTTCGTCCTCTCTGTATGGTTTTTTAACATTTTATTTATCTATAATTTCTACATACTTTGGTGTCTTTTGTTTTATCCTATCGTACATAGTTTTCTTATGTATGTTATAGTTTTTTTAATGTTTTAACAATAAACATATAACTATTCTACTTGAAAAAGGGACCATTTCAGGAATGGACAGGTTTCACACACACTAACAAAATACGCGTGTACACAACGCTAGTGACAGGTGTGTCGAAACTGCATGTCAATGCATGAATTCTGTACTCCCTATTTTTACTACAATTCAGCTTATGCAATCTGAATCATGTTTATTAATTCATATTTATTCATTTTTATTATTTATTTGGGCAATGCACAGTATCATTACTGTTTGTACTGTTGCAATAGTCTATTCTTTAGCCAAGACAATTCTAATTATAATCTCCTCTTTCCTTCTCCAGTCATCCATTATTACCCAAATATCTGACTTTTTAATGTTTTGTATTTCTTTTCCCTTGCAATGACTACCATATTCTCTTCTGTTATTGACACTCAAAACTTTTGTTTTTCTTACATTACTCTTCATTTCATACTTCTTCAATCCATTCCTTCTTCCAACTTTCCTGTTATGCTTTGCAATGCTTTAGTTTATGGCTAGACTTACCATGTTACTGGCATATCTGATAGTTTATTTTGTGTGCTTCTGTGCTTACCTCTTTTTTGTCCCCCAAACATTACTTACCATGTTTTCAATATAGAAGCTAAAAAGGATTGTCAGCAGGTAGCAGTCTTGCCTCACTCTTCTACCCAGCTCTTCCCAAGTTAACTATACAACTATATCCTCCTCTTCCTCTTCTCAAGTTAACTGTACAAAAGCTCTTTGCTGAGAGATCATAAGGAAAACCCAAAATCCCAGTTTTGTTTGTTATTTATATGATTGTATTTTACATCTAACATAATTAATTTATGTGACAACCTATTAAATAATATAAATACATTATTGTTTTTCTACTTGTTCACATTTTACAGCAGTGTACTCTTGATATTTTCACAAATGGAAATTTGAAAACTTTACCTCCAAATTTGATATTGGTTTATCTTAATTTTTGTATGTTCTTATGTGTGTAGGAAATATTTCAGGAAGATCTTAATGTAAAGTGGGAAGACATTAAAGGACTTGAAACAGCAAAACAGTGTTTGAAAGAAGCCGTGATTTATCCTACAAAATACCCTGAGCTTTTCAGCGGCATTCTAACCCCATGGAAAGGTTTATTGTTGTATGGCCCGCCTGGAACAGGTATGTTGGAAATAATGAGTAAATCAGTTGTAGATTTATTATTAAAGAAAAATGCTACAATGGTATAAAAAAATTAAATACTATCAGGAACACATCTAGAGGCAGTGAGGGGCTATGCATCGGCATTACAAACTATGAAAAAAGATTTTATGAAAGAAGATTTTAATAGGTTCAAAGATTTGGTTCAATAGATTAATAGGTTCAAAGAATATAATTTATTTTTAATGTGTAAGCACATACACATGCAGTTTTTAGTAATTGTACTGTAATTTAAATTGTAATAGACTGAATGAATTTCAAACATGTCTCCCGCTTCATTATTACAAATCAGGTGTCATTAGAACTACAGCCAGTGACCAGAAAGCAGTTTGATAATGTACATTAGTGTATAAAAAGTGCCTTATCAGAATAATTCAGAATAATTAAAGGGTGTAGAATCTGACACAGAAACAAAGCCTGAATAAAATACATGGCGGTTGCGAATAGGTTCAGGTGGTGCATTGGAGTACTGCAAACCGCCACCGCAAGCGCTGCTGTGCAGTACAGCACATGCATATCAGAGATACCAGTAGATGTTACCGAATGTTTGAATTTATAAAATTATAGTAATAATTTTGTATAACTGCGATTGTGATAATAAAGTGTCAATCGACTTTATATTAATTAAGTTGCGTGTTAAGTATTATTTTTTCTTTGTTTAGTGCAGCTGTGTGCTTTTGTGTTTGTGCTTTTTGGATTAGCAATTCTGCGTGCTTTTAAACAACGTGTTTTTTATTAGTTTAAAATGAATAGCATTAAGAACCAATAGATTAGAACGCCAAAAGCCTCCCTTAACAATAAACAAAATTGTAAAATCAGGCGGTCAACAATTTAATCGATCATTTAAACTAGAATATAATGAAAATACCGACTAGTTGTGTGGTTGTGACAAAAGAAATTCTTTTTATTTTGTTTTTCATGTTTATTGTTTGGAGGAGAGGACCCCTGGACAAAATTCTAAAAGAAAGATATTAATCGTCTAGCCGACAAAATATAAATCATCAGGCGTCAAGTGTATATATAAATAATTATTTTCAGTTTTATCTTTTTGGTACAGTTAATATACTGTAGCACAGCAGCTGGGCAGTGAATATAGACGAAATATTGTTTTACAGAACAAAAGAATACGCAATAAACGTTACGTTTTAAAGATAATAATAAATTGTATCCACTTCTGTGGAGCTTTTGAATTAGCTTTGCGGGGTCATGATGAGACTGAATCTTTATCAGATCCTGGCATATTTCGAGGCTTACTTGGTTTCAGTACTGAGCTTGAGCAGATTATTTGGCTGTAATTGTTGATGAGACTGATGTTGATTGCTAATGTTTTTCAAATGTCATAGTGTATCGTTATATAACAAAAGTTAAACCGGTTGAAGATTCTTGGGTTTCATTGCTCCTCCTAAACAGAATGCTCAGTTGCTTGCATCATGCTTGTTAGATGAACTGTCTCATCACAACTTACTTGGAATTTCCCACAAATTCATTGCTCAAACAATTGGAAAAGAGTAATTTTCTATTTTCCCCCATACGGAAGCACTATGTATGATGCACATAAATATGTAGTAGGTCTGCTTTATGTTTAATGTTTTTTTACCCCCCCCCCTCAACCGACATCTGCAACCACCAAAATGTGGAACCACCAGCCGCCACTGGTTAGAATCATCAGAGACCTTTATGTAAGCATAGCTATAGGGTACTATGCTATGCTTACCCGTCATAATGAGGGGAGAAAAGATGCTGAAATACCCGTCAATAATGTGGCTATACAAAGATATGCTTTCTTTCCCTTTCTATTCAAATAGCACTTGACTATATACTGCACAAGGCAACTGATGTTCCTATAGGAATATGGTGAGGCTTATTCGGACAAATTAAAAGATTTAAACCATGCCAATGATATAAGTTTGCTGTCTCACACCATGGCAGAAATAAAGGAAAATGTAGAACATTTGCAAATCAAATCAGGTACTTCTAAACACTCAAAACACTGAACCATTCTGCATAAACAGCCTATTAAGGTTGTCACAGAATTTGTTTACCTTGGCTCTTCATAGATAAAAGTGGCAGCAGTGACTGTGATGTTGAAAAGTGGATTTGTAAAGCCAGAAAACTCATTGATTCACGTGTTTAAAATATGTTTGAAAATCCAGCGTTTTGACTCCTTAGTGAAATCTGACCTCTTATATGTCTGTGAGACCTAGAAAGTTACAAAAGCTATTACAAGGAAACTTCAGGTTATTATAAACAGATTTATTTAAAAAATTGCATGTTTTCTGGCCAGAGTGGATACAATCACAGAACTCTGGACAAGAACAAACCAAAAACTGGTCAAAAAGAGATTCACAGACAAAAATGGAGTTGACTGGGCCATGCCCTTAGACAATTAGTAGAAATCTTGTGATACAAAGCTAATCGAATCCACAAGGTTCTCATGGCTGAAAACAATTGAGAATCACATGGGAAAGAACAATCCCTAAGAAGGCAAAAATGCAGGGAAAATTCTGGGGTGAAATTTAATAAATCACCAACAACTCAGTGAGCCGAAAATGACTTGTAGACTCCTTAAGTTCTGCAAGAGAATAAATGGGCTTTGATTTGGAGTTTTGTTAGAGGTCTTATATTCGATTTGGAGGTCTTATATTAGTTTTTTTAATTTATATGTAATAGGAATTTTAATTACTTGAGTTTCATCATTTCCATTTTGTTAACTGTATGGGTTTTGTTCACATGTATATATAATAATTGGTGATTTAGTTAAATAAAGAGTTTTATAGATACAAATTCACTTCACTACCAGCCCTGTGATAAAAGTTTTCCTGTTAAAACAATAAATTGATAAATTTGTAAGTTTGATCAATAAAATGATAGTGAACTCATCTGCTGCAGTGTGTAATTATTTCAATAAAATGAATTATACAAAAATAAAAACTGTATAAAACAAAAGAGCTCAACATACATATAATTTCATATCTTATTTTGGTGGTATGTATATAATAATAATTTCATATCTATTTGTTTCTAGGGAAAACTATGTTAGCAAAGGCTGTTGCTACAGAATGTAAGACAACCTTCTTCAATATTTCAGCCAGTTCAATAGTAAGTAAGTGGCGTGGTGACTCTGAAAAACTTGTGAGAGTAAGTACTTTTCCTTCTGAGATCACTATCCAGTAAAATTCGAACTTTTTGGTTAATTTGAATTTTTTAACTCTGGAAAATACTACAGTATATGCTATAACATGTACATTAAGAGATGTGACTGAAAACAGATATTTCTATCACCCTTTATTTTGATGGACAGATGCTTATGTCAGATTTGTGGAATTTGCTAGGATAATATTCATGGATTTTGAATAAGGGGGATAAAAATTGTTTTAAATTGTTGAAAGCAGGATACAGAATCACATACAAAACTACAAACAAAACAGAATGCACACTATCAAAAAATACACAAAGAACAAAACAAATTTGATTTACCTGGTGTTTACAAACTAAACTGGTCAGACTGTAACAAATTCAACATAGGCCAAATAAGACGTTGCTTCAAACAGAGATACATTGAAGACACAAAGGCACTACACTCCACCACCGAATCCACCTTTGCAAACCACCTCATTGAAGCAAACCATACATACACAAACATCAAAAACAACATGGATATTCTACACGTACACACAAAAGGCTGAAAACTAGACACTCTTGAACAACTAGAAATATACAAACACATAAAAACGACATCCTAAATGAACAGACACAATTCAAACGCACATACTATTCGAACATATCACACCGCACACACACAACATCGATCTTTCAAACGACAGCGCCGTCACCAAGAACAGGACGGACAGCGCTCCTAGCGGCAGCCTCTGACGAAGCTTTCAGTAAGTGAAAACTGGTTAAGGCTATAAGGTAAAAATTTTACATTTTTACCAATAAAAAACTTAAGTGTTCCAAGCCAGTAGTATTATACTTATAATTACCTAATATCCAGCTTGTGTAATGGTACTGTGGTACTGTCCATCATTGCCCTTTGTTCCTTGGCATGTCAGTCACCCTCACTATTGCTTTCAGTTCACATTTGTGGAAGTGTTAAATCATTTTGAACTTATACTGTACGAGTTGTGTCCCATAATGTCAAATCTTCCATTCCATATATATATTACTGTATAGTATATTATTATACAGACTATTTAATTTTTACTTCCATATTCCTTAAGGAAATGGAAGTATGGTGATGGCAAAAAAAATCGTTTTCCGAAAAGTGTCTGTGTGTCTTGTGTCTGTCTGTGTGTCTGTCTGCCTATCTGTGTGTAGATTTTTTTTCTATGGCAAACGATAACTGCCGCAAATTAAAACAGAATCGAATCATTTTTTGCATACAGTCCTGATTTGTAGAGTACTCACGACCTATTGTTTTTGGTGAAAATCGATTGAGGGAAAGGGGTAGTTTACCTGCAACAGTTTTTTTTATCAAGTGAAATTTTTTTTTTTGCAAACGATAACAGCCGCAAATTCAAACAGAATTAAATAATGTTTCGCATACAGCCCTGAATTGTAGAGTTCTCAAGACCTATTGTTTTTGGTGAAGATCGGTTAAGGGAAAGGGGTAGTTTACCTGCAACGTTTTTTTATAAAGCGTATTTTCTATGGCAAACGATAACAGCCGCAAATTCAAACAGAATCAAATACTTTTTTGCATATGTTCCTGAATTGTAGAGGTCTCAAGGACTTTCGATTTTGGTGAAGATCGGTTAAGGGGAAGGGGTAGTTTACCTGCAACCTTTTACGTTTTAACAACAGTAAAGTACTTGAAAATTCATTTAAACTTTTTGAAACAATGGTAATTGTTAAAAATAAAATAATTTTGTTGCCAGGCAATAAAATTATAATTTTTTTCATTTTAATGTAAATTATGTATGAGTAAATATATTTATATATATAATTCTTCTGTACGTGTGTATGTCACTGAACTCCTCCATGTATAAAATAATATATCGTTCGTGGCAGGTAAGCATATCTCAGTTATGTAATGTTTACGTTTCCATTTTATTATTATGCCTACAGCAATAAAAAGGCAGGTAAGACACACACACACACACACAATTCACGTTATTTCTGTCCTCACTCATGTTTATTTTCTTACATTTGCACGCTTTTTAAATGGAAAGTGCCGAAACCCACACCAACATAACGCGTGCAAGCCGAAAAAATGGACATCAATTTGCTTCCTGTGGATCGCTGGGCAATGTAACTGCACGTGTTTACAGAGGAACGATTCATAGACAGACTTTTCGTCTTTAGGGAATGAACCCTCTGCAAGATGCTGAGGGTCCATGTGTGACTTTGGAGCGCTCCTTCTTTTTCGCGTGTTTGTTCTGTGAAACATACACTGTAGATTCGCAGCTCAATAGGAAATGTTGAAAATTTTTGTCCACAGTGTACCTTCATTCACACTAAACCTGCTCTGATGTTTTAATTACGGACATCATAATATTAAAACTTTGGAAACTTGAGCACTACTTAATGGAGATCAATCATTAACTTATACAAGCCATTAATTTAATGCATATATTTTATATATATGTGTACAACGTTATCGGCAACAAAGAAGTAGTTTTTGTTAAAATTCCTTCCCGGGATATTTGGCCGTAGTCCAATGTTTTCTACAAAACCAGATGTTTCGGCAATGCCATCAACTTCCATCATCAGTGAAAATCGAGTGCGATAACGTGAGGTGGTATACGTTAGTGACCACAGTACTGTGGTTAAGGCTGAAGCAGTAAGTAGAAAGAAGTAGTTTCTATGGTAATATTTCATTTCGAAAATGATTTTAAATATAAATCTTAGAATATGGAAGTCATGTATGGTTCTCCATACCGATATTATTGACTTACTGTGCTCATTGTTTATCACAAATCAATTAAAACAAACATAGGCCCAATACAAGTCACATACATTTGCAAAAAAAGAAGTTGGTGTTATTTGAGAAGTGAAAAGGGATTTTTTTAAATCTGACAATTTCTAGTGGATTCAGGATACCGCCAAATGAACAGTAAATATATCTAATAAATAAAGAGAAGATTTGATTTGAATGTTGTAGCGTGACAGAAAATCCACTACATCTTAAGTCATATGAAATCATAAAGTTTAATTACACCAACAAATGTTATAATAATATTGAATGACATTTAAATAAATCAAAGGAATGAACCACGATAAAATAAAAATCCTCATTACATTATATATAAAAACCACTGTTTAAAAAAAAAAAAACAAAGAAAGTATCGAAGCAACTCATAGTATCATATCAGTAATTTACCCAGGGAGCTAAGAGCAGTAAACCAATTATATAAGACCATATCAAGAAAAAAGAGACTCAATTAAAGAGTGGTGAATACCAAAATACCCCAAAAAACAAGAAGAGGGAAGAATAAAGTTTGTGATCAGGAAGAAAACAATACCCTGATACCTGTAGAGAAGAATAAAGTCAGTATCAGTGAATAAATTAAATGTTCCAAACTAAACCTCAGTCGAGATAACACAAAGTACCTTGGTTTACCCAAGAATGAAGAAGGAAGACAAGAAAACCAGAAGAATGAAGACTAGAAGAGGGACAAGAATGAAAACTAGAAGAAGGACAAGAATGAAGACTAGAAGAAGGACAAGAAGGAAGACCAGAAGGAAGATACGAAGAAGGACAAGAAAGAAGACAGGAGGAGAGGAAGAAATAGTATGAAAGAAACACCGTTGTAAAACCTATTATTATATAAACTACTATCAACCCCAAACCCACAAAAACTATGCAAAAGAAAGTATAACATACCCAAAATCCTATAAAAATGTAATTATTTAAAAAACTAAAGTGCTGTATAGCGTTATAAGAAGTGAATCGACTAAAGCTATTGGGTAATAAAGAAAATAAACTAGTCTTAACAGTCCATGATTACTAAAGGTCTGGTCTGAGATAATAAGACTCAAAATATCAGAACCAACAGTGAAAGTGAATTTGTGTAAGTGTTTTTTAGAAATGCAATAAACTTAAAGTTGGTGAAGCTATAACTTATCAGTATGCAATATAACAACTTTAATATCTAATAATAAACAGCATAATAAAATAATAAAATGGAAGATTTCCAGTATTTTATTATTTCAATGTAAATCTTTATTTACAAGACATTTGTAAAAAATGATAATAAATAGAGTATAGGAGTTCATGTTTACTGATGTAGGGGATCACAAATAATAATGGTTTAGACCAGAAAGGACTGGGATTAATATAATATTAATAAGTGTAAAATGTTTAAATAGACTGTTTATTCACAGTCCTAAAATCAATGTGTTAGTAAAATGTATTTGTAAGAGTTATTAGAAAATAAGATTTATGTTATGTGTTCTAAAAAGAATTATGTTTGCTAAATAATAGCCTACATACCATTAATAATGTTTAAATAGGTATGCTATGTTAACTCAAAAATAGTTAAAAGATATATGTTCAAACCATGTCTGCAATATGTTCAATTGTGCAGATTGCTAAACAATGTTCATAATTATTTATTTTAATAACCGTAGTGTTAATTAACTACTACACTACACAATAAGTTATAAGACATGTTATTTTCATATAATTGTAATTATGTAAAGTCAGAGGAGGAGTTAAGTTTAAATTTATTTGAGAAAGACAGAAATATAAAATTCTAAAATCTAGGCCATTTGGTGAATTCACAGAAACAATATAAACCAGTATAATTCACTTATAAATCCTGTAAACTAGCAAGATTTATATTAGATAACTCAGTTCACCACTAATGGAAATGATCCTATGAGTTAAAATGATAATAAGGAAATATACCTTAAAACATTGTAAATTTTCAAAATATATAAATTAATTAATTTTCAAGAGCAATGTCAAATTTACAGATTAACACAAAAAACCAGTTCAAGGGTTTAATTTATATGTATTTAAGGAAAGGAAGAGGAATATGACTAATTAAAATTTATTATAATAGTATTACTGATACCTAAAATGGAGGAATTTTGTATAAAGACGGAAATCCAATTTTGAGCCTATATTTCCAAAAAGTGAACAAAATTTGTTAATTTCCACAAAATGTCTACAGATATGGACTATAATACATCAATTTAAAGGGAATGCGATGATTAAACCAATAATAAGGTTCATAATTCATAAAAGTGATGAATAAAATAGATAAATTCCATATATAATGTAATATTTTATCATGTGTACAGGTAATCGAAATATGTTAAGAATACTTTTTCAAAGATTAACTGGGCCAGATTTATGACCAAGTTAATTAGTCTTTTGTTGAATATCAAGCTGAATAGTTGTGTGACAAAACGTTCTTTAAATCGAGTCGAAAATGGTACTAGCGTTTAGCCATTAAAATAAGTGAAACGAGAGTTAGACGAATTAGACACTTTTTAAAACTAAAGCTATCCATACGTTCACGACAATAGTGAAAACAAACATCTAACTTCATGATACGAGTGACAGAAAACAGTAAAACCCTATATTTAAACCAATTCACTCTACAAATCATAACCATATCTTGAGAACGTTAACTCAAAGAAGTGAACACATACAAAATAAACTAACCAACACAAGTTTACACAGAACACTTCGTCAGAATACACCAAATAACTTAACAGACATATTACACCAGTGCGGGAAGATTTCAGACATTCACGAAGGTAATTCTGTCGTGATTTTTGGACATGCCGATTTTGCAGTGAACTCGCCATAATCTAGTAGCGGCCATTTTGAAAATTCAAGCCTGCCTTCTTTATCTTCCAGCAGTGACGTCATCGTCTGCATATTGGTTTGACAACATACATACACATTACTTATTGGAATTATTTAAATTTTATTGAATAATAATTATTGTATTTGTGTTAATTGTTAATGTTATACTTTCTCGTCACCCTTCTCTGACTATTAATTTTAATCACTCAAAGAACCTGTCTTTTAATATATTAAATATCATAAATTTTGTTCTGTATGACACAATCGATAATTCCCGAGACAGAGTCGATAATTGTTCTACATCGATAAAAAATCGATTATTTATTTAAATTGTCAATAAATCTTTATATTTCCATTATTTCTTAACTGTTACTTATTTCACAGGTTAATTTAAGGGTATTTATTAAGGCTGAAGGACTTAACTAAGAAGAAAATATTTTATTTGAACGAGATATTGGACCAACCAGAAAAATCACCAATCGATTGCTAACTGGAGTTAAACTATTTAACTCCAGACTTGGTTCAAATCTTCAAGAAGTGCTCGACGGTCAATAAATACCTGCCTGTTATTAAAATTTTACAAGAACCTTTTAAAACAGATTTATTTCTTATACACACCACTTAATAAACATAAACAAAATCTTTTACTATTTGAAAATTTTATTATTTTATAAAATTTTCTATCAACTTATTATCTTTTGTAACGACCGGCATACAGGGGTCTGATTACAATGTGTACAGCCAATGATAATATACAAAATGTGGACAAGGACTAAAAAACCCCAAAGAGGATGAATATATAGTGAAATGGTTTCAGAAAGTAAAGAATTAAAAAATTCTAGTGAGATCACAGCCAATTAGGTTGTTGTTAAAGCTGCAAACTCATAAAAACTTGATTTGTTGCAAAACAATTTCTGATAAATACACTAAAGACATTTTTAATGGTTTAGATTTATTCCTGATAGAACACTTCCTTTTAAAGGGGAAAGTCGTAGTGGTGATAAATACAGCAAGGAATGCATAATACTCTTAGTTAGAGTAAATATGGATTGGCAGAGAAAAACTGCCTTTGCTAATTACCAGGAAGTCAGGTAATCCAGGTTGTTTAAAAAATGTGAAACAAAACTAATTGAATATGAATCAAACAATTAAGTATGAATAACAAGTAGTCAAAAAAAAACTGTAAAGCATGTTTTTGTCCACCAGACATGACTTCAGTACTTCAACCTATGAACCAAGATATTATAGTATAAAATTTTAAGCATTTTTACAGACTGCCTGCAGTCCAAAACTTCTCTCAGACATTTATTTAGTATGAAACCATTAAGATTAATGTCTTTCAAGCTGTCCATATGTGCAGCAGTGCTTGGGACAAAAAACCATAGGCGTAACTTGGGAGGGGCAAGGGGGCACTCGCCCCCCCCCCCCATGTTCCGAGCATTATAAAATTTTGTTTCCAGTTGTTATAAATAAAAACTAACAAATAGTCAAATAGAAGACAATGACAAAGTTAGTGGAAGTGATGCTTTCTCCATTTTGAAGTGTGTGAATGACTTTTCATTTTTATTTTGTTTGAAACTGATGAGTATTGTCTTGGAGTACACCAACATGCTATCACAGCATTTTCAGAAGAAATGTGCCAATTATTCCACAGTTAGCTTACTACTTACTCAGTCAACACTAGATGCACTTTGAGACCTTTGAAATGATAACAAATTTAATGACCTGTGGAAACAGAAAAAATGGCTGAAAAATAAGGATGTGATATGGCAGTGGTTCCTAGAAAATAGAAAGTGCCTGAAAAGCTTGGTAGTGGTGACATAGCTAGAAATTATCAAACAGCCTCTGTCTTCTATAGGCAGAATGTATATTTTCCCGTTTTAGATACACTTATAAATGAAATTACATACAGATTTCAAGAAAGTGACTTGAAAGTACTTCATGCACTTTGCTCAGTTCTGGCAAAAATGAAGTTGAGGAAGACTATGTGCAGGGCCATCGCATGGGTGGGGCGACCGGGGCGCCGCGGCTTAAAAAAAAGTTAAAAATCAACAAACTATAAGGAATTCAGGTTTTGTTGGTAAATGAAATTTCATAAAATGAATGTTATGTTGATTCAGATATTTTAATGGTGGTCAGGCTAATAAATAAGAAAATTAAAACTAGTAAAACACTTTGTCACGTTTCGTAGTATTTATTTCTATTAGTGATTAATTGTAACTTTCACTTGTGAACACTTACGTTTCCTAATGTCCTCATACGTTTCGGTGTGGTGTACACCTTCCTCAGCGAGGTTTAAATACAGAATGTCGTGAAACAGTTGTAACGGATTTTTTCACAGGTTGGTGGAATGTGTGGGGGGGTTGTTGATGGGAGGGGGTTGACGTTGGGATTCAAAGTATAGTTAGGTTTGTGTATGATTGTGTCGAATAGTACATGTGATTTAAAGTTTATATATGATAAACACCACACACTACAACCACACATATTAAATGACCAACTACACTTTAAATACCCCCACACATTCCACCAACCAGTGAAAAAATCCATTACAACTGCAAACAGACATTAACAACGTTAAAACTTGACATTCTGTAATTAAACCTCGCTGAGGAAGGCGTACACCATACCGAAACGTACGAGGACATTAGGAAACGTAAGTGTTCACAAGTGAAAGTTACAATTTACCACTAATATTAAGTGCATGAATAAAGAGGATGAACCATCACAACAACAGTATTTATTTCGTTATTAAGATAACTATAACAGTACTCTGACGATCGTTTTAGTCATCAGACTATTCTCAAAGAGTGCACAATAGTTACTAAGAATAGTCTTTGATAATATTCTAACTGACTGAAATGAACGTCAGAGCATTGTTTTTGTTATCTTAATAATGAAATAAGTGTCGTGACAAGCGGTTTACTTGTTTGCATTACTGGTACTGTAATATACTTCACCAAGTACCGCGCGAGATGTCAATAAGTAAGTCAATAAGTCGACTCCGCTTTCCTGAACTACCGGTTCCCATACCAGAAGACATTTTGAACAAAATAAAATTGTAAAAAATTTACACAAATATTAACACTTCCGGAAGTTCACTAAATGTAGGGCCTAATTTTAAAATTTAATTATCAGTTTAATAACACGGCACTAAAAAATAATTAATATATTATGGTAACATGTGATCCTCAAGTTCTCTTCTATTATAGTGAAAAGGGATGTATACTGACAAAACTCGCTAATATGAGAGAGTAGGCTACAACCGGCCGTCGTTTGGGGGGGGGCGCCTGGTAAAAGTCTCGCCCCGGGTGCCTACAACCCTCGTGACGGCCCTGACGATGTGAAATTAGTGGGTGCTATTTATAAAGTGCCAGATAAGGAACTGTATTATGTGTTTTAACATACGTGTACAAATAAAAACATTGGTGATGAATTTGATCAAAGATTAAAGAGTTTTGTTGAACAAAATTTGCGTGAACGTTTTCCCAACTTGAACAAGATGTTTAAAACATTTTTGACAGTGCCTGTAAGTTCAGCAAGCAGTGAGCACTCTTTTTCTTGTCTTCGGAGGCTGAAGACTTACATTATGCAACACTACTGGACAAGAAAGACTTCATCACCTTTCTGTTCTATGCATTGAAAGAACACATAAAATTGCCATTTCAAAAATAATAGATGAATTTGACTCCGAAGCAACTCTTAGAGGAAGGAGACTCCTACTTCATTAGCAACAAAACCAGCCACTCAACCATCATATTACATAATATGGTAAATAACTTACCTCGGTTGAACAAAAACTGAAATTGTTTGTTTTTAGGCCTACAGTAGGCCTACACTTATGTTCTAGGTAAACATAAGTGGAAGTACAACTTATGAAGAAAGGTTTATTGATCATTAACAAATGAAATTATCCCTCGTTTACTAACTAAAAATTATTACTAAACTTTCTAATTTTGTATTTATGAAGCTTTACCCTGCTCCCCCAAAGTTAGGCCATAAGTTACGCCCATGCACAGCAAAGCGAATTATTTTATGTTAAGACGTGCAAAATGATGAATGTGTAGATACAATATAAACATAAACACATAACCTTCACAGAAATAAAACAAGACACAGCACAAGGATAAAATTTTATAAGACAATTGCAATATCCATATTGACATATGCGAGTGAGGCATGGGTCATGGCAAAAAAAGGAATGCGGCAAGATTCAGAGTGCTGAAATGCGGTTTGTTCAAAATACTTTAAGTTATACACTGCAAGATAGAATAAGGAATGAGGATATCAGAGCAGAACTCAAAGTAAAGGACATAAATGAAATTATTTCAATTTATAGAAAACAATAGTGGGATCATCTGCAAAGGATGAGAGAGGATCAATTGCCGAAAGCGGCACTAAACTATAAAGCCAGTGGTAGAAGAGACGTGGGTCATCCGAGGATAAGATGGGTGCCAGAACAGGTTTACATAACCTAAGCCTTAAAGATACAAAGAAGACAAAAGATTCATTAAAATGTTAAAACGTTTACAGCGGTGTCATTTCGTTAATATTTTCTTCTGAGCAGTTGGTTCGTGATCCTTTGTTAACAACGCCATAGGTTTTGTCTACTGACACAGTAGTCATCCTCACTGGTTAGTTGGTCCAGATGCTGCTTTTCTACCAATTGACGATACGACAATCCAAACTGTTGCATTTATAATCACGTATTAATAGGGGTGCTCTGTGACTATCTACGAGTTTGACCAGTCCCTTGCTGGCTTGTAACTCCGTTGGATTTGGTGTTACACCCGTCCTCACAATCCAAGATCTTCACAGCACCTAAGGCCTCATTTATACTTCCAGGTGGCTGGCAGGTGATGGGTGGCAAGTGGTAGGCGATGGGTAACATACCTGCAGCTGTCGAACATTGTTGAGAATGGGTTTGTTTATAATTCTATGAAGAGACGTGTGATTCCTCGCTAACGCTACCTCTCACCACCTATTGCTGTAGTTTGTCACAGATACAGGTGACATCTCCTGCGCTTTTTAGCATTTGCATGTGTTTTCTCGTGTCGAAATAATGTCGATTTGATGGGCAGATAGGGAATTATTAATTAGTGACGTGCACAAGGCCTGCAATTTCGAATTATGCAGACCCAAATCACAAAGAGGAAAGTTGGAAGGAAATAGCACAGTTGATGAATAAAGGTGACTAATTTTTTTTTTTTTTTTTACAGAAATTAAGAAAGTTAGATTCATCATTATACGAGGTGTGTTCATAAAAAGACCAGACTTTTTGAGTAACACATCAACCCGCACAAATGACGCACCGCGACTTTGCACCTAGCTATAGTTTTTGACAACAAACTGCCACTTATTGTGTTCCGCTATTAGCAGTAGTCTTTGAGGTATATCACATTGAGTGGGGACGTGCACATGCTGGCCGGCAGATTAGTGACAAAGCGATTAAGAAAGACCGCGAGAACAACGTGTGCGTATGAAATTTTGCAGCAAAACTAGGTTAAAACTTTTCAGAGACATTCTGGTTTTCAATTAAGCATATGCAGAAGCCTGCATGAGGCGAATGATTAGTTTAAGAATTTTTAAAGAGGGAAAAACAATGGTCGGTGCAGATCAAAGCGATATCGAAGATCATGGGAAGAGAGCTCGTGATGTGGTAATTGTAAATCATCGTTTAAATGCCGATACTTTCTGACAGAATCCATTTAAGATCGTAAAATTAAATTTTGATAGAAAAATTTAAACGTATCATATCACTGAAAAATTCTTACTGTGTTTGTTGACGACGATCAGAAAGAGTGTTTTGAAATCAGTCAACAACTGCGTACCAATGCAAATGGTAATGAAAACTTTGGAAGACAATGGAAATAGCTCTGTAAAGATTTTACGAAGTCAGCAGCAAAATTTTATACACACACGTTGTGTTAAGATCTTCATTCTCACTTCGTTATAAATCCGCTGGACGGTGTGTGCTCGTGCCCACTACAGCACGTGTAGCTCGAAGACTGAAGATCGTGACGGGACAGAGAAAATGGCATTCAGGCATCAAAACCTGTCGCTAGCAGGACTTAATTCTGCAGCTCGCTCTATGCGCTAGTTGACGTGCTACACAAATAGTTCGGTCTTTTTTTTGAACACACCTCATATATGTACTCTGAATACACAATTCTAGAAACACTGTGAACTTATTAAAATATTTTTAATAAACAGATTTTGTAGCTGTAAGCTAAATCCGTAATATCAAGGAGTTAGGTGAGCTTACTCTATACAAATATCATCTACAAATCATTGGATTTATCCCTGTCTGTTAAATGTTTATAATACATGAAAAATCACTTGTTTAAGAAACTACGACATTTGTTTAAGAAAATAAAACACATTATGCAAAAATATATTGATTGTTTTATTGCTGACTACAAGGACTAAGAAATATACGATTCTTACTTAATTTATTACTTAATTGTTACATAAATTATTTTAACTTACATTAGATTTATGTAAAGCTCTTCAGGAGGAGTAATTGGTAATTTACAAGTTCTCTTCTGCCTCCGTTTTCCTTCCACCTTTGCTAAAATGAAGTCAAAAGTATCAACAGACATTCTAATCAGTTGGAAAAACTTGATTGGTGTTGTCTCAAGTCAAAATACAGATGGTGAAATACACCAAATGCTTCACGCAACTTGTTAATCAGATGAACACAATATTTCCTCCTCCTATCCTCCACTTCACTATCATCCTCTAGCATGAGAAACATTTGACATGTTCCAAACGACATCTCTTGTGTAGTAGCTGGACTGTAGCCTGAAGTATAAATGCTGCACCATCTGACGCCTACCTCTTTACCACCTGCCACCTGCCACCCATCGCCTGCCTCCTGGTAGTATAAATGAGACCTTAGAAAGATCTCTGTGTCCTCAAAACTCACCACCTAATCGTCCGTAGCCAGAAGATTCTTTGAAAGCGTGACTCATCAGAACTTTCCCTACTAGCAGATACGTCTGTTCAAGCTGTGGGTTGTGCTCTCTGTCTTTACGCTGCAATATACAGCTGGCGACTTAAACATTACTTACTTGTGATGCAATATTGTGTTCCTTCTGTCTTAAAAATATAGCTTCTGATAGGAAACACGGAGTTACAAAATGACAACATTATTAGCTTTTAACACTTGACAGTACGTTACAGTATGTTGTTATCCACCTAACGGCGATTACAGGGAACCAAAATTAATTTTATTACTGAATATTTAGTGGTCAGTTTGTTAGCTCTGACGCAGATAATTCCTCGACACATACTTTATACTGGTCTTGAAAGCAATTTGATAGAATTCAAATACATTACCATATGTTTTTGTGTACTTGTTTTGTAAGTAAGAAAAGTAAAAAGTACTCCTAACCAGAAATTTAATTATTGGCAAGTTGCGACAAGGCAAGGCATATCGTACCTATATAAATATCATACACATATATAATCAAAACCTAATATATATCGATTTTAATTTTGCCAAAAGAATATAATTTTCTAGTGTAATTGGTTCCTTCTGCAAACAATGTCATCTCAATCCGTAGCCAATATGGCAAACTGTATAGGCCTACTTTACTACTTAATATTTCTTTTCTATTATCTTGTTTTTGTAACTGCTTGCAATTAATTATAATTGCATATTTGCAATGATTAACATCAGTCTCGCTTTAAATTTGATATTGACAATTTTACTAAATTGTGTTAACGTGAATAGGTTACCAAGACTGTTACGTCAGACATATAAATACACTTGTCATTGCTAGTCTAGTTATTCTATATTCCATTCCATATTTTCTACACGTATATCTTACCAAACAATTGGGTGTTTTTGACGAAGTAAAACTAGTGACCTGGAATGTGAGTGGCTTAGGAAATAAAACGTCAAACTGAATAAAATTTTTAAAGAATCAAAAATTGATATAGTGGTCATAACTGAAATTAAGAAGAAGTTGAATGATACAGTAGAATTTGAAGAATATACAATGTTATATAGTGGAGTGCCTGTTGCGGAGTTGCAATATTAGTTAATAATAAATGGACAAATAGGATAATAAGTTACAACTATATAAGTGAAAGAATTATTATGTGCACTTTCAGAATAGATACTGGGTACCTAACTTTAATTATCGTCTATGCGCCTGAAGAAGGGAAGAAAGAAGAGACCTAATTTTTCTATGGCGACCTGCAGAAGGAACAAAACAAAGTGAATAAGAAAGACTATGTGGCGACCTAAATGCAAGAATTGGCAATTGACCAATACCAGAAGTAGTGGGCACTTTTGGGGAACAAACAATTATTGGCAATGCCAAGAGCTCAGGCAGTTTGCGAAATATAATCAATTGAAAATCTGCCATTCCTTTCTTAGAAAGAAACATAGATAAGTGTACCTGGTCTGCTAGGGGTCTAAGATCGATAATAGAACATATTATTGTAAATTCAAACTTGAGAAATCAAATACAAGATGTATGAGTGTATAGAGGGAAAAATATCTACTCGGATCTTTTCCTGGTGGTTGGAACTATCACACTAATAGCTACATGGAAAAAGTTTGTTAAAAAGAAGCCAGTTTACACAGATAAAATATTCAAAGTTTACCTACTACAAGAAAAAAGTATCAGAGAACAGGAATAAAGGAGATTACAGAAATATCTCTCGAAAACTGCAACTGCTAATGATGGAATAACATAAAAGATTGTGTACAAAAAGCAGATTTGGAAGCAGTTGGAAAGAATCAACTAAATGCTATGCAACTCACCATCTGTGGCTTATGTAAATGTCGTCACACTACAATTGACATGTTTCAGGACACTTGTCACATCCTCAGAATTTTTAAAAATGTCTCTTCATACCATCATACAATGGCACAGTCGTCAATATATTAAAATCCATATAAACACAAAACACAATTTCATTATACAAAGTTCGCGCACAACAGTTTTATGGTGTACACCGCGTGGCAATCAACAGCGCACTGGTTCATATTTGACTCGTGTCGCGACAATATCGCAATGCAGTATCATACAGGACATTAGATTTAAAGTTCAGCTGATCATTTAAAACATGTGGCCTGGTAACAGGATTATTATATGCTCTATATATTTCAAACTCTTGAAGGGCGTTCATGTAACGTTCTTTATTACAGAAGTGAAGGGGTATCAAGTTGGTATGAAAATTAGTATAGTTGTGATTTTCATCAATAAGATGTTTAGCAAATTTAGATTTGACATTTTCTATGTTGTGAAAATAAGTGGGTGGTTTATGTTCAACAAACCTCTTGAGAAAACCACGGCCCGTTTGGCCCACATAAAAAGCATCACAACTATTACATGTTAATTTACAGACCCCTGTTTTCTTTTCAAGGATGGTTGGTTCCCAAGTACGAAGGCTATTTAAAATGTTATTTGTAGTCTTATATGTGACAACAACGTTTGACTTGTTTAAAATAGAAAACAGAATTCTAGGTAGGAAGCTCATGTATGGTATAGAAATGTATTTATACACACTGTCCCCAGGTGCCCTTAGCGTGTTTGCGT
Source organism: Magicicada septendecula (assembly GCA_034769895.1). NCBI lineage: Eukaryota > Metazoa > Arthropoda > Insecta > Hemiptera > Cicadidae > Magicicada > Magicicada septendecula. The sequence continues at coordinate 151,698,324 of CM068375.1, read as the reverse complement.
TTTTTCGTCTACGGCCATTGTACATTGGACTACGGCCAAACAGCCCGGGAAGGAATTTTAACAACAAACTACTACTTTGTTGCCGATAACGTAGTACACATATAAAAATTACCCCTCCCCCATCAACTATAATTTTCATTTATAGAAAATTACCCCCACCCCGTTCAACTAGCCTCTTCATTTATAGATATTTCATCTACGTTTCTACAGTGGATTATTAAGATCTTCTTATCAGGATACTTTATTTATCAAAATTAAGTACTTTACTCTTGTTATAACAAAAAATGTTTCTGGTAAACTGCCCTTTTCCCGTAACCAATCTTCACCAAAATCAAAAGGCCTTGAGTCTTCTACAACTCAGGCACATATGTAAAAAATTATTTGATTCTGTTTGAATTTACGGCAGTTCGTCATGAAAATATTTCTCTTGTTACAACATAAAATGTTGCAGGTAAACTACCCCTTACACTTAACCGATCTTCACCAAAATCAACAGGCCTTGAGTTCTCTACAATTTAGGGATGTATGCAAAAACTTATTTGATTATGTTTGAATTTACGGTAGTTATCGTTCGTCATACAAAAAATTAACCTTGTTATTTGATTCTGTTTGAATTTACGGCAGTTCGACACGAAAATATTTCTCTTGTTACAACATAAAATGTTGCAGGTAAACTACCCCTTACCCTTAACCGATCTTCACCAAAATCAACAGGCCTTGAGTTCTCTACAATTTAGGGATGTATGCAAAAACTTATTTGATTATGTTTGAATTTACGGTAGTTATCGTTCTTCATACAAAAAATTAACCTTGTTGTCATATAAAATGTTGCAGGTAAACTACCCCTTCCTCTTCACTGATCTTCACCAAAATCAAACGGTCTTGAGTCCTCTACAATTCAGGGATGCATGCAAAACATTATTTGATTCTGTTTGAATGTGCGCCAGTTATCGTTCATCATATAAACAATTACTCTTGTTAAAACATTAACAGTGGCAGGTAAACTACCCCTTTCCCTTAACCGATCTTTACCAAAATAAAAAGCCTTGAGTCCTCTACAACTCAGACACATATGTAAAAAATTGTTTGATTCTCTTTGAATTTACAGCAGTTATCGATCTTCATGAAAAACGTTCTCTTGTTACAACATAAAATGTTGCAGGTAAACTACCACTTTCCCTAAACCGATCTTCAACAAATTCAACAGACCTTGAGTTATCTATAATTGAGGAAGGTATGCACAAAATTATTTGATTCTGTTTAAATGCGGCAGTTATCATTCGTCATAGAAACAATTTCCCATGTTAAAACATAAAATGTTGCAGGTAAACTACCCCTTTCCCTAACCCACCCGATCTTCAACAAAAACAATTGGTCTTGAGAACTCACAATTCAGGGCTGTATGCAAAACATTATTTGATTCTGTTTGAATTTGCGGCTGTTATCGTTTGCCATAGAAAATACCCTTGTTAAAACAAAAAACGTTGCAGTTAAACTACCCCTTTCCCTTAACCGATCTTCACCAAAAACAATATGTCTTGAGAACTCTACAATTCAGGGCTGTATGCAAAACATTATTTGATTCTGTTTGAATTTGCAGCTGTTATCGTTTGCCATAGAAAAAAATCGGTATGGAGAACTATACATGACTTCCATATTCTAAGATTTATATTTAAAATCATTTTCGAAATGAAATATTACCATAGAAACTACTTCTTTCTACTTACTGCTTCAGCCTTAACCACAGTACTGTGGTCACTAACGTATACCACCTCACGTTATCGCACTTGATTTTCACTGATGATGGAAGTCGATGGCATTGCCGAAACGTCTGGTTTTGTAGAAAACATTGGACTACGGCCAAATATCCTGGGAAGGAATTTTAACAAAAACTACTTCTTTGTTGCCGATAGCGTTGTACACATATATATATAAAAAATATGCATAAAATTAATGGCTTGTATAAGTTAATGATTGATCTCCATTAAGTAGTGCTCAAGTTTCCAAACTTTTAATATTATGATGTCCGTAATTAAAACATCAGAGCAGGTGTTTAGTGTGTATGAGGGTATACCGTGGACAAAAATGTTCAACATTTCCTATTGAGCGTTGCTTAGAGTAAAGCTGCGAATCTACAGTGTACATTTCACAGAACAAACACACGGAAAAGAAGGAGCGCTCCGAAGTCACTCATGGACCCTCAGCATCTTGCAGAGGGTTCATTCCCTAAAGACGAAAAGTCTGTCTATGAATCGTTCCTCTGTAAACATGTGCAGTTCCACTGCCCAGCAATCCACAGGAAGCAAATCGCTATCCACGCTGGACACTTTTTCGGCTTGCACACGTTATGTTGGTATGGGTTTCGGCACTTTCCATTTAAAAAGCGTGCAAATGTAAGAAAATAAACATGAAAGAGGCCAGAAATAATGCGAATTGTGTGTGTGTGTGTGTGTGTGTGTATGTGTGTGTGTGTGTGTGTGTGTGTGTGTGTGTGTGTGTGTGTGTGTGTGTGTGTGTGTGTGTGTGTGTGTGTGTGTGTGTGTGTGTGTGTGTGTGTGTGTGTGTGTGTGTGTGTGTGTGTGTGTGTGTGTGTGTGTGTGTGTGTGTGTGTGTGTGTGTGTGTGTGTGTGTGTGTGTGTGTGTGTGTGTGTGTGTTCCTTGCCTTTTTATTGCGGTAGTCATAATAATAAAATGGAAACGTAAACATTACATAACTGAGATATGCTTGCCTGCCATGAACGATATATTTTCTCTCATACATGATTTACAGTAAAATGAAAAAATTATAATTTTATTGCCTGGCAACAAAATTATTTTATTTTTAACAATTACCATTGTTTGAAAAAGTTTAAATGAATTTTCAAGTACTTTACTGTTGTTAAAACGTAAAAGGTTGCAAGTAAACTACCCCTTCCCCTTAACCGATCTTCACCAAAATCAAAAGGCCTTGAGTTCTCTATAATTCAGGGGTGTATGCAAAAAATTATTTGATTCTGTTTGAATATGCAGCAGTTATCGTTTGTCATAGAAAAAATTACCAGTGTTAAAACATAAAACATTGCAGGTAAACTACCCCTTTCCCTTAACCGAACTTCACCAAAAACAATAAGTCTTAAGAACTCCATAATTCAGGGCTGTATGCGAAACATTAGTTGATTCTGTTTGAATTTGTGGCTGTTATCGTTTGCAAAAAAAAAAGTTACCCTTCATAAAAAAAAACTGTTGCTGGTAAACTACCCCTTTCCCTCAACCTATCTTCACCAAAAACAATAGGTTGTGAGTACTCTACAAATCAGGACTGTATGCAAAAAATGATTTGATTCTGTTTGAATTTGCGGCAGTTATCGTTTGCCATAGAAAAAAAATCTACACACAGATAGACAGACAGACACACAGACAGACACACACACAGACACTTTTCGGAAAACGATTTTTTTTTTCATGTTTTGAGTGTAGTACAATCAGAATCTGCAATAATCTCGAACACGATTTTTTTTGCCATCACCATACTTCCATTTCCTTAAGGAATATGGAAGTAAAAATTAAATAGTCTGTATAATAATATACTATACAGTAATATATATATGGAATGGAAAAAATTATTTGATTCTGTTTGAATTTGCGGCTGTTATCGTTTGCCATAGAAAAAAAATCTACAGACAGAGATAGACAGACAGACACACACACAGACACTTTTTGAAAAACGACTTTTTTTCATGTTTTGAGTGTAGTACAATCAAAATCTGCAATAATCTCGAACACGATTTTTTTTGCCATCACCATACTTCCATTTCCTTAAGGAATATGGAAGTAAAAAATCCACAGACACATAGTCAGACATACACACACACACACACACACACACACACACACATAGACAGACAGACACACACACACACACTTTTCGAAAAATGACTTTTTCATGTTTTGAGTGTAGTACAATCAGAATCTGCAATAATCTCGAACACAATTTCTTTTGCCATCACCATACTTCTATTTCCTTAAGGAAGATGGAAATAAAATTGTTTTACCAATGCAATTTACGTTGTTACCATAGAAACGAAATTATTATTATTGTTTACAGTTTTCTATTATTAACATTGGTTTCTGAGATCAGTATTTTTTGTCTGTAGGCCTATGTACATTTTCAATCAATAAAAATTATATAGAAAATCTGAAAGAATAATAATATATAAAAGGGAATGGAAAATCAAAAATGGAGGTCAACAGTTTGAGATGATGTCAGGAACTACTACGGCAGATAAAACATCTAAGGATAAGCGTATAAAGAATACTGCCATAATATATGAAGACTGCAGATCATGCAAACTAGTAATGGTAGCATAACACAAGGAGAGAGAGAGTAAGTAAGAAAAAGAGAAGGAAAATTGTATGTAGAGGATGATGGTACGTATAAAGAGTGTAAGGAAATGTATTATAACTGAAATAATAAGAGACAAATGTATAAGCAGAGGCCAAGAACTATTTTCGGCTGTAGCAAAAGAAAGTAAGGTAATGTTAACTACAATCCTATTCATTATATTGATATTTACACACACACACACATACACACACACACACACACACACACACACACACACACACACACATTGTAATATAAAAGTAAAATATATAAATTACAAAAATGAATACATACACTACTTCTGAGGCTTTCACGGCCAGCATCAACATTGTTGAACATAAAATCCGGGCTATTCAGCTGTGGTCTACTAAAGTTACTATTCTGAAAGATGTTATTCTGACGTTTTGACCTCACCTCTGGAGGCCGTATTCAGTGATAAAACGATTCTAACACAACTGATGTGGCAACCATAGTACTGTGGCAAAGAATATTCTTGGTTTTGCTTTGCACTGGGTAGTTGGGCGCCTTTGCACCCACGGCCCAATTACAGCTTCCGGGACGTGCCTGATGACAATATTTGTGGTCTCAGAGCAGACCGTTTATATAAACTTGCAGAGTCTGTATGATGGCAGCTGTAAACCACAATCGACTAATCAGAATTACGCACAATACTATTGGGCGAGCAGCACGGGATACCACATTCTATGTATAGCGAGGCTTTCTCCACGCCGGTTCATTCCGATGGCAGCAGGCTTGTTTATCTGCAAGGACTCCATATGCAGTCGAGGGAAGTAAGCACTCACCAAGGACATGATCCTGGATTCATCGAAGAGAACGCAATGATAAGGGTTAGTGAGTGCATGTTCGATCACCGCAGACTTCTCCGGCTGCCTCAGAAGACGACAGCGGCTGTGTTCACCAATGTGGGTTCACCAGCGCAGCCTCCAAAATATAAAAATAAAGTAAAATATAAAAATGAAAACAGATACAAACATACAAATTACACATACAAGTATATACACATAAGTAACACACAAACACGCAAACATATATATCATGATTTTTAAAATGTAAAATAAAAACTACAAGATTAAAATATAAACCACGTACAGTTAGCACTTACAAAACTATGAAAATTAACACACACACATTTAAACAAAACTCAATAAGTAACATGCACAGAGTGGTTGATTTTTACATTGTACATCTATAACACACGAAGCCCATATGAAATTACTGATAGGCAGTGTCTCTTACACACACATACTCACTCATGAACAGAGGATCATACTCATAAAGGTATTCAAAGTAAATCTGTCGAAATAGCCAAAATTATGTTAAGATGTTGAAACCTGTTTGTCATTCGTATTCCCGTCAGGTATTCATAACAGGGAAGACAATGGAGAAAGCTTAGATACCCTTAGGTAACTAAATTATATAGCCCTACACATTAATACATCTGTAGTATTTGAGGATAAAGGAAAACGTGGTGACGTTATACCATGTAATCCATTCAGAAATTAGGTTAAATATTAATAATATTTTAAGCCTACAAGGAAAAAAATGTTTAAAAATGTGTAATTTAAATATGTTGATAAGTAAGCGACATGAAAGAGACACGCAGAAAACTAAAATTGAAAAATTATATTAGATAAAACTTTGCTCATGAAACAGGTAGGGGTCTCACCTTGAAGGAGATACATGTTGCACTTGAAAACTTTTCTTTCGTTAACAGTGCTATAAAACTAATCAACTTTCACGACGTCAAATGAACAACTTTCATGTAACACAAACTTCTCCATACGTTTCTCATGTACGTTCCTCTAGTAACTACCGTCAATGCTCTGTGTTCAATTTATATTGCTCATCACTAGACACACACGCTGACAATTACGTGTGAGTCTAATGCAATCTTTATGAAGTACGTAAATTATACTATGTTTTACTCTCAGTTCCTTTCCATCTTTTTCTATTTAAAGCCTGCCAGTTTTTAGGACTTCTGAAAACCTTATGCGTACACTGTTCTATAAAACAATATATAGCATTTCAATAGTCCCCTCTATTTTCTTCCTTTTTAATTGGGTTATGAGTTTGGTTTGATTCTTTACAATTTTTTTATAGCATAAGTTAAAAACTCATTTTATAAAGTTCGTTTATAAAGCAGATATTATCTACAAAAGAATTTCCTAAGTATAGATTTAGAAGGAGCTAAAAGTACTCCTACTTTGACTAGTGAGTAGAAAAAACCAAAACCAAATGTACAATTTTTAAGTGGCATCTCTTAACGACCATCAGCTGGGTAACCACTCAATGTAGAAAAGTCCGTTAAAGACCAAGGCGTACCGTGCGGCTTTTTGTGTTAGTGTGATGGTGTATGGCTAGTACTACACGCCACCAGCCGCTAGTTGCGGTATAAAAATCTCTAAATATACTAATGTTAATGATCATCAAATATTTTATTACTTGAACACATTGATATTTTAAATTAATTATTCATCGTGATAGATAAATATCTTTTTAATATCATATTCATTATATAAGCTCTGTTATCTGATAATGACACAAATTTAACGTTCATAAATTTTGTTTAGATAGCGACAGCATTAGAAAGTGGAAGACGGTTAAAATAAAAAATGTGAATAGTAACGTTTATAAGTCTATACAATAGAGAATTTACCAATTTGTTTCTATCTGCGAAAGACATAGATTATAAGAAAGTGGAAACCTGGTTTAAAGAGAATTCGGTCGGTAAAAATTATGTGTCTTTGCATGTCAATACTTGATAAATTGAAAATTTAAGGTTACATTATATTCCTTTTATTCCAAGTTCCTAATAAAAGAGATCTACACGAACACTTCAATGGGAGTAAAAACCAATGGCGAATTATCAGACAATATATCTGTCACAAAAGGGATCAGACAGAGGGATTCCCTAAGTCCTCATACTCTTCAATGTAGTTATGGATGAAATTGTTAAGGAAATAAAGCATACGAGAGGATATAGGATAGGTAGAAGTGTATTTAATATTATATATTTATGCAGACGACGTTATAGTAATAGTGAAAATGAAAATTACAAAGACTTGTGAATAATTTTAACAAAGCATGCCAGAAATGTAACATAAAGATAGCGAAAGAGAAAACTAAATCAATTACAATTTCACATGACCCATTAAGGTGTAAGGTTGTAATAAATGACAGAATAATAGAACAAGTAATGCAGACAGACTACTTAGGAACAAGACTTGCAAGTAACAATAGGACAGAAATAGAACATCAATTGATGAAAGCAAGAAGACTTGATGGATGAATAAATGACCTTATATGGAATAATAACTATAACACACAAAAAGCGAAAACTAGGGTTTATGAAAGCACAATACGTCCAGTAATATCTTGTGCATCAGAGACCAAGCAATATACAGCAACAACTTGAAGAAAATAACAAACTATAGAAATGACTATATTACGGAGGGTACTAGGAAAGACAAGGTATAAGGGGTTGCCAAACAATAGTATAAGAGAAACATGTAATGTAACAGATATTCATTCTTAGATTGTGGAAAGAAGATAGATATGGAATGAACACATATCAAGAATGCATGACACAAGGGTAATGAAAAAGGCAAGAGATAGCCAACCAAACACAAAGAGAAGCATTGGTCAGCCAAAGAAGAGGTGGAGTGACAGCATGTAGGACTGTTGTTATAGAACAGGATAGAGTCCTAGGAAGTTAAATAAGAAGAAGAAGATATTCTAAGTTTGGAGATGTTGAATACATTTCCAAATATGTGAAGACAGGAGTTGGATTAAATATATAGTGGACCTGCACAGATTGAATGAAGATTTGAGTAAAAGCTAGCTAATAGTTCGGAATAGGAAAAAATTTAATTATACTGATTGCTTAAATGGAGTATAATTAAACTAGAGTATAATTAATTAAAATTGAGTACAAATACTCGGTATTTGTATAATTTTTAATAGATAGTCTATTAATAGCGCATTATCATAGACTGAATTGTAGTATATACTGTCTATTACAAAATTGGTAAAATTTTCAAATAGAAGTAAATCAGTAATTAACAGCGCATTACCATGGACTGAATTGTAATATATACTGTCTATTAATATATACTGTGCTAGAGACCTAATTAACTGAAATGCAATGCGTGCCTTTTATACAAACAACGACTTGTTTTGGAACACCATAATGAAATAACAAGCGCAGCTATACTTCTAAGAATTTGTTCTCTTTACTTTCCTCTCTTTGTCACACATATTCTTCTGAGTCATCATCTCTGTGCTTGGATTGTTTACTGTTTGATTCGAGATTATCACTGTTCTCAGTTCAGCAGAATTTCGCAAACACTACAGGCCAGTGTAAAAGACAGCAGGTAGGGGCAACAGACTCGGCTCGGCAGTATGAACAAAGCTGGCTTACTGTGCAAGACATCGATGGCTTGTTCACGAATCTTAAAAGACAGTAATTTGGAACTGTTATTTGTTAATGATTACTGATACAAGTGCGGTCGGTTACTCGGTCGTGTACGTAGTCCGTTAAAGTACATATCGCTTGTCTCTTTCTTAATTCGTTATTATTGTACTTTTTTGTGTTCCTAAGTTCTGAGAAATGGGAGATAAGAAACGCAAAGGAGTAACACTGCTTAATATCTTTGAAAATTGCCTGACTGGCAATTTGATAATTTCTTTGTGTTGTGACTGATTCGGCTTACTGCTACTACTGCCGAGCATTTTGTGACAGTGTGCCTAAGGGAGAGGATGTGTTTACGAAAACTGGGTATAAGAATTGGAAGAACTGAAATTGTTTATGTTTATAGACCTACAGTATATTTGTTCTAGGTAAACATAACTGGAAGTACAACTTATGAAAAAAGGTTTGTTGATCATTAAAAAATGAAATTGTCCCTCGTTTACTAACTAAGAATTATCACTAATTTTTCTAATTTTGTATATAATATATTTTATTATATAGATGGTCTCACTACACATTTGAATTTATGAAGCTTTACCCTGCCCCCCAAAGTTAGGCCCCAAGTTATGCCCATGCAAAAAACAATTAGTGCTCTGAATAGCTAAAAATTCACTGGCATTATATGTTGCAGGTTATGTTTGAATTGGCTCAATACCATGCTCCATCTACGATTTTTCTTGATGAATTAGATGCATTGGCTTCAAAACGTGATGGTTCATTTGAGCATGAAGCTTCCAGACGACTGAAAACCGAATTGTTGATTCAGTTAGATGGATTAGCTCAAACTCAGGACAGGGTATTTTTATTAGCCACTTCAAACTTACCATGGTTAGTAATTAGTATACAATATTTGCCAAATGTTGTCTCTAAATGTTTGCAAAAACAAAAATGAAAAAGTTACATACATTTAGGGATTTGGATCCTGCAATGCTGCGGAGACTGGAAAAGAGAATTCTAGTTGATACTCCAACTGCTGAAGCTCGCTGTGCCATGCTGAAACATTATTTGCCTCCAGTTATTACTGACCGACCACGTCTTAGTTGTGACTTAGATTATGAACTGCTAGCTGAAGTAAGTTACTAAATTTAATATTATATCATTTTCTCTTTGCTTAAACCCCAAGAGAATAAATATACAACATTAGCATAACTCTATTACTTTATGCTTCCTGTGGTACAGTCTCCTCCTGCTACTGAACTAATAGTTCTCTGTCATCTTATAATTCACTTGACGTATTAGGCATATGTGGTTTTTAAACTTCAGTCATCTGCAATTTGCTTTCCTTTGATTCTAATATGTTAACATGCATCCACATTGTTACTGCCGACTCATTTCCTCTTCAAGTTTATATTTTCCTGACATTATAAAATAGTCGCTTCTCAATCATCACTAAACATTTTATCAGGTGAACAGTCATTGCACATTTTTAGTCACTCTGACTCAACATTGTCAGACTTCATTCTCAACTCTAATGTACTTCTTTTTTCACTTGTCCAGCTATCCCACTGAAAAAAGAACTTTTGATTTCTGTCCAGCAACATTACTACAGCATTAACATCAACACGGTTTCAAGCACAAGGGTGGTGAAAGTGACTCCCAAATACTTTTGAAGAGTGAACCGCTTAGGCAATACTTGCTCATGTCATCCTAATCAATCATACAAGGTTATTTTTTCATTGAGAATTATTTGTATGTACAAAGCCACTAAACATTTTGTCCTTGTTTCTTACTTTATTACCCATAGATAATTTACTCAAACCCCAATTCTGACCCACTCTGTCTAAGAAAGTCCAAGCTTAATGTTTTAACAATACTCACTTATCATCCAAAGAAAAGGCTATTCTTTGACACATTAATATTCACTAAATATAATTAATTCATTAGACTTGGAACACAACGTTTTTTACGGGTAAAAACGTAAGTCGATACCGTCGCCATCAACAAGACGGACAGTGCTCCCAACGGCACCCTCTGAAGAAGCTTTTAAAAAACGAAAACCAGTTCAGGCTATAAGGTAAAACTTTTACGTTTTTACCCGTAAAAAAACTTTGTGTTCTGAGTCGGTAGTGAATTAATTATATTTAGTTAAGTAACGGACACATCATGGAGAATGAAATCCAAGAAATTAATATTCAGTATTAAAAAATGACAAACGAACTGACCACTAGTCACTGCATGGGCAGGGAGCAATGATCATCTATGCTCAACCTAACTACTTGAAATTTGCCCTACCTATGCTCAACCTGTTACACAATTAGTATTTAGGTTCATTACAATACCCAAAGGTGAAGGTTTTCTTTAAACATAATACTTTGTGTGTGTGCGTGCCCTCATGTTCACACCAATCATTTAGGTTAGCTGTATTAGTCACACATAATTCACAACATAAAGAAAGAAAAGACTTTTTCCTGGGTATTAAGCAACAGACTTACTACCAACTCCTTGAAAAACTACTGCCAACAGACGCTTCCCTCTCCTAAAAAAAAACTATCTGTATAATTACTACAACAGGCTGCTATGGTAGAAGTTTCTTTTACATATATGGATATGTATTTTGAAGACACTGAATTTTTATGTTTGCTAACTATCCATTATAATAATTATTATTAAATACAAATGCAGTCAAACATAATTATTTTCATTACCATAAAATTACTATTAAATTCTTTGTAAAGTTTAGTAACTGGATAACATAAAATGAACTTCCTTAATAACCATATAGTATTTTTATTTTTTTCAGAAAACAGAAGATTATTCTGGATCAGACATAAAACTGGTTTGTAAGGAAGCTGCAATGCAACCCATGAGAAAGGTGTTCTCTGTCTTAGAAAATCCTAAAGGCAAGTCGGCACTTTACTCATTAAAGCCACTTTTTATTTCAATTTAGGAAGAGTTAACAATTATTGGAATGAATCTACTTTTGATTATTCGTTTTTAAGGCAATTCCTACATTCTACTGGCCACTGCCCCTTCAGCCTACTTTCTTTGAGCAGTTGATAAAAGAGTTCATTGACTACTAATACTGAGCCATATATTGCAGTTACTGTGATTGTAATGGGTGTCCCATAATGTACGGAATATTTGAATTACGCGCCACTGTCATCTTGTTAGGTTGGTAGCACTGCAACTGTTGTATTGTTGCCTTTTACTCGCCATTAGTCGTCATGCAGCGTTACACGAAAGAACAGCGCGTTGTTATTGTGAAAACACATTATAAGAACGGTGAATGTTATGCGGAAACCGTTCGTAAATTGCGTGGAATTTTTGGACGACGAAAAGCACCTAATCTGTCAACTGTGCAGAGATTGATTAAGAAATTCGAAGAAACAGCTTCGTTATTAGACGTCCTCGCGCTACCCGTTCTATTGAAAACATCGCGGTAGTGAGAGATAGTGTCGATGTGAGTCCAGGGAAATCAATTCGCCGTCGATCACAACAACTGGCCATTCCAAGAAGCACAATGCAGCGAATTCTAAAAAACGATCTTCATCTGAATGCCTACAAAATCCAACTAACACAAGAACTCAAACCATGTGACCATTTGAAGCGCCGAGAATTCGTCAGTTGGATATTGGGTAAACGTGAAACGGACGGTGATTTTTCCTACAAAATCATCTTTAGCAATGAGGCACACTTCCACCTCAACGGGTACGTAAATAAACAAAATAGTCGGCTTTGGGGTACAGAGAACCCTCGTATCATTCACGAGAAGCCTTTGCATACACAAAGAGCAACTGTTTGGTGCGGGTTTTGGGCTAGTGGCGTGATTGGGCCGTATTTCTTTGAGAATGAGGCTGGAGATGCAGTAACAGTGACTGGCGAACGTTACCGGAACATGATAATGGAGTTTTTGTGGCCTCAACTGGAAGGTATGGAATTCGAAGATATGTGGTTTCAGCAGGACGGCGCAACCAGTCATACTGGCCGCGAAACAATTGCTTTATCTGAAAAGTTTCCTGCACATCTTATTTCACGCAACGGCGATCAGCGCTTCCTCAGGGGGTGGGGAAGGAACATTTGAATTATAGCTTGTTGTGTGTGAGCAGGGTGGGGTGAGATGGAGGTGAAGGGTTTGTTTTCACGTTGTTTGTCTCAATTTCGATCTGACGATGAGCTGTGAAGCTTGAAAGCACTAATCGGGATAATTTTTATATATTGGTGTGCAACAGTGATCATTCTGCTTGTAATTACTTTTTTGTTCAAAGACAGCTTTGACTTTCGTCAGCCATTACATCTGTCTAATTTTCAAGTTCAGTGGTTTCTAGCTTTACTCAATGGCGGCTGGTGTTATGGTTGCAGCGTTGCACAACCACCAATATAGAACAACTAAATTATAAAATAATATACGAAAACATTAAGCAGCTAAGTGCCATATATTTTAACGGAAAGCATAACAGATTCTACGCGGCAGTGTTCGCGTACAATTCAAATGTGGCGCGCAGGTTGGTGGTTGTAGGCCGTTTGCAACTTGAACACTAAATGGCAGAGCTTATTGCACAAACATATGGGAGGACGTGCACTACTCTTCACAATTATCCTGTCCCAATGTAACCTTTGTGGTTGCAAAGTTTCTGCAACGCCCCACTAGTAGCACTGTAGCGCAACTTTGTGTATGAAATCAGCAGACTTCTTGATTCATATGTTGTGTCAGGTTTAATGTTTACGTTGGTTCAAGATAAACGTTATCCATTGTTTGAAGTTCTAAAATTATAGTAATAATGTACTATTATCAAACTGTGATTATGATAGTTCAATGTCTTTTAACCCCTCTCCCACCTACTCAACCAACTACTGCAGCCACCAGCTGCCACTGGCTTTACTATGGTTTCTTAAGTTAACTTTTTGATCTAAAGGTAGTCCCTGATATTTAACTTCTGTTTTCATAGTATGTTTCAAATCATTTTTCACAGGAATGACTTATTAACAGTAAGATCGTTTACATACTCCATCATTAAAGTTAAAACAAACACTATGTTTCAACCAAAAATCTATGGCTACCTTCAGGAGCTGTTCACTATTATTAAAGTAAATACAGTACAATATTCCCATAACAGACAGGATCAGGAAAAGGAAAATTGTCCACTTTTTGGAAAACAGTGCCAGTGGGTAAATGGGGATCCAAAATACAAGTAAAATGAAGTTTTCTAAAATTTACGTATTAAGTTGTTAGAATTAAATATGTGCTAATATTATATTGTTATTATTATTATTATTGTATTTACTAATGTATACAATAATTGTAAAATTCATATATGGCACTAAATTTTATTACAGCAATCAAGTACGTACAAACCTGTAGTAAAAATAACTCCACAGAAAAGGAGTTCTCAAATTATATACATGTAGAGTACTTAAAACATTACACTAAACTTCAAAAACTGCACTGGCACTAATATTTTAAAAAATCAGTTACTGTTGTTTTCTCACTTTATTAACTCCAGTATCTTCTGATTCCATTTCCACTTTATACATTATAATATAGTGCAATGAATATAATGATATTCATTATGAATATAATGATATGTTCACGTCCTTTGGGACTGCCAACACGTAAAAAGTATGCCTTAACTTTTGCACCATACTGCAGCACATCTTTTAATGAAACATGTCCATTTCAAGTCTTCATTATTTTCTGGTTTATCACAAAAAGATATTATATTTATGTCTTCATACATTTTATTTGAGGAGCTCACAATCTCCTCTACATTTAATGAAGAGTCTTCTGTTTCAAGCTGTCTATATCCAAAAAATCACTGCTGCTTACTCCAAGCACATCTAAAAGACAAATAATTCTTCTTCAGCTTCATTATCTTGACGTTAAGTAGAGACAGTGATGCTGTCTTTGCCAAAGAAACCACACTTTATAAAACAATTATAAACCATCTGGGGTTTTATTTATTCAACAGATATGATAATCCACATATTGTGTTCGAAACAGTCAGAATTTTATTCAATGCTTTAGCAAACAGTTGTTCGATGTTATCAACATTATTTAGCAAAAATGTTTCAACACCCGCCACATGTAGTGAACTTTAAGATTTTGTTCTCTCCATGATGTAAAGTATGGCAAACACTTGTATAGTATTTGGAGGCAGAAATATGAGCTTTGTGTTAGTACACTGTAAACTGTCAGGATGGGATGCAGTGATGTCCACAGATAAAACCACACTTTTTTCTTTTTTTCATTTTATTATCAAACTTTGATGACCATTTACTCATTATTTCGTTGTCATCCATGCTTTTTTTTTGTTTGAATGCCAGTCTTCGTGGGCAGTCCGTGTCCTTTTTTCAGAACATCTGCTTCTGGGAAAGTTGTGTTCATTAAAATATATAAAGATTAGAATGGACATTTCAAAACTGCCTGTTATACAGAGTTGTCTGCTTTTTGGAGTGCCTGCTAACTGAAGATTTTACTATACGAAGTTTCAACTTCAGAATTAGAGCTTGAAAAAGAAACATTTCTTTCAATAATATGTATATACTTTTCTGATATTATAATAATGAAGTTTTTGTAATACAAGGATATAAGTAGAAACATATTTGATCTGCGCAGCCGTGACTTCGTCACCATGGCAACAGAATTCATTTTTTTATATTGTCTGTTTAAATACTAGTGACATGTCTATTGAAAATATTTGCAGTTTGCTCTTTTCTAAGCATTGTGACTGGGTTGAAAAATGGCATCTATGATAGAAAATCTGTCTAAAGATAATCTGTGTGCCGTTATTCAGTTTTTGGCTGCCGAGGGGCATCAGCCAATAGAAATTTATACAAGAATGAAAGCTGTATATGGTAACTATAGTTATTCTCATACGGCAGTGGTTGAATGGTGCAATAAATTTCGACAAGGAAGAGAATCCACTAAAGATTTGGCCCATCCCGGATCTGCATGTGTTGCACCATCAGACAAAAATGTGAGACAGCTGGACCCGCACAAATAGGCGCATCAGAGTTAGAGAACTTTCTCAAACATTGAGCATCAGTGTGAGAACTGTTTATTCCATCATTCATAGTCTTGGCTATCACAAAGTTGCTGCTCAGTGGATTCCACGACTGCTTACTCATGAGCAGAACAATTTGTGTTCAGCCTTATCATTACAGCATTTGATGTGCTACCAACAACAAGGTAATTCCTTTCTACAGAAAATTATTGCCAGCAATGAGTCTTGGTACTATTACTACGAACCAAAATCCAAATGTCAGAGTATTGCAGTGGAAGCATGCACAGTCTCTGAAGACAAAAAAATGTCAGTCCTAACCTTTGGCAGGAAAAGTAATGGTGACCATATTTTTTTATTATCATGGTGTGCTGCTCTTAGATTTTAAAGAACCTAGTGTCAACATCAACGCTGAGCGATATGCAGACAGCTTAAAACGCTTATGGATCAGCATCAAGAATAAACGTCCCGGGAAGCTCACAAATGGTGTCATTCTTCTGCATGATAATGCTCGACCCCATGTAGCCCAGATCTTTAAGATCTGCTTGGTCGTATGTAGTGGGAAGTCTTACAACATCCACCTTACAGTCCTGACTTGTCCCTGTGCAATGATATGTTTTTTACCTATTAAAGAAATCACTAAAAGGACAGCGGTTCAAATCGGACGATGAGGTAGAGTTTCCTGTTATTGGAATGGTAAACAGCCGCAGGAATTTTACCAGCAGGGAATCTACAGATTACTGCAACAGTGGGACTCTTGTCTTAATGTTAATGGAGACTTCTTTTAAAATTGTTGAATAAAAACTGCTTTACATCCTCTAAACATGTTTCTATTCCATCACTTATTAGTTGAAAAATTAGGATTGGCTTATTTAAGACCAATCCACTTAGAAAACACAAGCGTGCACACACAAACACATGTGATTTTACACATTTTATTAATAATTCATACTTATTTTGCATTTAATTATGTATGCTAAACATACCATAACTATCGTACTTACCACAACTTTTTTGGTACGTGTCTACGTAAACATATTTGTCCACCTTGGGTCCAGAGTTCGTATTAAGCGTGCATAGAGACTGAGTTGGGTTTTGAAATAAAGTACCAACATCAATGTGAATTGAAACCAACTTAGTTTTTATATTTTCATTTGCACGTGTAAATCAGAATTACAAAATAATGGCCCCGTCTTAGATCTACCAAAACAAAATGGCCGTCGTTTCCTTACATTTATAGGTGTTAATCATAAGCGAGCTTAACAAAGTATTTCTATCAAATTTGTATTAATCTTTTACGCAAACCAACGCCTCAGTTTGGTTGCCGGCCTTGCTTCAAGCATGCTTTCTCACTCACTTTCACTCTCTCATTTTACAATTATTAGATACATTTTTCTGTTGAATGTATTGTTAAACTTTTGAGCTCAAATGAATTATATTATAAGTTTGACTTTCCTGAACGTAGACTCGAAGTTCTAGTGGATGGTTTTACATGGTTGCTTGGCCGAGATCTCCTGGTTACATTTGTTTTCTTTTCTGTTGCACTGACTCTAATTTGTTAATTTTAAAACGGTTGTTCACTGATGCTAATTCATTTTTGTAAGTATAGTTACTGTTTGATTTACATCTTGGTCGTTGTAAAACACTTTGGTGGCATTACTGCTGGTGACAATTTTATAACATGTTGCCGCTTTTGCGGTGTGGTGAAGACTGGGGCGATGCAAAGCACATTTTTACGTATGTATGTGTGCATCGACGTCATTATTCTTTGTCTCTAGGCAAGGAAACGCCCTGGTTTATGTGTTATTGTCGTTGCGTCATTCATATTTTAATGACGTCTTGCATTGTTAACCAATGAAAAATTATATGAAGAGTCTGTATTAACTCATGCAACCATTGAAAGTGTTCTGTTTCGCACGTCCGCTCTTGGCCTTGGAATCGTCTGCACAGATGTAACTGCGTCGTTTTCGTCAAACAAAGGGAAAGTTGTCCTACCATACATATGTGTGTAAAAAATACAGTGAAATATAATAATTTAATACCCCTTGTCCCATAAATCTGAAATTAGGCTTTTTGTCCTGTTACAAAACCCCCTCAATGAAAGGTTTGATGCCGAAGCATAAAAACTTTCATTGACCCATTCACACTTTCTAAAAGGATCAGTTCAGATATGTCGCCACAACCCCCTGAAGTGTTTATACAACAAAAAAATTTATAATCACTTACCCTTGGTCCAATGATGATGATCGTACCATCTGACCTTACTGAACTTCTTAGGAGAGATCCCAACACCATAAGGCCATTAGGCACTTAACGCTCCTGGTCTGACGCACCGGCCAGCTCAGGATCGCGGTCACAACACCACCAAACTCTGAAACATGCCATATAAAATTTAAATAGTGGCCTTATCTATCTCCATATCCACAACTGATATGTCTCCCCTTAGTTGCATTGGTTTGCGTTTTGAGGCATTGGTTTGCTTAACTCTAAAATTTTCAAACAACAAATCACAAGATTTACAATAGAATGGCCTTCTCCTTTTATCTTGCCATTTTCTCCAAAACTGACCTTCAGTTTTTTACTAATTCACTCCTTCCATCACAAGAGAAAATATATATTCCTATAGTAATACCCTAACATGTAAACAAACCTTTTAAATTTCAAAACAACAACAACTTATCGTCTTTATTACATCAACAAAATGTAACTATTATGACAA
Source organism: Magicicada septendecula (assembly GCA_034769895.1). Taxonomy (NCBI): domain Eukaryota; kingdom Metazoa; phylum Arthropoda; class Insecta; order Hemiptera; family Cicadidae; genus Magicicada; species Magicicada septendecula. The sequence goes on along the minus strand of CM068375.1, from coordinate 151,679,812 downwards.
ATATTTCAAACATTTTAAAATTTTCTTTACTCATTTTCTTTATTCTCGTATTTCCTTGCAACAGAATCAAGCTATATATTTTTTGTTCAGAACCATTTCTAACCTTATCTTTTTAACATATTAACATTTGTTACCGTCGCTACCCCTGTAACGACCTCCTAACCACACACACTATTGTACCCCCACTGGACTGTAGCGCCCAGGTGCCTTCACAAAGACTGAACTGGTGGAGGAATTTTGTCATCTCCATGTCTTTGCTTCAGCATTACATAAAGAAAATAATAAGATATAATATCTAAGAGTTATATAGTTATACGCCCTTAATGCGGATCTATCACCTGGTTTATTGTTCCCACACGAACAAAGTGATAGCCGCTGTTCCATAGTTCCAGGGATTTCCCCTACGTGGCCCCCGTTAATTTCAAAATTCACCAACTTTCAGGACAACCAACCATGGTCAGTGTTACAATTGCTGCCTACAGCTGGCTGTCGTCCAAAACCACGATTAGTGCTGGTAAGGCAGTAATCGCCCGAAAAGGCGGGGAAATCTTTTTCATTAGCATGTTTTACACTACATCATTTTTATACACTGTACTGTAAAGAATCATATATATAATGCAAAATTATATTAAAATTGTACAGTGTATTCACGCCTTCTTGAGGCCTCCGATGATGGCAACGATCTGTGCATTACTCATCAACCCACTTCGCTAGCTACAGTAGCACATGCCCCTACTGCACTAGCCCAATTATATCTAACTTAGCTCCTCCTACATAGGCTGTCCTTACAGTCCATTCTTGACTTACATTTTACTAACACCATACAGTTATAAAAACACCTTTTAACCTTGCTCAAAAATAAGTTCTTTAATTATTTAAAAATTTTCACATAGGCACTTTGCAAGTTCAAGCTTTCACTTTCACTGACATTTCCGTTTATGACAAGATAGGAACTACAACAATGGATCATCTGATAGGTTTACATTAAGATAAAATACACTCTCTTGTTTTCTGAAGGAGAACAAGCACTTGAAAATTTTAACCATTAAATTACAATAATTTCAAGCATTTCGTTTCACAATTTCTCAATGAAACTACATTATTTTGTGGAACACATAACCATCAATTTTTTTTTTTGTGTGACTACTTTACCTTTCCACGGACTCTGGGTCCCCCTCCTCGTTCTTGTATGTTAAAATTTCTACTCACACCTTTTTGTGGAGTAAGACCATCGTTGGTTTCACCCCGCTGCTGAGGCTACCGCCAACAATGGTCTGCCTCCAATTGCCAAAATCCACGATCAGAGGTGGTGAATCTGTGATCGCCCGAAAATGGGGGAGTGTCCCTCCTGGAAACATAAATATCAAATTAAACTCATTCATACTCCAATATAAACCCATTATCCAATTCCTAGGATGACCAATATAACTTTAAATTTGTTGCATTGTGTGTTCCTATCTCCCTAGTCTCCCTGTCCTGCAACACATACAAATTTTTCATCTTGATTTCTACTACCTCATAAGGTCCTTCATAGAGCAGGAAGAACTTCTTAATTTCCTTTTAATTTCTTCAAAAGCTCCACGCTCTACATCGCCCCATTTCCATTGTCTGTTCTTTTGAAGTACTGCACTTAACCTTGCTGTTACGTGTGCATAGTTCCTTTGAAATTTTCTGTATAAGTTGCACAGCCCTAGAAAACTTTGTAGTTGCTTAATGTTCCTTGGTTCAGGGAAGCGCATGATAGACTCGACCTTGTCCAGGTTTGCTGAAATTCCTTCCGACGTGATGACAAAACCTAAAAATTTAATTTCTGTTTGTAAAAATTTCGACTTGTCCCAATTCACAGTAAGTCCTCCTGTCTCTAATTTTGCTAATACATACCTTAAATGATCTAAATGGTCCTCGAAATTCCTGGATGCAATCAAAATATCGTCTACATAAACTGTCAGAAAATCCAAATCCTTAGGTCTCAAAATTTTATCTAAACACTTGATGAAACTTGGCACACTGGTATTTAATCCGAAAGGTAGTCGCTGAAACTGATAATTCTTTCCATTAAATAGAAATGCGGTGTAATTTCTACTCACCTCAGCTAATGGTACCTGCCAATATCCTGCAGTAAGATCCAGCGATGTCATATACTTCACCCCGCTAAATTTTTGGAATATTTCATTGGTCGCTTCTGGTGACTCCCGGTCTGGTATAATGATCTGGTATATTCGTCTCGCATCTAAACACAACCTGACTCTGCCGTCCTTCTTTATTACCACAACCAATGGGTTAGAGTAGTGCGATACTGATCTCTCTATAATTTCTCCTTCCAGCCTTTTATCTAACTCCTCTTGCACCGCTCGTCTTTTGGAGTAAGGCACAGGATAACTTCGTTGCATGAATGGTGTGTGTTCCCTTATCTGTAACATACATTCATAATCTTTTGCCCTACCTGGAACATCGGCAAACACTCCCTTAAACTGCTCTATTACCTCCCATAACGCCTCACACTGGCCACTCCTTACACCAGACCCTTCACTACAAAATTCATTTTCCCTTATCTCCCACACTGCATCATTAATATTGCTCATTTCGTTATCATCATCATTAATATACTCCGCCTCTCTACACCAATTAATTCTAGTATCGATATTATTCTCATCTACTCGCTTTTGTAGTAACTTTACCCCAGTTGTCTTAACTTTATCTATCACCCTTTCAAAATTAACTCTCACAGACCGATCACCCCCATCTAATTCTATCACTTTTTCTTTAAAATTTATCACCGCTCTATTCCTCTGTAAAAAATCGTTACCTAATATAATGTCTAAGCTCAAACCCTTAACTACCAAAAATGTGTTATCAAAATCTACATCATTTATCAAAAAGTTCAAATGTATCTGTTTAGTCACACGCTTGCTTCGTACTCCTGTGACTCCTATCACCGTAACCCCTGCTACTGGCAAAACTGGAATATTTTTGTTAAATTCTCTTAATTCACTTAAAATATTTTCTGCTATAACTGAAATTTCACTCCCGGTGTCTACCAGTGTTCTAAAATGCGTACTCTCTATAGTTACCTGGATTTCCGTTAGTCCCGCTCTCACCTCCATTGTAGTATTGTTTTCCTCCTCCAACAAGTCAGCTACTATGTCCGTTTTGATGACGTTACTTTGGATGTCTTCTACTGGTTGGACCTCATGCGCTTCTCTGAACAGTGGTCGGGTCCTGGTTACCACTGTTGATTCTAGTTTTCCAGCTGTCATCCACTGTTGTTCATATTCTGTTGTTGTTGACCACTCGGCCGTCCCTGTTTGTAGTTTGACGTTCCGCTGGTACTCGGTGCTCCTCTGTCTGTTGGTATATACTGCTTTGTGTTTTCTCGCCTCTTCTGATCTTCTTTTGGTAGTTTACACCTGAAACACTCTTGTCTGTAGGCGTAGTTCTCTCTCCCGCACCTGGAACAACTCCACTCACCTGGTTGCTGGAAATTGGTCTTATGTACATGATTATTATTATTACCCCTATTTTCGTTATAATTGTTTCTGGGTCTGCTAAATTCTATGTTGTTATTATGGTGGTTATTATACTGTATAGGTCGCCTACCTGTTTCACGATCCCTAATGCTCTGTAAAATGTCTAAAATTCGTTCAAGTTTGCTCAGATTCTCTATCTCTTTTGTCATCAAAGTGACTTGTACTTCTCTAGGTAGGTGTTTACTTACATATCTGACGAATGACTTAAAAGGTATTGGCGGCTCGAGGTATTTCGCCTCGTTATACAGCTTTGTCACATACATCGTTATATTATTTTGTCCCATGAAGTTACCCGCTCCCATGATACGGCTTCTTAAAATTTCCTGTTCTTCTTCCGGCCAAAATTTATCTTTGAATGCCCTCTCAAAAGTTTCAAAGTTGTCCCATTCTAATCTGTGCACCGCTTCCCATATTATCGAATTACCCTTAAAACATCGTACTATCTTTGTTAGTTGTATTTCCCAGCTACTGTTACTGAAATGATTATAATCTCGTGTCTGATTCAAAAATCTCATGGGATGTATTACTCTGTTTTCATGATTAAAAGTTTCTAGCTCTATTTCGTTGTACAAGTCCCTAGTTACGATTACTCTCTCAGTAACAACGTTAACTTTTTTATGAATTTCCCCCCGTAACTCGTTTTTTACTTTCATTAAATTATTTTCAATTATATCATATTTAACATGCATATCGTTGTTGTTTTGTATAGCTAAGTCATCTATTTCTTTAATCTTATTTTGTAACATGCTCATTCTATTACTAGCATTATTCTCATGTTTAGATGCTGTTTGGTCTATTTTTTCAATATGTTTAGTTACATCTATTATGTCTGATTCAAATTTCTCTAGCTTATTTTGTAAAATATTAGTTTTCATTTCTATCTGTTTATTTACTTCACATTTAGTTCTACTCTCTATTTGCTCATTAACTGTGGTTAAACATTTATTATCTATTTCTCTGTTTTGTGTTTCTATTTGGTTTTGAACTGTCTCATTGATTTGACTAATTTTATCATCTAAATTACTTATTCTGGTATGGAATTGCTCATTAATGATTTCTGTTTGTTTTTGAATACTGTCACAATGTATTTCTATCTCATTTATTCTTTTGTCAACATTAACATTCTGTCTTTGTATTTCTTTTTTCACTTCCTCAAATTTGACATCAAATTTAATGCTCTGTTCATCAAACTTAATACTCTGTTCTCTTAATTCATTATTTTGTATTTTCATTAATTGAAAAAGGTCTTCTAGTGATATCTTATTGTTTACAATAGGCGTTGAGTTTGCTTCGGGTTCACTCAACATAGATTCTGTCGCTGTATTATTCATATTTAAGCTTTCGTTATCTGCCATTTTAATAATATGCAAAAAAAAATTTTCTCTTTAATCTGTTATGTTGTCTAACAATAACATAACCTACAATTGTACTTCTGACTTCAATACCCACTCCGTCTCTATATTCAGGCTTATTATATAAAAATATAAAAAGGATATCTCTATATAGTCCCTGTTCGGGCGCCAATTGTGATTTTACACATTTTATTAATAATTCATACTTATTTTGCATTTAATTATGTATGCTAAACATACCATAAGTATCGTACTTACCATAACTTTTTCGGTACGTGTCTACGTAAACATATTTGTCCACCTTGGGTCCAGAGTTCGTATTAAGCGTGCATAGAGACTGAGTTGGGTTTTGAAATAAAGTACCAACATCAATGTGAATTGAAACCAACTTAGTTTTTATATTTTCATTTGCACGTGTAAATCAGAATTACAAAATAATGGCCCTGTCTTAGATCTACCAAAACAAAATGGCCGTCGTTTCCTTACATTTATAGGTGTTAATCATGACCTTAAAATTTTATTATATTCTTTGATCAACTAAATATTTTTCTTGTTATTTTGCAGCTGCGAGCTTAACAAAGTATTTCTATCAAATTTGTATTAATCTTTTACGCAAACCAACGCCTCAGTTTGGTTGCCGGCCTTGCTTCAAGCATGCTTTCTCACTCACTTTCACTCTCTCATTTTACAATTATTAGATACATTTTTCTGTTGAATGTATTGTTAAACTTTTGAGCTCAAATGAATTTTATTATAAGTTTGACTTTCCTGAATGTAGACTCGAAGTTCTAGTGGATGGTTTTACACGGTTGCTTGGCCGAGATCTCCTGGTTACATTTGTTTCCTTTTCTGTTGCACTGACTCTAATTTGTTAATTTTAAAACGGTTGTTCACTGATGATAATTCATTTTTGTAAGGATAGTTACTGTTTGATTTACATTTTGGTCGTTGTAAAACACTTTGCTGGCATTACTTGCCAGCAACAATTTTATAACATGTTGCCGCTTTTGCGGTGTGGTGAAGACTGGGGCGATGCAAAGCACATTTTTACGTATATGTGTGCATCGACGTCGTTATTCTTTGTCTCTAGGCAAGGAAACGCCCTGGTTTATGTGTTATTGTCGTTGCGTCATTCATATTTTAATGACGTCTTGCATTGTTAACCAATGAAAAATTATATGAAAAGTCTGTATTAACTCATGCAACCATTGAAAGTGTTCTATTTCGCACGTCCGCTCTTGGCCTTGGAATCATCTGCACAGATGTAACTGCGTCGTTTTCGTCAAACAAAGGGAAAGTTGTCCTACCATACATATGTGTGTAAAAATACAGTGAAATACAATAATTTAATACCCCTTGTCCCATAAATCTGAAATCAGGCTTTTTGTCCTGTTACACACACAGAGAGTACTATTCTCATATACTAGCCAACTGATGGTAGAAAGGGTCATTCTGAGAACTACAATAAAGCCATATAATTCAAAACCTGGTAAATAATACCCTGATGCGTAGCAGGTACAAATCAACTCACTCTATAGAAATGAGGGCATACATATATAAAAACATCTGAAGCTCAACTTTCTGTATCATTTTTAACCCCATCCCTACAACCACCTGATCCAAGAAATGTCTAACATAACAACACATATCAACATACATTTGATATAATTTTATAGTTCACATGTTAAGATTAATACACTCTTTACTTAAATTCAACTCACCAAAAAAGTGTTTTATGTTATTAAAACATAAGAGGTGTTTTGATTATTATGAATCTAATGCAGTGTGAAGGGTGTGAATAATGAAGCACCCTTTTATCACAGTCTCACCCATACACCATAATGCTTTTACCATACCATTTCAAAACAATTGTCCCCAAGTTGCATTCAGGTCAAAAATAGATAGTAAAAACAAGTTTTTATCAAATAAAATATACAAGTAACAATCAAATCTGTATCAAAAACAAATTGCACAATTCATGCATTTTCATTTGTTTTAGTGTTAAATAACAGAGTAACCACAAAACAGCAGTTATCTAAACTACAAAAGTTATCCAAATATAAAATACATTTTCTCAAAAAAGTTAAATACATATGTATTTGTGGGCTATAATCTTCAATCACTGTGGTTACTAATATACTAGAATCTTACAAATTTTGCATAATTACTTTTTCTTACTGGTTACAGAATCAAAATTAACAGACCTAAAGCTAAATACAATTACAACAGAAGATGTTTTGGCAGCTTTAAAACGGACAAAGCCATCATCATCCTCTCTGTTACCAAAATACAGACAATGGCAAATGGAATTTGGATCAACATAACATTGAATTATGATGGAAATGTTTGTTCTGCGGTCCTCTGTCAGTATATTACAGTAATTACATACAAATTAACAAGTGTGAAATAGACAAGTAGGTTGTAAGTGTAAACTTCAGTTGTTAAGAATATCTTTTGTTTACTTGTTTTTTTTTTATTAACAATAAATATTTTGCTCATCCTATAATAAGGTGTGTATAATAAGCTATTTGTATTTAATAAATGGCACAAATTAAATTAGAGCTGGGAGTTTTTTTTTTGTTACTGCTGGCAGTTGCCTCATGAAATATTAACTTCAGACAGTTTGAACAAACCTGATTCCATATATATTCTGACAAATTTCTGCTTTTCTTTTCCCTCAATAACTTGCGTTCCTTAAGTTCCTAGCAGACATCCTCCTTGATGTTTTTTAATCACATTCATAAACTTTCGTGGTTTTAGCATTGAGAACAATATTGGTTTTAGATTAAATACCAAATGCTTATTAGTGACAATAAACATTGTTTTAGTGTCTACACTCATTGTTCCATCCTCCTTGGTACACTGAATATCAAAGACATCAAAACTTTTTACAGTAGTAAAGACATTCAAATGCAATAGTAAAACACTTATACCAATGACTTAATTAGCCAATTTAAAAAATAAGAAAAATTTACATTCTGTATTTTTACTCACAACTTTATTCTTATATACAAAGACAGTTTTATGCAACATAAAGTATTTAAGAACTATTGGAAGTTACAAAACCTTATCTACTTTTCTAGGACCACCACTATAGTTAACTGCATGGAAGTAGTATCGTCAAGGTCACACCGCTTACTTACAGCATTGCCACTAAGCAACAGTTTCCCTTTCTTCCAAAAAATGCTATACTAGTAAGTAAGCCTACTTAATGTAAAGAATATAACAAAGTGAGAAAGTTTCTAATACATGCATTAGAGTACATTGTTACACTGTCAATAATTCTTAATAATAATTACATCACAATTAATATATTGTTAATAATTAATTAACAATTAATTTCCGTATCTTATACATAACATTCAATTCGACGCGTCAGCTATAGTTTGTTTGAACGAATTTTTATACGCATCCTGTGTCTTAAGCTTGCCCCATTTAATTATTGAAGAGACACCGCACTATTCGTGACTCAGAAAAATATTCTATTTTTATTTCCTGCGCTGCTTATTAATAATTAAGTAAAAAAATTAGAACTATACTATAAGACATTACATGCACAAGTAGCATAAAAATAATGGTATGTATAAACGTGAAACGAATTGGATTTCTTAAGAAAATAAGGATAATTTTATAAACAACAAATACAAATGCCTCATGAAATAAATTTAAAATTCCTTATTTATATATTAATATATTATAAATCTTTAAATATAGAATTTAAATTTATAATTCTATATTTTATGCATTGTCCTTACTAATTTTATAATTAAAATTTTCCTTATTTTATGAACTATAGAATTCCTTATGGCTATTATAAATAAGCAGTATGTTGAAAAACTCACCTTAAATAGGGTTAGTCACACAATTATCACTTTGCAAAGTGATAGCACAGAGCACATACATAACACTCCTGAAGAAAACACGCACACACGGTTTTTTATGTTTCAATAAAAATAGAAAATACTACGCTTTGCTATAGACACGTTTACCACCTATATACTCTTTTTAACACTCCTGCAATAATTCGTCTTCGGATTCAATGGACTCAGGTTCGCTGTCACTACTCACACGTAAGTGTATGATGAAGGGCTCCACTGTGGTGTCTCTCGTGCACTGCTTTGAGTAATCGGCTTCTTGTAGTACCTCCGCATGTCTTACGCACTTCTCCCTGTCTTCCTGAGTTATCCTGTCCAAAGCTTCGTGTGCAAGTTGTTCAATATCGGCCAATCTGAAAGTCGTATTCTTGTTTGCAACATACCGTTTAACTTGGGCCCATATCAGCTCGATCGGATTATACTGACAATGATATGGTGGCAGGCGCACTACTGTATGTCCCATTTCATTTGCCAGTTGAGCCAATTCGTACGTCTTCTTGGCCGTTCGGATCTCTTCTTTAGAAAGAAGTTCATTCCTGGTTTCAGCTGTGGAAAATGAAATTCTCTTCTTACGCAGCCACTCCATGATATCCGCTTTACGCCAGTTTGAACATAGTGGTTTATCTATTTGTACAGAATGATAGCTGGCATTATCCATCACGATGACAGAGCCTTCTTCCAAGGAGCGCAACATACCAACAATCCAGGTCTTAAAAACTTCAGCATTCATTTCTGTGTGGTAGTCAGATGCAGCTGAATGCTTACTGCCATGAAAGACAAGTTTGGCACCTGCTACGAAACCTGTACTTGCGGATCCAGCATGTGCAATAATCAGCCGGCCACCTCTACCAGTAGGTACTTTCAGCCCACCGTTCCCTCTGGAGTCTTGCCAGATGTATTTATTCGTATGATTCTGTGATATCCAGGTTTCACCCAAATAAATTATAGGCCTGTTGTCCTCCGTACGATGTATATGCATGGTTCTCAAAAACTTCGCTCTCAAGGCAGCAATGTCTCTGCACTCCATTAAAAATTTTCGTCCATCGTTGCACTTCTTAAATTTAAAACCAAGCACTTTCAGAAGGCGAAGTACGGAGGCTTCTGAACCAGAATAATTGATTTTCTGACAGAGATCAGCTCGAATTTTGCTTGCAGTGAGGTATTCCCCTCGGTCGTAATATTCTAGTACAGTCCTGCGGACTATTTGTTTATTAAAATCGTCAGTTCAGTGTTTTTGTGTTCCCGTTTATACCCTTTCCTTGGAGAACTGAATACAACACTCACGCCTTGATCATCTGCCGAAGCAACGGTATTGCTAATACGTTGCACCGACTGTTCAGAAATGCCACAAGCTTCCGCTGTCAATTTTCGAACGTGTGCAAAGTTTATGTTCCTCCTGGCTTCTTTATTATACACAAGATTTTTAAAAAACTTGTAAACGTTTGCTATGATGACTTTACTTTGTTTTCTAATGTCCTCTCGGCCCGCATGTACACCACCGCTGCTTGTACTCGAACTAAATGTAGGATACTGTTCCTCAATATCACTCATAATAAATACAAATTATTGAAATAAATTAATACACACACTGTCTACAATAAAGACGTCAACCATTCACATGAAACGCACAAAATGTCTGTCAACAATACTGGATGGTCCCGGTCCAAGTGGACCGAAACTGATGAATGAAAGTAATGTTCCACAAGTGTGGACAGGAAGAATTAATTAGTTGGGCCCAAGTGGGCGAAAATTATGTTTCTTGAATTAAATCTTCTGTTGGCTGGTCTTCCATGGTGATTGAAGACGATGTGTAGAATGAATTAAAATTACATTAAGAAATAAAAAGAAGTGGACTGTATACGAATAGTTTTAATATTGTGACTGATTACATTACAGCTGTAAAAATTGAAGTAGGCTGGCTAATGCTGCATATTGAATTAATATAAATTTAGTTACTCATGAAAAGGGCCTAGTCGGCCATAATAGAAAATAATAAGGCCTAAAGCCTACATTTAATGTCGACACTAACTTGACAGAGAAAGTTCGGCGAACCGAACGCCGAGAAAACTGAATGTGCACTGTGCAAGGTACAATCACGCGAACGTTGATGCGATATATAAATCAGATTAGCCAACCTAGAAAAATAAATCATCGCGCTACTGTCCAAATACTAAGGACGATAAATATTTTGGTTGTTTGTTGCTAATTCGTCTCTTCCTCACCTCGTTCACCCAACCTACTTGGAATGGGGTACTGTAACTGAAATGGGATTGGCTTTTGCGACAACAGTGACAATTTTGTTTACAGAAATTGCTCAGTCCTATTTATCTTTGTGCAACGGAAGAAAGGTAGTAGCGCGGGCAGTAAACATACACATTTTTGAGGGGATTGTAAAATGACAAAGGCATTCATAAAAGTGTCAGACAGCAATATTTACTGAAAAGACATGCCGACAGGGTATACGCAATTTGCATACCAAATGTGTAGGGCCTACATATACCTAACAGAACTTCCGAACCATATGGCCTAGGAACGACCATGTAGAGAACAAAAACAGATTCATTTACAAAAGGGAAAAGACCGTGAGTATGAAAAAATTAAAGCGACAACAGCAGGCAAGGTCAGCGTTCTCAGACAACTGTCAGTCTGTAGGATAACCGCCCATGAAGAAAACAGTAAAACTTTAAATAAGTAAGTTCACTGTACGGAAATCACAAAATAACTGACCTAATGGTACTTCGTAAAGTTAGGGTGTGTATTGCTAAAAGGTTTAGATTCTAACATAAGAAAAACCAGCGCAGTATAAATAGTAGTTTCAGAGAACTGCAAATCGTAACAAAAAAAAGCCAAAGAAAGAGAAGAAACGCAAAGATAGAAATTCTGTAGATATTTACGCGACAACAAATAATATGTTGCCGACTCACACAAATTTTTATAGCTCAAATACTGGCGCCCAGAATGTAACTGAGTAGTGTTACCCACAACTAATTATTCCTGATAAAACAAATTCATTTACGCGATACGCATAAATAAATTTGAAACGAGGAATATAATGTGGATGTATGAAATTTGTTTTCGTAACACTGCTAAAACGCTACACACTGTACTAGCCGGCAACAACGCTGGGTGAGGGACGTGGAGGTGACAGGGAGAAGCAGTGAAAGTTAGTGACCTTGACGGTACTACTTCCATGCAGTTAACCCTGTTCTATTCTACTAGATAAATTAGTTGTTTTCTGAGGCTAATTTGAAACCAAAAGTTGGAAATAAAATTCCTAGGATAACACCCTAAAATTAGGATGTAAAAACCACTTTTTTTAAAATAACTGCAAAACCTGTATTTTCACAAAATTATAAAGAATATGAATTCAAAGTTCCAGTTATTTCTGATAATTTGAAATTGGCTGTGTTTAATTTGGATAACTGCATAACTTGATCAAAACTGCCGTTTTCAAAACAGCATTTTTCCTTTTTTCAACCCTAAAAATAAATGAGTATTTAATAAAAAGCAAAAATAAGAGTAACAGACAAAATACCGATTTATTAAAATATATTACTAATGTTTCTTCAAACTGGGGCAAGATAAATCATTGTATGATAAAAAAAATTGGTCAAGATATGATCAAAATAGTGAAACAGTAATAATGTTAGTACATGTATTAAAATGTTACCTGTAGTTTACAATGAATAAAATATTAAAAAAGAATGGAGACATAAGTTGTTGCTTAATACTTTATTTTTTATTAAAACAATTAAAAAAATTTTAATGCAAAATGAATATTTCATCACAAATATGAAGAAAAATAAGTGTTTGTTTACAGTCTTAATTATATTGCAATAAGGAAAGCTAAATTCTCAATTTTGTAATTGTCACTGCTGTCCAATGCCTTCTGTTTCAGAGGTATTATCCTTATCTAACATTACTAAATTTAGTCAAAGAGTGCCAAGGCAATGACTACATAACCATGACAAAAAAACCATAACAACCAGTTTTATAGTAAAACATAATTTTTTCAAAAGTTTATCTCAATTTTGATTCAAAACTAGTAGGTACCAGCGGCTTCGCACGCGAATATTTGTATATGATTGTTGTGGTAACTGTCGAGTTAGTAGTTTGTAACCCAGTCTGAGGATCGACTAATTTTAATGTAAAATGATAACCATCTTCTCTCCTCTGCAAAACATTAAAGGGTACTCTAAAGCATCATAAGCTCGATGTGTTTCTGCAATTCGATGTAGCGTATGATCCCTCGCACAGATTATTATATCGAGTTTATCGAATTCCTGGTTAACTAAAACTACTGCCACCTCATTAGTTGTCAGTGGATAATAGCGACCCCTGTGCTCTTCATTATTTTCTGCTCAATCAGCATGAATCACAATATTGTACTGATTATTATTCGCAGATGTTACAAATTCAAACGCACTTTTCAGTTCACTAACATATGGGTTGATTGCGTGTAGTAAATTTTGAAGTTCAGTTACTAATGGCTTATCCAATTACGAATATGATCCCTTCCTGTTTCAGATTGCTGTAAATAATCAGTTATGAAATACACCTGTAGAAATTTTGGTACATCGTTTTGTGTGGGGAGTAATGATCCCATGAGGTGATATACTTGCCCTTGAATTATGAAAGTAGGCATGAAGCTCCCTTTGACTATTTCATTGGCTCCGAATTATGTAAATTGAAAAGCTGACTTGTACGATCTTAATGCATTCAAAAATTTTTTCGATAAAAGATGTTCTCCATTAATGATTTTAACGGTTCTGGAGGAGGAAGTATGGGATCTAATCACATTTTTCCTGCAGAGCAACATAATCCATGTGATTCATTTTTCCACTTTAAAGCTTTGCAATGAGGGCAAACCATACTCGGTAACCCGATATCTGTTTCATTCGCGTAGTTAATAACTGGATTATAATTGAAAACACTATTTAATTTTGCATTCCATCGTAAAGTAGGACCTCGTGATCTGAGTCGCTTGCCTGCGTCTTTGTGCCGCTAATCTATTTTCACGAATCGTAGGACTTTCAACCCGTGAGACTTCTTCTAATCCAGATCTTTCTGAAGAGTTTCCAGGAGCTGATTGCATTTCGACTCCTTCGACATCATTTTCAGATGCTCTAAGACGCCTCTTTCTTTCCGCAGCAGCAGTAGATCTTCCTAAACATGATCGTCTTTTTGGCATTGCACAGCTAAAAAAAGGAAAATGTATTTATTTGATCTGTACTAATAAATCTCTAGGGGGCAGTTAATAATTTATACAATACAATACATATTGCACATATTACTTACCGATGACGTAAAATTAACGAAAAAAGGCACTGATACTACACCACTGACGCTCATCGCATAATTCTCGATGAAGTAGGTTAAGTATAATTCTCGACAATTAATTATCCCTACTGCACATAGGCCTACTGAATATTCAAATGTCGAAGAGTATGGTTTGTCAGAATCAAAGTGTACTATATAATCAATGTTACAATATAATCAAACAATGAATTATTGTATTGTTTATATGAATTCCATACGCTGATAAGAATTCCATATCCCTACTAAAATGTAAATATTCAAATGGACTAACTGATATCAATATACTTATGTATACACTATTTGTACTATTCTATTCGAATAAACATTTCATCTAATTGTGTTACTGCATGTTTGTAAATATCTACTAAATTATCAAATTTTGATTTTACGTATTGAGGAAACATGAATGATGGATCTATTGCTTCGCACTGTTTGGATATTCATAACTTACAATATAAGAATATTATTAATATAGATGTACCATTAGCAATTTACCAACTGGACAGTTATCACAACAATCGTATACAAATATTCGCGATCGCAGCCGCGGGTTTAAAAAAATGAGTTTTTTGCAATAACTTCGGTTCTTTTTAACCTATCGTTATTCGCAATCGAAGCCGCGGGTTTAAAAAAATGCGTTTTTTTTTTCAATAACTTCGGTTCTTTTTAACCTATCGTTATCAAATAAAGTGGAAACCCTTCCGTTGGGTACCTGCTATCAGCGTGCAACGTTTCATTGAAATCGGTTCAGTAGATTCTGAGATTACCGCGGACAAAAATACCCTCCTAGAGATTTATTATATAGATGAATATGAATAATCTCCTCAAATTATCAGAACTCACATGATCTTTAAACTGATATTGATAAATTTTGTGACAATGAATATTTCTGATGATACTTTTAAAAAATACCTTCAACTCCTACTCAGAGGATGTTCCAAGAATGTTATTCTGAACTTTTAGTTCATGTTATAATGTATCATTTTTAGTACATTCCAATAACAAAACTTTCTATCCCATTTTCCCTTATAATCCCTAATTTACTCAAGTAACTGTATTAATTGAAAAATGCACACAAACACTATATAATTATTAAAATTAAACCTCCGCTCAACAGTCCGTTAAGGACCAAGGCGTACCGCACGGCTTTTGTGTTAGTGTGACGGTGTATGGCTAGTACTACGCGCCACCAGCCGCTAGTTGCGGTATTCACAGCCAGGAGGTGGCGCTGTTATCTCAGTGCCTACTCAGTTTGCCTCACGACGCTGAATGCACGCCGTACGGAACCTCCACCGGGAATTGAACCCAGGACCACGAGCGCATCAATCGCCCGCGTTAGCCACTAGACCACCTGGAGGTTCATATAATTATTACTTTATTCAAATCAGCATCCATGGCAGTTGGAATAGTTCATCATTGGTAACAAATCCGTAGTCAAAGATGCTACACTACACTTTGACATTAGAACACTACACCTTCTGACTAGAAGAAACCAAACGAAATGAAGTAAAGAAATTTTAAAGCTCAACTGTGGGGCACTGGTTTAAATGAGACCTATTATACTTACTGCAACTGATTGCAAGTCATGCAGTTGCTCATGCACTCAATGTGGGCATTGATTCAAATATAGCATATTACACTAGGCAACCAACTGTGTGCAACTCGCCTGTAAACGCATATGCAGGACGGATCAGAAGCTGCCTTGTCAAAACCAAAATCTGTAACGTAGTAATCAAGGAATATGGCCCCCAAATCCCTACTTACCATTAACTGAAGAAGGAAGAAACTCAGAAAAAAAACCAGGGTTGCCAGCCAACACTTGTACAGGCAGTGCGCAGCGACTGCTTCACTGTCTTCACAAAAAATCAAAGCAAATACTAAATGAACACAACAATTCTCTTACAGAAGATGACCTAATTCCAGGAATGTTAGGTGAACGCGTCAAGCACAGCCTAGGTCAAGGTAAGGTAAAAAATAACACTTAACACATGTTCATGTTAGTATTTTAGCTTTTAATAACATAACTCTCAAGTTAGTCATCCAGCATACAGTTATTCCAATCAAAATTTCTTAATGATTTTTTTATTACACAAAGGTAAAATCTCCAAGTAATTTGCAATACTTTCTCCAAAAAATAAATAGTTATTCTGATTTGAAACTATACATATTGTAACGATATAACCTGTAAGCGTGTGTTAGCCCCACACGTTGTAGTCATTACCTTGTATGTATCTAAAAGCAGTGCTTTTTCGAAGTTCTTACGCTGACGATGTCCGTCGCGAACACACGAATTACCAGTACCGATATATCACGAGTGTAATCCTTACCTGTCCTTCAATGAGTATCTTTATTTCCCGGGCGGCGCCAAATTGTTTATGAAAACAATTAAAAAAGTTAATCTGAGTGGTCGTTCTATGCGGTGATGACTAATTCAAATTACCCTCGCAAACTGGCGGGCATTTGAATCTCGCTTGTAGTTCGTCGTGCTGCCGACGTCTAACGCTGGCAGACAATTTTGCTCATTGCTAAAGTACACAAACTTTATAATACAATTTATAATGAAATAAAGGATGGTTATTACTAATCAGTACTAGTTTATTAATGTGAAATAGTTGATAGTTATTCAGTTAGATACAAAATATACTGTTATTAAATAATGTTGCTCCGGCAATAGATAGGTATACAATATCTCAAGGTTGGCTAAGTTGATTGAAGCATTTCTAAATCGACATGGCTGCCGTCAAAGTTTATTTTCTACAGTTCATTCAATCATTGAGTCCTTTTGATTACGAAAAAATAGAATTAAGATGTTAATAAAGTACACTACCTTACATCAACGGTACTTATATACTATTAAAGTTAAATACAATTCGTTTTTAAGTGTTAAAAAGTGTTTGTTATAATTTCGTACACAGGTTAATGTTTACATACAAGTTTAATATTTATTATTAATCAATCCTTGAAAGAAATTTACTTACCAAGTTCGGAGTGAGAATTTTTTGTGTTGTGAGAAAAGTTAATTAATTTAGTTCGTAAATTTGGGTAGTTCAGATATACTTAACAAATCTTGTTGAATTCTGGTGAAGTCACTTTGTTCTTAGTTAGGTTGGGTCGATACGATCATTAATCTTCCATCATTTATACTTTGGATTGCATCTGGATTCTTTTTCAATTAATTTGGATAAAATAAGTAGTTTTGAATATTAAAATCTGGTTTATTAGCTCTCTTGGGTTAACTAATTCTTTATTAGACTTCTTGCATCCACATCTAGTTAACTTTTGCAGTGTTTAATATTATTTTAATTGAAAATTGAGTCGTATATGGTTTGCCTTCTGTATCTCTTGATCGTCAATAATGGACTCAAGTTTTATAACGGAATTAGACATAATAACGTTCCATTGTTATGGCAACTGTCTATACTCTCATTGGTTGATTACATTTATGTCTATTGTTATAACATTTGAATTTTAATTCAAAATGAATAAATATTTTCTGATGGCTATTATTCTTCTGCCTTCTTATCAATGGATTAGATATTATCATAACTGTTTCTATTTTCTTTCAAAGATCATTTTGACATCCCACAAAGCTGGGTTTGTTCATGTATTAAAGTTTTGACAAAAATGTTAAAATTATAATAATATATTTCTTTCTTATTTTATGTGTTTAATCTAACTCTGGCATCTTAATATGGTTAACTAATTGTAATTAATGAGTTACTTGCCCTGAATTTTCTAATACAGTAGTTAATTTCTTACAATTTGTTTATTTTGCATTTATACAGTTAGGCATATTATAGGCCTAAGTAGTAATTGGCTATATCTTCTTATTTTACACAAAGTAAAGATTATTTTTTATTTACATGTTTTGCTTGGTGTCACTTATGACTTATTTACTTTTTGAATTAATTCGGGCTGTTTTACAATAATTGAATGTTATTAATTTACAAAATCATTGCTTGTCTGTTATTCTCTTATTTCTTTTTCTGTCTTTACTCTAATGAATAATATTATGTTTGTACAATTTATCTCCTTTCTTATATCTATTCCCATTTCTTATAACTTGTTTATCACTTAATATTACTTATAAAACATAACACAAATATCGGTATGGAGAACCATACATGACTTCCATATTCTAAGATTTATATTTAAAATCATTTTCGAAATGAAATATTATCATAGAAACTACTTCTTTCTACTTACTGCTTCAGCCTTAACCACAGTACTGTGGTCACTAACATATACCACCTCACGTTATCGCACTCGATTTTCACTGATGATGGAAGTCGATGGCATTGCCGAAACGTTTGGTTTTGTAGAAAACATTGGACTACGGCCAAATATCCCGGGAAGGAATTTTAACAAAAACTACTTCTTTGTTGCCGATAACGTTGTACACATATATATAAAAAATATGCATAAAATTAATGGCTTGTATAAGTTAATGATTGATCTCCATTAAGTAGTGCTCAAGTTTCCAAAGTTTTAATATTATGATGTCCGTAATTAAAACATCAGAGCAGGTTTAGTGTGTATGAGGGTACACCGTGGACAAAAATTTTCAACATTTCCTATTGAGCGTTGCTTAGAATAAAGCTGTGAATCTACAGTGTACGTTTCACAGAACAAACACGCGGAAAAGAAGGAGCGCTCCGAAGTCACTCATGGACCCTCAGCATCTTGCAGAGGGTTCATTCCCTAAAGACGAAAAGTCTGTCTATGAATCGTTCCTCTGTAAACACGTGCAGTTACACTGCCCAGTGATCCACAGGAACCAAATCGCTATCCACGCTGGACACTTTTTCGGCTTGCATGCGTTATGTTGGTATGGGTTCGGCACTTTCCATTTAAAAACCATGCAAATGTAAGAAAATAAACATGAATGAGGCCAGAAATAACGCGAATTGTGTGTGTGTGTGTCTTCCCTGCCTTTTCATTGCGGTAGTCATAATAATAAAATGGAAACGTAAACAGTACATAACTGAGAAAAAATACATAAATGAAAAAACTATAATTTTATTGCCTGGCAACAAAATTATTTTATTTTTAACAATTACCATTGTTTGGAAAAGTTTAAATGAATTTTCAAGTACTTTACTCTTGTTAAAACGTAAAAGGTTGCAGGTAAACTACCCCTTCCCCTTAACCAATCTTCACCAAAATCAAAATTCCTAGAGTCCTCTACAATTCAGGGACTTATGCAAAAAATTATTTGATTCTGTTTGAATTTGCGGCTGTTATCGTTTGCCATAGAAAATACGCTTGATAAAAAAAACGTTGCAGGTAAACTACCCCTTCCCCTTAACCGATCTTCACCAAAAACAATAGGTCTTGAGTACTCTACAAATCAGGGCTGTATGCAAAAAATTATTTGATTCTGTTTGAATTTGCGGCTGTTATCATTTGCCATAGAAAATACCCTTGTTAAAAAAACGTTGCAGGTAAACTACCCCTTTCCCTTAACCGATCTTCACCAAAAACAATGTCTTGAGAACTCTACA
The DNA here is from genome assembly GCA_034769895.1 of Magicicada septendecula. Classification (NCBI taxonomy): domain Eukaryota; kingdom Metazoa; phylum Arthropoda; class Insecta; order Hemiptera; family Cicadidae; genus Magicicada; species Magicicada septendecula. Next base: position 151,660,235 of record CM068375.1, on the reverse strand, counting down.
ATTTAGTGCTGTATGCAAATAATCTTCTGATTCTGTTTGAATTTGCGGCTGTTATCGTTTGACAAAAAAAAAATTTTCCCTTGATAAAAAAAAACCGTTGCAGGTAAACTACCCCTTTCCCTCAACCGATCTTCACCAAAAACAATAGGTCGTGAGTACTCTACAAATCAGGGCTGTATGCAAAAAATTATTTGATTCTGTTTGAATTTCCGGCAGTTATCGTTTGCCATAGAAAAAAAATCTACACAGACAGACAGACAGACACACACACACACACACTTTTTGGAAAACGACTTTTTTTCATGTTTTGAGTGTAGTACAATCAGAATCTGCAATAATCTCGAACACGATTTTTTTTGCCATCACCATACTTCCATTCCTTAAGGAATATGGAAGTAAAAATTAGGTTTATGGTCTGTTTACTTTTCAGCCATATTCCTTCTTACAAACTCAACTCTTTTAATTGAACAAATAACAATTTTGGTGAATAACATTATCACACCATTTATTCTATCTTGATAATCATCCCTTGAATTTTATTATTAACATAGGGTGTCTTATTTTCATTGCACTCATAGTACTAGTTTATTATGAATTAGCACTATTATATTAAGGGTCTATCCATCTTTTACTATCTGTTTTATTATCTTTGTTTCCTTTTTCTTATTATTGTGAATTGTTTACTCTCTCACTTCTAACTTCTAACACTTACATGGTTTATCACTTTCACTTCCTACCTATCTCTCACTTTTGGGTTTTTATTATTTTATACACAATTGACAGTTAGTCTGTTAACAATTTTATGTTTTGATTTTCTTATCATCATAGGGTTATTAATAACATACAATATCTATTACTCTGGTTAGTGTACTTTAACTAAGATTATTTTATTTTATTTTAATACTTGTTACTACACATTTATTATTTGTTTGTGCCTTTTTTATCATTGTTTGAGTTTACACCTTCTCATTTTATTTTCTTTATTGGGTCAGTCACTTGGGTTGGGTCATAGTCATTTGTCTCGTCATAGTCATTTTCTTTTCCTTAGTTTAATATAGTTAATTCATTATAGTTTTTCTCTGGTATTGGGGCGGCTTTTGGTGTCGTAACATAATGCCTCGCCATCAAAATTGATCATTTTGGTAATTCACTAGCATAGTTTTTTTATGAAATTATGAGTTATATATAATTTTTTCCTTTTTCTTCTTGTTTATTTCTCCTTTCTTGTTTCTCTTCTTACTTGTTCCACTCCTTTTTATTTAGTTATCTTTTAGATCTGTATTTACTTATTTCCATTAGTGCGTTCTCCCTGTTATACATAATTTCCGTAACTTTTAGTAGCTGGTTTCATCCATTACTACCTTTTATTCTGAGATCAGAGGAACATCATCTCTGCTCAGTTAATTGATTGCTGGACTATTCTCAGTCAATCTTAAATACCTTTTTGTCATCCTGTGACTTTCATTAATAATAATAATAATATTTTGGTGATTGTCCACTTTATGGTTCTTTAGATCAATTTAACTTTTTTCTACTCCTTCTTCCTTCCGCTATACCTTTGCTATGTTCTGTTATATACTCACACAGTTGATTGTTTTTATTTATTTATTTGTTAATTTCATTATTTCTAACTTTTGATTAGTTTGTTTTTCTTTTCTTCTTGTGATCATTTTAATTATTTTAGACATTTTCCTTTCTTCTGTTGATTACTCTTATTTTGCTTTAGCCACTTACTGTATTTGCTTTATATTTTTCATTATACCATTTCTTTTCTTTTCTCTGAATATACTATATTTTTTACAATTTTATTTATTTGTCTTAGCACGTCTTGCTTGGTTTTATATTTGTTTATTTTAATTGATCTCCTTTCTAGTTATTTTGTGTTATTAATTCTTGTTTTCATTTTCTTTGTCTTATTTCATTTCATACATTTTCTAAAAATTAGTGTAAGTTGGTCTTACTCATTATTTTGGATTTTGTAGTTTATTCCTTTATTTTATCTTTTATCTCATATGTTTCCTCAATGGTGGTGTAAGTTGATCTTGCATATTTTTTTGACTTTTGTAGTTTCTTTTTTTCATTTTATCTCATATGTTTCCTCAATGGTGGTGTAAGGTGATCTTACATATTTTTTGAATTTTGTAGTTTTATTCCTTTTCTTTTCCATTGGTTCGCTTGGTCAGTAATCCAAAAATCAGTCCCATTTCTCGGTATGTGGTATCTAGTTTACCCATGGTCCATTATTTCCTCTGCACTTGTCGTTCGGATCACTCTGGTGTATAGAACTGTTTCCATCCTTGTGAAATAGGTCTCTGCTACCTTGTACCACAATTCGTCTAATACCATGTGTTCATTAGTATCGATGATTGCTTCAATCACTTTATTATGTTGTTTATAAAACAAATATGTCAATGGTTTATCCCTCATTGATGCTCTCACTGATTTTTTATTCGGCATTTCTATTTCTGGTATTTTCCATTTAAATATAGATTTGCTTAAGTTTTTTCTTATTGGTTTGTTGTGAATCCCTTCTATAATTTCTTTCAGAGTTCTCCTACAATCTTTATAATCCATTAATTCACTATGGTCGGTAATTGGTAAATTAAACACATTAATTAGTCCATTCTTCATCATCTCCCATTCTTCCCATGTTTTTATTAGTTTCTTTTTACATATTTTTCCTATACCTTTTGTTTTCTTAATCTTCTTAATTATTTGGTTCTTCTTTACTCCTCTACGATTGGTTTCTATGTGCTTAATTTTCTCTTTGTTTTTGTTATTTTTATTCTCAGGTAACAATACATTTGAGTCTTCTTTATTCTCTGTTTCCTCCTCCTTCTCTTTTATTTTCTGATTGACTGGTTCCTTGTTCTTATTCAACGTTTCTTTAATACCTTCAGAAGTGCTGTCTAGCGTTTCATTCAATTGTGTGAAACCACTATCTAATGTTTCATTAAGTTGATCTGCTTGGTAATTTGTTTCTTCCCATTTCTTATTCATTTCGTTTTTGTCTGCTTGACTTCTTCACGATACCCTATTAGTATGTATCTTAATTCTTCTCACTGTCTTCCTTCATTTGTCGTTGGAGTGTTTCATTAATATTTTCGATCTTGTCGTTCAGTGTTTCCAGATCTTTCTTGATCTGTCTCTTTAATTCCTCACTCTTCTCTTCTAATATCTCTTGGTTTCTCTTCAAGGTTTCATGGTTGCTTTCCATCTGATTATTCAGAGTTTCTATGTCCTCCTTGATTTGTTTCTTTTATTCTTCACTGTTTCTGTCCAATTTTCCATTTAAGAATTCCCTGTCTTCCTTTCTTTGTTCTTTAGTTTCTTCCTTCATTTGGTCTATTTTTTCCTCCTGTTTCTTAAAATTTTCATTAGTTTTCTCCTGGCTTTTGTTTAATTGTTCCACCATAACCCTCATCATTTCCTGGAAATTTGTGTCCATCGATTGGGTTGGTTTCTTTGATTGATCGCTGGCTATTACATCTACTTCAGGTGCTGGTTGGGTTGGGTTTTCTGGTTGGTCCCCTTGGGCATCCTCTTCAATCAATTCCTCGATCATTTCCATTTCTTCAACCGGTGTTGTTTCCTTTTCTTCCTTGTCGGTGTCTTCAGTCCTCTTCTTTGGTCTGCCCCTGGTGATTATTTGTTGTCTTTTTATTTTTTCGTAACCGCCGTTAGCCTTTATTTCTAGCCCCATGTTGGGCACCAATTTGTAATGATATAACCTGTAAGCGTGTGTTAGCCCCACACGTTGTACTCTAAAAGTATGTATCTAAAAGTCGTGCTTTTTCGAAGTTCTTATGCTGACGATGTCCGTCGCGAACGCACGAATTACCAGTACCGATATATCACGAGTGTAATCCTTACCTGTCCTTCAATGAGTATCCTTATTTCCCGGGCGGCGCCAAATTGTTTATGAAAACAATTAAAAAAAGTTAAACTGAGCGGTCGTTCTATGCGGTGATGACTAATTCAAATTACCCTCGCAAACTGGCGGGCATTTGAATCTCGCTTGTAGTTCGTCGTCCTGCCGACGTCTAACGCTGGCAGACAATTTTGCTCATTGCTAAAGTAAACAAACTTTATAATACAATTTATAATGAAATAAAGGATGGTTATTACTAATCAGTACTAGTTTATTAACGTGAAATAGTTGATAGTTATTCAGTTAGATACAAAAATATACTGTTATTAAATAATGTTGCTCCGGCAATAGATAGACAATATCTCAAGGTTGGCTAAGTTGATTGAAGCGTTTCTAAATCGACATGGCTGCCGTCAAAGTTTATTTTCTACAGTTCATTCAATCATTGAGTCCTTTTGATTACGAAAAAATAGAATTAAGATGTTAATAAAGTACACTACCTTACATCAATGGTACTTATATACTATTAAAATTAAATACAATTCGTTTTTAAGTGTTAAAAAGTGTTTGTTATAATTTTGTACTTCGTACACAGGTTAAAATTATGTTTACATACAAGTTTAATATTTATTATCAATCAATCCTTGAAAGAAATTTAGTTACCAAGTTCGGAGTGAGAGTTTTTTGTGTTGTGAGAAAAGTTAATTAATTTAGTTCGTAAATTCTGGTAGTTCAGATATACTTAACAAATCTTTTGTACTTTTTCACTCTTTATCGCAATTAATAAAAGACATAAATTATATTTTTATGTTAACTCTTACCATTGATGGGTCCAGAATCCTTTTACACGAACTCACAGTCTGTAAGAGATGTTAGTAGGTTTGTTACACAATAACTACGCTGTTCTACTACATTAATCCGATCTGTTTATTGTCTCAATTTTAACATTTAATTTACTTCTCTTTTAAATTTACTCAAAGTTCATTTTGTCTAAAACTCATTTCTGTTAATTTTACTACTCTTTCTTTTCAACAAAATTCAAACAAGACTGGATTATTTCACAAAAACATATATCGACTAACAAAAGAACTTAAAACTATTTTATCTCTATTTTTTGAAGACCCAGTTTGCTCACACTCAACACTCATACAATTTTACCTCCCATTATTTTATAGCGCTCTTTTAATTTAAATGAATTATATCGGGAACTTAGTAGTGGGTTACTTAACTTTCGGCGTCACTCTCATCGCCACGTGCTGCACTAGCTATATGTCCAAATGTTTCGTTAGTTCGATACACTTTTAAATTTTCCTCCTTCACTCCACTGGCTCCATTCTGAGATATCGGTTCACTTTTTAAGGACTGGTTGACACTTTTTACAAAAAAAAATTAATTTTGATGTGCGAGAGTTCTTTGTGTTCCCGGCCGGGAAGCGTAGTTATTCCAACTGAGACAGAGCGTTACCAACCAAACTCCCACCACGTCGGGTTGCTGGACAAGAAACCAATGCCTTCTTGTGTTAAATTGTTCATCACTGCACAGGGAACATGGGTTGTTAATGTTCCCAAGGTGTTGACGATATTTCACTGCCACGAGTCACGAGACTCAGGTGGGCGGGGTCATCACGGACTTCCGTCATCATCCAAACCACGTGGCAAACCAAATTTTATAATTTAGCCATTTTGTTGGCTTCGTTTCAGGCTGCGTAGCGTCACCCCCGCGCCTGATGATGTTGCGCATACTCTGGGTGTAACACAACACTGAATTCTCGGAATTGTACTGCGTTCCATTACAACACCTCGTTCCAACAGCTATGACACTGTTCATTGTTTGTATAAACTCTTTTATACATGGGCCTGCTCAAACTGATACAAATAAATTTATCTGATTTTAATAAAAATAAAGACCCCCCTTTTTGTACCATCACAATACCCCCCCCCCAATGAGAGATCTTCTGCCGAAACAGAAGAACTCTCATTGCTACCCCTAAGAGGATCGGTGAGGATATGGTGCCAACAACCTCCCGTTAATTTTTAACACATCATGGGTAAACTACCCCCCAGTTCGGCGACTATGGCTACACCTGAACAAGATTACTGGACTTCTCCTTTCGAGATCCCAACACCACAAACTCAGACAGACACTCACCACAGTACACCTAACCTTCTAACATTCCACCCCAAAATCAAAACCCTGGCCTTATACCATACCAGATCCTCAACCGATATGTTCCCCCTTTCATGCATACTGGGTTGCCTTTAGCAAGTACTGGGTGCGTACACACACTCATTATTACATTCTAAACAAACTCCCTACGTTTACTCCTAAAATATTTTATCTTTCCAATTTCAATTTCTTTTCGCCAATTAACGTTACTTTTTCTAATCAAAACACAACAGCTAATTAAATTCAAATCACTTACATTTTGTTAAAAATTTAATCTAAGTTCAAAATCAAAATTTCATATTGTTATTGATTTTATCATCTCCTTTCATTTACCATACAATTCAAACTCCTTAAGCTAAAATTACAACTTCTTCAATAGCCGCTGGCGATAAAAAAAAAACAATAAATTTAATACATTAAATCATAAATTCACTTATCATTACATTTGCTTACACATATATATTAAACAATATAATTCAGTAAACACACTAGTAGTAGCAATCAAAACATCATCTATACGGCAGGTATGATTTTTTTTTTTTTTTTCAAAAAATTTTAATTTCCCAAAATATTTCTTTTATCAATATCAAGAAAAAATAAAATTATTTAATTTAATTAAGTAACACAATTGCGTGAATTAATTACTAGAAACTGGTCCTGTCTCTAACATCAACCATCAGCTGATCTCTCTGGGTCATGTGAATGACCTTGACATATATACACTACACAAAGCTACACCATAAAATACATGAAACATGTTTAAAATTTTTTACCTTCAAACATAATACAACATAATAAACATAAAACATTCAAAATTAACATGGTTATTATTATCTAACAATAAACAATAAAATTTATATTTAAATTGACCAAAAATTACACACTTTACAGCTTTATTTGACTTTCAAATTCTATTCAAATCTTTCACTTGTTTTAATTATTATTATATTTTAACTATGATTCTCTCTTTAACATTTTCATTCTCAATTAGTTTGGGTGACTCTTAGTTATTCATAACATTTCGATTTACAACTGGGTGATTAAATATAACCTTATCTCCCTTCTGACTCTAACACTCACTAACAGATTTCCCTAGTCTGACACCACTCTCTCAAAACCTTTATCTCCACTTCAAATTCTAACCTTTACCACATTTAAAATTCATAACTGTCTCAAATTGCTTTCATCATTTAAATTAAAATCTTTTAACCACATTGAAAATCTATTCTTCAAACATTAATTACATTCAAACATTTAATTACCTTGATAAAATTCTGCAAATTACTTATAAGTGACATACTACATATATAACCCCAGCAGTCAGCTGATGTCTCAATAACATGTGAATGACCTTTCTCTAAATACATTTCAAAAATTATACAAAATACACATGTTTATAATTCTTACCCCTAACATACTGCATACAATTAACACAAATAAACAAAATTATATAGTTATCATCCTAAAATGTTATCTGAAATAATTACAATTGAATCTAGTACTTAAAATCGTTTTGCTCTCATGCGTGAAATACATCACTAATCATTGAGTCATAGTTATAGCAACAGTTACTGAACAGCCCTCTGGGTTGTCAACCCCCAACTCTCTCTATAGAGCCGTATAAATTGACCGCCCGCTGTTTACAGAAGTCATCACCCTCTCACTGAATTTTCAGCTACCCTTCTACTACATCAATTACTTAAAGTCCCCCCCTTATATCCAGTTACAATTAGGTAACCACCCGCCGGATAAAACGGATCGAGCGTTTGCCTTATGCACAGATGCGTTATGTGTGCCCCTGGCTTGTAACGGCCAGCTCCTTTTCCACACACACTATTGTTTCCTGAGGGTGGACTGTGGCGTCCATTTGCATCCCCAAGAACTGAAGTTTACATATATATAGTATAGATGCTGCCTATACCGTTCTTGGTTAGCGTTATATAAAATTCGGCATTACTGATGTCCGAGGACACCAGTAATCCTACTAAAATGATTCACACACCCTTAAAACGGCACTATTGCCACCTTCGATGATAGCCGCTGTTCCATAGTTATGTAGTTTCCCCTGTTTTACCCCCCTGTCAATTTCTATGTTCACGAATTTAAAATCTACTTACATAAATCCACGGTCAGGGTTTGGTGAAGCCGTGACTGCCCGAAATGTGGTGAAACTACCAAAAGACATATAAGGCTCACACTGACACCGTTACTACAATTCACGGATGGTCAACTCTTATATGTTTGGATATTTTATTAATTAATTTTTATATTTATTCAACATCTCTGAGATTCATATATACTTTACATTTAAACATTAAACATTTTGCTTTATATAAATTGCATTATAAAATTCATACTTACATTACATCACTCATATACTGTCAGAGACACAAAATATAAACACCAAATAATGTACATAACTCCATTTATCTTCTGAAACATTATAGCAAACATGTAATTCCACAACTAAAACACATTTTACATTTATTTATTTATTATCAAATTTAAATCTCATAAAATCGTTTAAATTCATTAGAAAAATCTCTTTATACAACATTTTAAATTAATCAATTACTTCATCTCAAATTATTTTAATTCCATCAACTATTAAAAACACAACATATTTTAATTACCTTACTCCAAAACAATTACAATTCATTTATTACCTTCATAATTATTCTTGTTATTTATTTAGTCTGCCAAAATATTATTATTATTAAATCAATTTCTACTACATACACATTGTTTACATCAAGTACATTTTACAACACAACATGATTAATTTCACTACAATTTATTTACAAATTTATATCATTACTTTTCTGTTTACCACACCTCATTGCATAATCTAGCCAGGTCATAACCGTAAACTAAAATATTTAAAATGTCCATTCACTGATTTTATATTTACCCTCCATCATCATGTAATAGTCTTATTTTTATATAACAATTATCATCCTTACTCACACTCAATTTATTATTATTATTATTATTATAACCCATTAACTCTATGTCATTCATTATACCATTATAATTTATAGGATTGTCCCTTTTTATTATTTCATAAACCTTGTCAAGATTAGTTATTTTTGTCCAGTCTCCCTTAATATTATTTATTATTCCCATGTCATCTGTATCATCATATTCATTGACTATATCAATCACAACATAAGGTAAGTTTTTATCATTTACAACAGTATTATCAAAATAATCGTCAATCTTCATTTCATAAGGTAAGCATTTCATATAGTCTATTTTCTCCCATCCTAACCTCTCTATCAACTCTTTATAACCTCTATCTGACTTAAATACTTGTATCTCCCCATCTACACACAACTCTCTCTCTAAATATCTCTCACCATAACACCATATCACACTTTCTCTACCATCCCATCCAGAGGGCACTAATTCATAAAATTTCAGGGAACAACTCAAAGACCTCATGTCTTCCAATAATAAGGGACTCTTGCCCTTCAGCAACAACATTTGTAAACACCTTGGTTTACAATAAACCTGGGGAAAATTTACCCTCTTTACCCTTCTACCTCTATACGCTCTCTCCACTTTCTCTCTGACTATCAACACACATTAACATTCCATTATTACAATCTATTTCCACTAAAATTTTGCCACCACTATTTTTAATTATATTCTCATAATTCTCACCCCTACTTACCTCATTATCTGTCATCTGATCGTCTTTATTTTCGTCTAATTTATCTGTTTCTCCACTATTCTTTACCCCCACTATACTCTCAGAATTGTAATTAACATCATTATCGTCACTATTCAATATTTTATTTTCTAATACTACCACTTCTACTATTTTATCATTATTAATATTGTAACATTGTCATCTAACTTCTTATTCATTACCTGATTTACATTTACCTGATTTAGTGTAAGAGTTTACTGACACAAAACACAAAACAAACAACAGACAAAGACAGAAAACAACAAATTCATAACACTAACATACAGTACATCAACAAACAAACTGAAAAAATTGCCCACAAATTCAAAAAAGCAGGATACAGAATCGCTTACAAAACTACTAACAAAACAGAACACACACTATCAAAACGCACGCACAAAACAAATTCGATCTACCCGGTGTATACAAGCTAAATTGCTCAAATTGCAATAAATTCTACATAGGCCAGACAGGACGCAGCTTCAAACAGAGATACATTGAACACACAAAGGCACCCACACCACTACAGAATCCACCTTTGCAAACCACCTCATTGAAGCAAACCACACATATAAAAACATCGACAATAACATGAACATTCTACATGTACACACAAAAGGCCAAAAACTAGACACTCTAGAACAATTAGAAATATACAAACACACAAAAACAAATAAAAACAACATCCTAAACGAACAGACACAATTCAAATCGCACGCATTATTCGAACACATCTCACCACACACACACAGCATCGATCTTTCGAAAATCTATCCCGTCACCAACAACAAAAAGGGCAGCGCTACCTACGACAGCCTCTGAAGAAGCCTTTTAAAAGGTGAAAGCCAGTTTAGGTTGTAAGGTAAATCTTTACGATTTTACTTATAGAAAACTTAGTGTTCCGAGTCGTCAATACAATAGTGATATTTAGTTAAGTAACGGACACGTCATGGACATCGAAATCCAAGTATTTATTTCAGCAAGTCTACTCTCATTTTTAACATCTTGAGCTTTCATAAAATTAAATAAGTCATCTAATGATAACTTTTGTACTCTACTGATTGTAGTGTTGATTCCGCAGTTATTTCATTCATATTCACTGACTCGGTCTCACTTACTTCAACATTTACTGAGTTCTCTGTTTCAATGTCAGTTAAGCTGACGTTTTCATTATTACTTTTATTAGTATCCATATTTATTTTTTATATTATTTAGTTTTTTACTTGTTCATAATACATCTATTACTCATATTATAACATACTCTTATTTCGATTTTATTCTATACATACTTCTTGTACTTAATTTTAATTCATACATAACTCCCATTAGCGTCTCTTACATTTGCGAGTAGGCATAGCCTATACGAAATCTGATTTATATAGACTGTCCCTGTTACGGGGGCCATTTGTACTTTTTTTCATCTTTATTGCAATTAATAAAAGACAAATTATATTTTTATGTTAACTCTTACCTTTGACGTGTCCAGAATCCTTTTACACGAACTCACAGTCTGTAAGAGAGGTTAGTGGGTTTGTTACACAATAACTACGCTGTTCTACTACATTAATCCGATCTGTTTATTTTCTCAATTTTAACATTTAATTTACTTCTCTTTTAAATTTACTCAAAGTTCATTTTGTCTAAAACTCATTTCTGTTAATTTTACTACTCTTTCTTTTCAACAAAATTCAAACAAGACTGGATTATTTCACAAAAACATATATCGACTAACAAAAGAACTTAAAACTATTTTATCTCTATTTTTTGAAGACCCAGTTTGCTCACACTCAACACTCATACAATTTTACCTCCCATTATTTTATAGCGCTCTTTTAATTTAAATGAATTATACCGGGAACTTAGTAGTCGGTTACTTAACTTTCGGCGTCACTCTCATCGCCACGTGCTGCACTAGCTATATGTCTGAATGTTTCGTTAGTTCGACACACTTTTAAATTTTTCTCCTTCACTCCACTGGCTCCATTCTGAGATATCGGTTCACTTTTTAAGGACTGGTTGACACTTTACAGAAAAAAATTAATTTTGATATGCGAGAGTTCTTTGTGTTCCCGGCCGGGAAGCGTAGTTATTCTAACTGAGACAGAGCGTTACCAACCAAACTCCCACCACGTCGGGTTGCTGGACAGGAAACCAATGCCTTCTTGTGTTAAATTGTTCATCACTGCACAGGGAACATGGGTTGTTAATGTTCCCAAGGTGTTGACGATATTTCACTGCCACGAGTCACGAGACTCAGGTGGGCGGGGTCATCACGGACTTCTGTCATCATCCAAACCACGTGGCGAACCAAATTTTATAATTTAGCCATTTTTGTTGGCTTTGTTTCAGGCTGCGTAGCGTCATCTGCGCGCCTGATGGTGTTGCGCGTACTCTGGGTGTAACACAACACTGAATTCTCGGAATTGTACTGCGTTCCATTACAACACCTCGTTCCAACAGCTATGACACTGTTCATTGTTTGTATAAACTCTTTTATATATGGGCCTGCTCAAACTGATACAAATAAATTTATCTGATTTTAATAAAAATAAAGACCCCCCTTTTTGTACCATCACACTTGTTGAATTCTGGTGAAGAGTCACTTTGTTCTTAGTTAGGTTGGGTCGATACGATCATTAATCTTCCATCATTTATACTTTGGATTGCATCTGGAATCTTTTTCAATTAATTTGAATAAAATAAGTAGTTTTGAATATTAAAATCTGGTTTATTAGCTCTCTTGGGTTAACTAATTCTTTATTAGACTTCTTGCGTCCACATCTCGTTAACTTTTGCAGTGTTTAATATTACTTTAATTGAAAATTGAGTCGTATATGGTTTGGCTTCTGTATCTCTTGATTGTCAATAATGGACTCAAGTTTTATAACGGAATTAGACATAATAACATTCCGTTGTTATGGCAACTGTCTATACTCTCATTGGTTGATTACGTTTATGTCTATTGTTATAATATTTGAATTTTAATTCAAAATGAATAAATATTTTCTGATGGCTATTGTTATAAAACAAACGTGGGTGTTGGCGTGGGGTGTAATTCTGCCACACGTTGGATGCGTCAATTTGTTAATAAACAAACGCGATGTGGTTTAATGTTTAAAATTGGTTATGTGAAAAATACTATTTAGGAATATATTAAAGTTTGTAGTGGTTGAAAATTGAAGGTTACTAATTTTGTAAAGCGATTTAAAATGTAACATTCGAGGTTACTCAAAGTGTGTTTACAATTGTAGAATTATAATTGTCTGAAAAGAATTCCCTTAAATAAAACAAATAAAATAGTGGTGTTAATATTATTTAAATACAAGCTTTGCTTAAGTTTAAAAGTAAAGTATAATAGTTGGTCGCTCGATGATGATGATGATCGTCTTGTTGATACTAGCTGTGAAACTTTTCCTCCAGGTCGATAATAGTCTGAGTACGTTACGTCTAGTAATGTCTGGACAATAGAATAAATATAATATACTTTCACGTACCTGGTCGTGTTTTCTAGAAGTTCAATAAGCTGTCAACACGGTTTACAAAAACCAACTCACTTTAGCTACAAGGTTAAGTTGCCTTGTTTGATAGTGGGCGCCACACGGATTTATTTTGGGAAAATCCCGTGTAAAACCCATGAATTGAATCAATTAATGATTTAAAGAAATTAAAATAATGGTTTATTACCTTTATGGCAATGCTATTCCAAGTACTTAATCACAACTGAAGGTTGTTTGAGTTTTCTGAATAAAATATTTAACTATCTGTTAGAAATGAATTAAGTCGAGTTATGCTGTTAACAATGGGATTTTATTCATACCCTTGATAGAGAATTCAAACAAATATAATTAAAAAAACAAACAATGATGTACAATTGTAAATAAGTTATTATATACCCTGTAGGGCTTGCTCAGAACATAGACAGTAAATCTGGTTAAGTCCAGATATTTCTTTTTACTTTAAACATTACTATTATCAAAATCTCAGGTGTAAGTTCTTTGAGACACAAAAAAGAAAGTTTATGCCTACACAATAGCTAATGATCTTTTGATATAATATTGACTAGTACTGTTTTTGACGTTACTATTATAAAGTAAACAAGTAAAAATAACCTATTTGATAGGTTGTGCGTTCGTCACGCCTGCTTTATGATTTACAAAGATTATATTTTGGAGAACACTTATAACTAACATTCAGCTTAACTAATATTGACAAATTCATAAAATAAATTTAGACATGGTGTAACATAAAAAATGTTTCAGTGTTTTTGCGTCAGTACAGATCAGTGTATTAAAACGTACAGGTTATGGCGCTCGTAAAAAATGAAAAGATGTTTACACTGTTACCTGGTGTTTTAATCTTTCGATAAAAATTTCAATTAACACTTCGATAATCGGATTATAATGATTATCGCTATTCACTACACACGCACTTGAACAGAGAATTTCGATCCGCTTCTAACTTACAGGATCGTAAATAATACTATTTAATTCTTTCTGCTGTTCATTATTTTTTCCCGCACTAAAATGAAATAATACTGCACATAATCACAATGGTTCCTTGTAGAATAATTTGAAGTAGTTGTAGGTTGTTGTCGAACTGTTTCCTTTGATGTGTTCTGGTGATGACACTATCAGTTATTAAAAATGTTGAGATGAGATCGGCATACCTGTCACACCGAATGCAATTATGAAGTGTCTGTCGTTAATCCGTTGCGGTCTCTTATATACCCGATACCTTGATCTGCTCTAGGCAACATTGTTAATTACTAAGAAATTTTGTCATTGGCTTAGACAGGTGTGATGAGTGTGACGTATTGTCTTTCCAACCGTTAAAAACCGTTTCCCAACCGCCAAATGCTAAGATGATTGACAGCTATCGATGTTATTGGTGTTGACGACCAAATTTCTTAAACATATTTTGTAAATGATGCTAACGCCTTTCACGCACTTGATACAGTTGCGATTGGGGCGATATCGCCATCAAATTAAAGAATATTTTGTCCTCTTTAATTTGATATAGTTTGATACCGAGTTAGTTTCACTTTTACTGACATTGCTACATAAACAACGTTCAGGTACACAATTTCGCACTGTCGCCTGTTTACCAAAATCGGCAATTATACACTTTGACTAATATTGTTTGTGTTTTACATCGCGTTTTATCACTCCAACGTTTATGTGAGAACACTATTAATTCTGTACTGATGTTTAGTTACTGTACGTTACGAATAAACCTTAATTTTAGACATTGTAATGGACTGTTCTTACATACTATGATATTTCGTTTCACATTAATTTGCTCTATTCTACTAACTAACAATCGAATTATAAATCATATCATTTTAATAATGCTTATTGTTATGTTTTAGCATAACAATTGTTTTGTGTAGATGACCTACATTTCTATTACTTCCTAATAATCATCTCATTGATGATTGTTTGGTCTAGGCCTTGTTAAGGCATACCGTCTATACGGGAATTCTGCCTTAAAAGCTTTTATTAGTTCACAATTCGGTAATTTTGCTGAGGTAGCTTATTGGTATAAGATTCCCTCTTACAAACGTGTTTATTTGTCATAAGTATAGTTGAGATGGAAATATAGCTTCATTTTCATTTTGTGGCCATTGCTAATTTTAGTCCTTGGCCTCAATAATTACTAGTCATATTTGGTTAATTATCAGCCGAATGCTGATTCTGATATCACATTATTCAGATTCTTATTTAATCATTTTTTAGTAACATATCATATTCTGTTCACATTATTCACTGACAGCTTAAAGTGAATTTAAATTTGTCCATCAGTTTGTGTCAGTTATAGTCTGGTTGTAGTGTCAAACAGTATTTGGGCTTACTGTTTCTTGTGGCACTTCTGCTTCTTTCTTCCTCCATGATTCCTCTCTTCTTGGTTATTCTTATCATTACTTTATCTATTTATATTATCATTATGCATTTATTAAACCTGATAGTATATGTTTAGGTTAGGTAACATTTTGTTATGTTACACTATTATTCTTCTGTCTTCTTATCAATGGATTAGATATTATCATAACTGTTTCTATTTTCTTTCAAAGATCATTTGACATCCCACAAAGCTGGGTTTGTTCATGTATTAAAGTTCTGACAAAAATGTTAAAATTATATTATTACATTTCTTTCTTATTTTATGTTTTTAATCTAACTCTGACATCTTAATATGGTTAACTAATTGTAATTAATGAGTTACTTGCCCTGAATTTTCTAATACAGTAGTTAATTTCTTACAATTTGTTTATTTTTACAGTTAGGCATATTATAGGCCTAAGTAGTAATTGGCTATATCTTCTTATTTTACACAAAGTAAAGATTATTTTTTATTTACATATGTTTTGCTTGGTGTCACTTATGACTTATTTACTTTTTGAATTAATTTGGGCTGTTTTACAATAATTGAATGTTCTTATTAATTTACAAAATCATTGCTTGTCTGTTATTCTCTTATTTCTTTTTCTGTCTTTACTCTAATGAATAATATTATGTTTGTACAATTTATCTCCTTTCTTATATCTATTGCCATTTCTTATAACTTGTTTATCACTTAATATTACTTATAAAACATAACACAAAAATTAGATTTATGGTCTGTTTACTTTTCAGCCATATTCCTTCTTACAAACTCAACTCTTTTAATTGAACAAATAACAATTTTGGTGAATAACATTATCACACCATTTATTCTATCTTGATAATCATCCCTTGAATTTTATTATTAACATAGGGTGTCTTATTTTCATTGCACTCATAGTACTAGTTTATTATGAATTAGCACTATTATATTAATGGTCTATCCATCTTTTACTATCTGTTTTATTATCTTTGTTTCCTTTTTCTTATTATTGTGAATTGTTTACTCTCTCACTTCTAACTTCTAACACTTACATGGTTTATCACTTTCACTTCCTACCTATCTCTCACTTTTGGGTTTTTATTATTTTATACACAATTGATAGTTAGTGTGTTAACAATTTTATGTTTTGATTTTCTTATCATCATAGGGTTATTAATAACATACAATATCTGTTACTCTGGTTAGTGTACTTTAACTAAGATTATTTTATTTTATTTTAATACTTGTTACTAGACATTTATTATTTGTTTGTGCCTTTTTTATCATTATTTGAGTTTACACCTTCTCATTTTATTTTCTTTATTGGGTCAATCACTTGGGTTGGGTCATAGTCATTTGTCTCGGCACATTCTTCGCCAGTTGACCAGAGATGTTCTTCGTTCTAAGGTAGACAGAAGACTGGGAAAGAGCTCTTTTTGCTCCTCCCTAAAGTTGCCAATATGGCATTTGACTGCCTTCTGTATCAGCAACATTTAATCTGTAGCTACCATTTCCTACTGATATTTTGATAAATCAATTTTTACATATACTTTATATTTTCATACGTACATTGAACAAAAACTGCACTATTATGCTATATCTCTCCAATATTTATACTAACAGTTCACATAACCTCAGATTATGTTCCACATATTGATACAAGGTTAAACACGCTCTTTGAGTAGTATACTTTAACAGGTTGTACCATCACAAACTCAGTAAGTATTGTGAAGACTATGTGCTTGTACTGTTTAGTTTGTGTTTGTCATCATGGAGGAAGAAGTGTAAATGATAGAGAATAGTATGAAGAAAGATGATTTGACAAAAAAATTAACAAACTGTTTTGAAAGAAAAATAAATACAGAAAATTTCTTCTCAGTTTAGTATAAATCTAGTTAAGTGTTGTCTACTGCAACTGAGCAGTTCACTAAAACATGACATGGGCATCCGGAAGTAATTAAAAAACTTGATTTCATTCATATATACTTCATCAAATAATGTTGTAGTAAAATTTTTTATCCTTTCTTGTGGATAACATGGGATGAACATGGACTTTCCATGATGTTCTCCTTTGTTTCTTTAACAATTAATTAATAAGCCAAGTAGAAGCAGCTCCGAATTACTTGACGGCATGATTGCAGTTACTGTAATACTACAAGACTAGACTTATTAACTGAAGCATGGATTACTGAAATAACTGAATTAATTCTTCAACTGACAACTCTACACTTAAGTAAACTAATAACACACTTACTCTGCAACTGATTGGAGCTGACTGGTTTTACATAGCCTTGTAACCAGTTGCATTGTGAAACAGAGGCTAAGATCCCAGTTGAGCAGTTTGAACCAAACCAATTAAAAAGGATCGTTGCTATTACTTCTTGATGGCTTTCTGTTAAACATTCTAAATATCAAAGCAACACAATTTTTACTTGAACACACACACACACACACACACACAAGTGTACATTTTAAAAACTTGTATGAATTCATAGAATCTCAAACCATGTACTTTGTACTTTTTTGTGAAGACACAATTTTTAAATTTTTTGTTGAATACATAACATGCTCATGCCTATATTATAATGGTATAACAACATGTAAAAATGTATATCAGATTTTGCAAAATATTTTAGTCTTAAAACTAAAGGCATTAAAATTCAATTACTAATTAGTAATAAAAAACTGTCTTTAATTCTGTTTGTTTTTATTTTTTTATACCTCCAATTGATTCTGAAAATATAACTGAATTATTTAAAAGAGATACCAGAACTTCCTCATAAGGCACATCACATACCTCAGACTTGGAAGTGTACCAGAATTTCAGGACCACACTAACTTACAAAAACTTGACGCATTAACAATATTGTTACGACGGTCTATTCGATCGTCGTAGGTACAGTGGAAACAAAATAATTACAAGACACCAGTTAAGTCACTAATCACACCTTTAATTGTTACAGTAAAACAGTTCGTAATTAACAACACAGTCTCTACAACAAATCAAATGAAAATTGTACACACACAATAAAATGTCCACAAATATTAAAACTCAATTGTATTACAATTATACCGTCCGAATATAAAACGCAACACTTCACTACTAACTACTTGCACGTACACAGTAATAACCCGAACCGCTCTGTAAATATATCGCACTAATACTCTCGAACCGCACTATCCAAAATCTCGCATGGAACTGAAAAACTAACGCCGCTACCCGATGTATTTATAGTCACGCTCACACACCAGAAGCTTCCAAACTGCGTCTTATCTCTCGTGAATTACGTAATTGCTACGGCCTTGACACAGTCCGAGCGCCCGAGCGAAGCCCGGCACAGTCGAGAAAATTCTCGCAAAATGCGTCTAGTAGCACGTACACCACACGCTTACATCGAGATCTTTCTGGCACATTCGATAAACGCGTAGATTGTTCTGTGCTGTCGTAGCAATATGTTTCTTTTTCTAACAGTGTGCCTCATTAATAATATCCATCCCATATTGTTAACGTGTCTGAAAATGCTCATAATGGGTCTTAATGAGGTCTTGCACAATATACAAAACACAATTTATTTTAATTCACACAAAAAATACATATTATTAATGAAACTTTAATCAGTAACTTCAGCTAAATTACAAACTAAAATGCCATGCTTATTTAATAAATGTGTAAGAACATATTGTACTTTTTTACTTCAGAAACAAAAAGAAAACTTTCTTATACTGTACTGTTCTGTTCTTTTCAGAATGTATTATACAATTCACTTTTTCTTCTGAGATGGTGAATTTCTACTTTTGCCTGAAGCAGTATTGTTTTTCCTCCTATTATTCTTCGTGTTATAATTCATCGTTTTTGCATGTTTTAATCCTTGGTAGTAACCTACAAATAATAATAAAATTATTAACTACTTTTGTAACAATCCAACAAACACCTTTTGACTATCGGATAATAAAAATCTGGCTCGTTTTATTGGGAACCAGGTGACAATACTGTTGATTATTTATAAATATCCTTCCCATAATGAATTTGAGATCTCATACAAGAATGTTGGTACCAAATCGATTTGGGAGATAATAAAAGCTATACTTCATTATTTCATGTCTACTATCCCAGACTGAACCCCAAGCCATTACATTTTTAATACAAGCTGGATATATTCAGGTAAATTTTTCTAATTACACTCAGACATTCAGCTAACACTGAAAGTTATCCCAAGACTTAACGACTGAGGGAATGTAACGCAAATGCAGATCCACAATAGACTTTAATGTAGTGCTTGGAAGGAAAGGTATAATTTTAATAGTAAACCCAGCATTTGTATGAGCTAATTTTTGTTCACACCATACATAACCTTTTACATAAAAGGACTCCTCAAGTGAAAATTTGATATATAAAAAAAACCTTGATGATAACAAACAACGCAACTCAATGTACAACAAATGCAACAGTAAATTTGATTTTCTTATGTTATTTAACTTTTAACTTGTTTGATGATTGATATAAAAATTGCCGTGATAGATTCACTAGGCTATGTCTAGTGTCAAGTGATTATCACATCTGGTTTGCCGATGGCTTGGCCCAATATTTCATGATTTAGTTTCGTGTTCTGACCCACTTGAAGTACTGTGCTTTGTGTTTATTCCATAATTGTACTTTAGTTCTGTCATTTTCAGTTTATATATATCATTTAAAAATAATAGATTATGGACTAAACCAGGGCTTTCCAAAGTGTGGGCTGTGACCTCATATGAGGTTGCATAACTAAATTTGAGGGTAGCAGAAATTTCAGCAAAACTAAAAAATTCCTAGATGTGCAATGGCAGAAAATTAATTCAAAACCAGTTTGACAATACTACATGTATAGCATAATGCAATAAAATCTAGCAGAGTAACCTTGTTATGTCTGTGAGTTTATGATAGTGAAAGACCACTTGTGTAAACTCGCCAACTGCAACTGGTCACCATACCGCCACCGTTTGATCTATGCATTCTGCTGTTCCCTCCACTTGCACAGTTGAGACTATGCATGTCCTGAATTGTGTTTTATCATAAAATTATTCTTCTGTTATCCCTTGACAAGTAAGTATAAAATTAACAGGCACATTCAACTTTTTACCTATATGAAATGCTTTCTTTTATGAATTAATCTGTTGTAAACAGAAACAATAATCAGAAAAGGTTAAAAATTGGCTCTTTTCAAACAAATTTAATATCATAAATTTAAGTTAGTATTTATTCCACAAAGAATAAATCACATAAAGAATGATGTAAGAGTTTTTTCATTTTTTATTTTAGTTATATTAACCCCTTCACATCCATGATGTACACTGCGTACGTTATGCATTTTGCATAGCCCATTACCAGACGTACAGTGCGTATGTTGTAACGGTACGAAATTGCAGGGCCAAGATAACATTTTAAAATTTAATGCTCCATGCAGTCATTGTTCACCCTCGTAGAACCCCGAGTTAGTCAACCAGATAGGCTGTGTTTATTACAGAACAAAACGCCTATGTTTTGTCTCCACACTCAAACAGCATAGACAGATTGTGAAATAAGACCTAACTTCGCATCAGCCGTGAATCACGGTAGAAAGCAATGTAACTCCAGATTGCATCAGGCGGCAAAAATATTGCTAAACCTTACGCCTACGTTAAGGCGCTCTTTTAACAGCACGAATTGGGAGCGCATATTCACGATCACGTGACCAAAAAACACTGCTTGCTCAATTTTAGCGAACTAACGCCAGTTCAACTGCAACTGCAACATAGTTAAAAAACATAAGAGCTCGAGCAATAAAAGTCGGCTGACAAACAAGTCTGTAAAAGTAAAATTCGTAATTGCAAACTAAAGTGAATTAAATAAGACGGAGTAAGTAGCGGTAGTGCGGAAGATTATGAACTGTGGAAATAACCTTAGTGACCAAAAAAAGCCAACAACACAAGGTGGTAATGGAACGGATTAACGCCGTGGGTTAAGTATTCTGCATAACAATATCAGAACTATTCCCTAAATACAGACATTAAATATAAATACCGAGTTTTAATTACGGGTTTTAAAAGAGAATGAAATAAAAAAAGGTATGAATGAGAGAGCGTTGCAAAGTGCTGGTCAAGTTATTTGTAAATTGTACTATTGCAGCAGTTCACTAAAACATGACATGGGCATCCGGAAGTAATTAAAAAATTTGATTTCATTCATATATACTTCATCAAATAATGTTGTAGTAAAATTTTTTATCCTTTCTTGTGGATAACATGGGATGAACATGGACTTTTCATGACGTTCTCCTTTGTTTCTTTAACAATTAATTAATAAGCCAAGTAGAAGCAGCTCCGAATTACTTGACGGCATGATTGCAGTTACTGTAATACTACAAGACTAGACTTATTAACTGAAGCATGAATTACTGAAATAACTGAATTAATTCTTCAACTGACAACTCTACACTTAAGTAAACTAATAACACACTTACTCTGCAACTGATTGGAGCTGACTGGTTTTACATAGCCTTGTAACCAGTTGCATTGTGAAATAGAGGCTAAGATCCCAGTTGAGCAGTTTGAACCAAACCAATTAAAAAGGATCGTTGCTATTACTTCTTGATGGCTTTCTGTTAAACATTCTAAATATCAAAGCAACACAATTTTTACTTGAACACACACACACACACACAAGTATACATTTTAAAAACTTGTATGAATTCATAGAATCTCAAACCATGTACTTTGTACTTTTTTGTGAAGACACAATTTTTAAATTTTTTGTTGAATACATAACATGCTCATGCCTATATTATAATGGTATAACAACATGTAAAAATGTATATCAGTTTTTGCAAAATATTTTAGTCTTAAAACTAAAGGCATTAAAATTCAATTACTAATTAGTAATAAAAAACTGTCTTTAATTCTGTTTGTTTTTATTTTTTTATACCTCCAATTGATTCTGAAAATATAACTGAATTATTTAAAAGAGATACCAGAACTTCCTCATAAGGCACATCACATACCTCAGACTTGGAAGTGTACCAGAATTTCAGGACCACACTAACTTACAAAAACTTGACGCATTAACAATATTGTTACGACGGTCTATTCGATCGTCGTAGGTACAGTGGAAACAAAATAATTACAAGACACCAGTTAAGTCACTAATCACACCTTTAATTGTTACAGTAAAACAGTTCGTAATTAACAACACAGTCTCTACAACAAATCAAATGAAAATTGTACATACACAATAAAATGTCCACAAATATTAAAACTCAATTGTATTACAATTATACCACCCGAATATAAAACGCAACACTTCACTACTAACTACTTGCACGTACACAGTAATAACCCGAACCGCTCTGTAAATATATCGCACTAATACTCTCGAACCGCACTATCCAAAATCTCGCATGGAACTGAAAAACTAAGGCCGCTACCCGATGTATTTATAGTCACGCTCACACACCAGAAGCTTCCAAACTGCGTCTTATCTCTCGTGAACTACGTAATTGCTACGGCCTTGACACAGTCCGAGCGCCCGAGCGAAGCCCGGCACAGTCGAGAAAATTCTCGCAAAATGCGTCTAGTAGCACGTACACCACACGCTTACATCGAGATCTTTCTGGCACATTCGATAAACGCGTAGATTGTTCTGTGCTGTCGTAGCAATATGTTTCTTTTTCTAACAGTGTGCCTCATTAATAATATCCATCCCATATTGTTAACGTGTCTGAAAATGCTCATAATGGGTCTTAATGAGGTCTTGCACAATATACAAAAAACAATTTATTTTAATTCACAAAAAAAATACATATTAATAATGAAACTTTAATCAGTAACTTCAGCTAAATTACAAACTAAAATGCCATGCTTATTTAATAAATGTGTAAGAACATATTGTACTTTTTTACTTCAGAAACAAAAAGAAAACTTTCTTATACTGTACTGTTCTGTTCTTTTCAGAATGTATTATGCAATTCACTTTTTCTTCTGAGATGGTGAATTTCTACTTTTGCCTGAAGCAGTATTGTTTTTCCTCCTATTATTCTTCGTGTTATAATTCATTGTTTTTGCATGTTTTAATCCTTGGTAGTAACCTACAAATAATAATAAAATTATTAACTACTTTTGTAACAATCCAACAAACACCTTTTGACTATCGGATAATAAAAATCTGGCTCGTTTTATTGGGAACCAGGTGACAATACTGTTGATTATTTATAAATATCCTTCCCATAATGAATTTGAGATCTCATACAAGAATGTTGGTACCAAATCGATTTGGGAGATAATAAAAGCTATACTTCATTATTTCGTGTCTACTATCCCAGACTGAACCCCAAGCCATTACATTTTTAATACAAGCTGAATATATTAAGGTAAATTTTTCTAATTACACTCAGCTAACAGACATTCAGCTAACACTGAAAGTTATCCCAAGACTTAACGACTGAGGGAATGTAACGCAAATGCAGATCTACAATAGACTTTAATGGAGTGCTTGGAAGGAAAGGTATAATTTTAATAGTAAACCCAGCATTTGTATGAACTAATTTTTGTTCACACCATACATAACCTTTTACAAAAAAGGACTCCTCAAGTGAAAATTTGATATATAAAAAAAACCTTGATGATAACAAACAACGCAACTCAATGTACAACAAATGCAACAGTAAATTTGATTTTCTTATGTTATTTAACTTTTAACTTGTTTGATGATTGATATAAAAATTGCCGTGATAGATTCACTAGGCTATGTCTAGTGTCAAGTGATTATCACATCTGGTTTGCCGATGGCTTGGCCCAATATTTCATGATTTAGTTTTGTGTTCTGACCCACTTGAAGTACTGTGTTTTGTGTTTATTCCATAATTGTACTTTAGTTCTGTCATTTTCAGTTTATATATATCATTTAAAAATAATAGATTATGGACTAAACCAGGGCTTTCCAAAGTGTGGGCTGTGACCTCATATGGGGTTGCATAACTAAATTTGAGGGTAGCAGAAATTTCAGCAAAACTAAAAAATTCCTAGATGTGCAATGGCAGAAAATTAATTCAAAACCAGTTTGACAATACTACATGTATAGCATAATGCAATAAAATCTAGCAGAGTAACCTTGTTATGTCTGTGAGTTTATGATAGTGAAAGACCACTTGTGTAAACTCGCCAACTGCAACTGGTCACCATACCGCCACCGTTTGATCTATGCATTCTGCTGTTCCCTCCACTTGCACAGTTGAGACTATGCATGTCCTGAATTGTGTTTTATCATAAAATTATTCTTCTGTTATCCCTTGACAAGTAAGTATAAAATTAACAGGCACATTCAACTTTTTACCTATATGAAATGCTTTCTTTTATGAATTAATCTGTTGTAAACAGAAACAATAATCAGAAAAGGTTAAAAATTGGCTCTTTTCAAACAAATTTAATATCATAAATTTAAGTTAGTATTTATTCCACAAAGAATAAATCACATAAAGAATGATGTAAGAGTTTTTTCATTTTTTATTTTAGTTATATTAACCCCTTCACATCCATGATGTACACTGCGTACGTTATGCATTTTGCATAGCCCATTACCAGACGTACAGTGCATATGTTGTAACGGTACGAAATTGCAGGGCCAAGATAACATTTTAAAATTTAATGCTCCATGCAGTCATTGTTCACCCTCGTAGAACCCCGAGTTAGTCAACCAGATAGGCTGTGTTTATTACAGAACAAAACGCCTATGTTTTGTCTCCACACTCAAACAGCATAGACAGATTGTGAAATAAGACCTAACTTCGCATCAGCCGTGAATCACGGTAGAAAGCAATGTAACTCCAGATTGCATCAGGCGGCAAAAATATTGCTAAACCTTACGCCTACGTTAAGGCGCTCTTTTAACAGCACGAATTGGGAGCGCATATTCACGATCACGTGACCAAAAAACACTGCTTGCTCAATTTTAGCGAACTAACGCCAGTTCAACTGCAACTGCAACATAGTTAAAAAACATAAGAGCTCGAGCAATAAAAGTCGGCTGACAAACAAGTCTGTAAAAGTAAAATTCGTAATTGCAAACTAAAGTGAATTAAATAAGACGGAGTAAGTAGCGGTAGTGCGGAAGATTATGAACTGTGGAAATAACCTTAGTGACCAAAAAAAGCCAACAACACAAGGTGGTAATGGAACGGATTAACGCCGTGGGTTAAGTATTCTACATAACAATATCAGAACTATTACCTAAATACAGACATTAAATATAAATACCGAGTTTTAATTACGGGTTTTAAAAGAGAATGAAATAAAAAAAGGTATGAATGAGAGAGCGTTGCAAAGTGCTGGTCAAGTTATTTGTAAATTGTACTATTGCTAAGTCATTTTCATATGCGTTAAAACCAATTGTTCAAGTATTCATGCCTTATTTTAAAATAAAAGAATGTAATGTAAAAATAGAGTGAAAGCAAATAGTCAATTAAAGAAAGTTAGTTGTTCAGAATACAAAATTTGGGGTTAGAAAAATTATTTTGAAACGTCAACCCAAGTAACCTTGTCTGTAGCTGGTTTCGTCTGAACGACTTTGGACCCAAATTCGAAGGTAAGAGTAAGATAATATATATTTGCACTAATTAATATTGTTTCAATGTCATATAACTTGATTAGTTCTATTGCTTTTCTACTTATCTGGTACATATCTCCTGTCGACAAATAAGATGTTGGTAATGTTTGACCTTTGTTCGTATTGTTTCGTTAGTGGGAAGCGGTCCCGTAGTTGTCCGTGGGGGGAGATGCGTATTCACAGCGTGCGCATTCTTCCTTTCCAGTGTTGTATATTAATGCCCTTACTTAATGCATTACTTGTCATACTATGAGAATTTTCTTACGTTGTGTGTTTATAGTGATACTTTAAATTTTGTTCGTAATGTATATTTCATTTGTTGCCTTATAATGGAGTATGAAAGTGGCCAGAATGAAGCTATGTGCCGGAAGACGATGATATGGAATCCAGTGACAACGATGTTTTAAATAACTTAATTTTTACATATTCAAAAAATTTCAGATTATTGAAAATTTCTAAGGTAGGGGTACGAGTACAACAAACTTAATTTCCATAAAGCCTAATAGTTATGATATATTTTATACATTTTTCTTATTATGAAATATTTTGTTTGGTTTTGGATAATTTAAACAGAAAGGATCAAAATTATGATGACGCTACAGCATATTCCTCGCTAGCATGTTGTAGTACTCAGAAAATGGGACTTAACTCGGCAATAAAAAGAAAATATGTTAATTCATTTTGTCATTCATTTGGATTTTCTTGTGTTAATTGTAATGATGTAGAACAACCTATTTGCTTAATTTGTAATGAAGTTTTGGGCACTGAGAGCAAGTTTTGGGAACTGAGAGCATGAAACAATCCAAACTAAAACAAAATTTTAGTACCAACCATGCAACATACTGCAATAAACCAAAGGAATACTTTAACAACTTCTAAAATCCTCATATACAGAAAAACAATGTTTTGAGAAATTTGTTGCTGTCAACAAGCATATACTTGCATCTTATGAAACTTCTGATTTAATTGCAAAAATAAAAAGCCCTACACGATAGCAGAAGATCTCGTGTTGCCTGCTGCAATAAAACTGTTGGAAATAGTTCATGAAAAAAATATGGAGATGAAATTTCTAAAATTCCTTTATCAAATTTCTGAAATTAGTAATGTAGGAAGTATACATGAAGAATTACTATTTTGTTGTCCTTTGGGACTTTAAGACATTTATCTTAAAGTTGATGAATTTTTCACAAATGAGGGTTTACAATGGAGTAGTTGCATCGATGTATGTACAGACAGCGCTGGGGCAATGATGGGTGAGAATATTGGATGTGTATCAAAAGTTAAAGCTGATGGGAATTAACACATCATTTTTACTCACTGCATGTTCCATCGGGAAGCACACGTAGCCAAAAAAATCACCAGATTTAAATGCTGCGCTTTGCAATGCTATCAAATCATTAAGTTTATAAAACGGTGAGCCCTTAACAGTCGCCTATTTTCAAAGCTTTGCAAAGACATAAATTCCGACTACCAAACCTTACTGATACATCCAGTATTACAATGGCTCTCAAGAGGATGAAGTTTATACAGATTATTAGAGTTGAAAGATGAAGTTGTTATATTCTTAACTGAGCAGAAATCCAATTTTGTTGATTTTTCACAATTAATTGTGGCTTTAAAACTATTATTTGTCAGATATTTTTGAAAAATTGAAGATTTAATCATGACATGTCAAGCAAATAACTAACATATTTATGATAAAATATGAAATTGAAAGTTTTGTTAAAAAAAGTGAACATATGGAAAAATAGAGTAGAAAATGAATCTTTGGAAATGTTGACTGCTACAGATGCTTTTATAATTGAAAATTACCTTTCCAAAGATTTAATTCTAAAAGTTATAATTGATCATTTGAAGCATCTGGACACAATTTCAAAAATACTTTCCTTCAAATTTTGATGTTGAAAAAGAAAATTAGGTCCATAAACTTTACTCAACTGAAATGATTAATGTCAGTCTTTACCATTAAACACTCAAGAAGGGTTTGCAGAGTTATTGAGCAACACAGGTTTAAAACTTGAGTTTTCCAAAAAAAATCGTTAAATGAATTTTGGATCGGGATTAGGACAGAATTTCCAGCACTTTCTGAAATGACCCTAAACATACTTCTACCATTTTTTACTATGCATTTTCAGCACTAACGTTTATAAAATCAAAAAATCGGTCAACTCTACAAAATGTTGAAGAAACTCTATGTCCTGCAGTATCAAATATTCATCCAAGATTTAAGTTTTTAAGTAAAAGTAAACAAGTACACACTGCTCATTATATGATATTTAGCTTAGACTTTAATGCATGGTAAGATTATATTCATATATATACCAAAGAATCGTTTTTGAATAAATTTTCATTACGATTTATTATCAGCAAATGTTTTAATTAGTATTCCTAGTTTATACACCTCTATACCCAGGGTTACGAAATATTTGCTTGGTAAAGGGGTCACCAAGTGGAAACATTTGAGAAGCCGTGATCTATAACATTAATTATTGGCATGAACTGAATCCCATGTGCTGTTAACAATGATGAAACAACCTAGTCCCACCACCAAAAATTGCTTTCATGGAGTTTTGATGAAAGTAAAACTTTAGAAAAACAATGTTCCAATGAGGAACAATGTTGCAAAAAACAGTTATGTAAAAACAAGAACTGAGAATAAAATAAATGGAGCTTTAAACAATGTTACAATAAAATAGAATTCTGCTGTGAACTGGTCACATAACACATTTGAAAACAAACAATTTGGTGTATGCATACTTGGTAGTTTTGTGATTAAAATATGTTTTTCCGAAACTGAGACATAGTAAATCAGTTTCTCACAATTTTTAGAGAAAACTTGCTAGCCTACAAAACTAGCTTTGATTGGTAGTATCGGATATAGTGTTTCAAATACTATGTCAAAACTAACAAATATATTTATATTTACCTGTATGGTAGCCACTCATGTACCATGACATAAGCATAGCAGTTAAAGCTTCGGTCTCAGAACGTGGGCCATGCTGCATCATTTCTATTGATGGTGGTGGTGCTAATAAAGGTAAAGGAATGTTACCCTAAACACAAAAATAAACAGAATTACATTGGAGTTTACAAAAATCCCTGAGCAATGTGAACATGTGCGTTAAAATATAATTAACGTTACTTAAATATCAAGCTAACAAATTTACCAAATTAATAAATTTGAGCCCACAAATACACAGATGTTTTATCCATAATAATATCAAATATGTAGTTTTCACATTTTCGCTGGATAGTATGTGCATCCAACTGTACTTGCAAATAATGACAGTACCTTATTTTTGTTAAAATGATGAGTCCCTGAAAATGACGGAGCTTGTGAAGAACCTGAAGCAGCTGCCTCATAATAAATTGTAGGAGCAGATGGTGGAGGCATCACTTGTGACGGAGAAGTGTATCCATTCTGTAAACCTTTTCCATCACTTCTAGAGAATGGTCTTTCAACAAAACCATTTGCACGCGAAGCTTGATTCATCTGAAATGTGTTAATTGCCTTTATTTAAATTTGACAAGAGTACTGTGCAATTACTACAGCAGGACCATTTTTTTATGATGTCTCAACCAAAAACTTTGACACTTTACAACAACACGTATTTTAAGTGTTTGATCATAAACTCACTGGCTGATTTGATTGTAGTCTTTACTATAATCAATAAAATACTCAAGCATATAAACATTATAAATATATACCAATTTATTTTTACAAATATTAATTTCGCACATTCCCCAAGAAGTGAGACAGTAAAATATTACATCAGGCAATCAAGTCCTTCCTTCATACTTACACATACACACACACTACACTTTATTTTCAGTATTATACATTCTTAGACTCAGGAGCTCATTCAAAGGCAACTGAGTGAACGTGTAAAAGATCAGGTGACAGAGTAATTCACCGCATCAACAAATACTGCAAATGCATTACGAAGTTACTTATGCAAGAAAAACTAATGACTGACACAAAACAGATGGTAATATCTCGTCTGTGTGCAGCTAACACACACACACAACTTTGTATGTGGTCCTGAGGAGTAAAAGTACATCTTTATTCAAAATATGATCTAAGGTTGTTCATAAAGTATCCAGCTATTTGATACCATAGAAAAGCAGCCTACCTCGTGCACAATACCACTCCCCTTCACAATATTCTTCTTATAATCTCAAATAAATATCACAGCATTCCATCCACTTTTTGAAACAGTGTGGAAAGTTCTCTGTTGAGACTACTAAAAGCAGACTTATCACATTTTCCTTAATAGTGTCCATCAAATGATATAAACTCCTTTCCACAGAAATTTTAGCTTTAATTAAGAAGTCATACAGATCCAAACTGAGCTGTAAAGTTTAACGCACATTGGAATAGAGCAGAACTGTCAGAATTGAAGCCTTCAGAACATACATAATTTTTCTTCAACATACATAATTTTTCTTCAAACATTCTACTGGTACTGGCATTCAGAATTTATGTCATTATGTAAACAGCAACCAGATGGGTATATTGTGCATTATAGTACCATCAGTGAATCACAGCAGGAGTGAAGAAGCAATAGTAGATGTTCTGAGCTTTCCTGCCAATAAAGAAGAGGAAGAAGCATCTTCAAAAAGACTTTGGATGCATGTCATAATTGCAGCAAATAAATCATACAGGTAACACTATATTCTGTCATTCTGAAAAGCACACAACAGCAAACACATAAGATAAGCAAGGATACAAAACAAACCATATGTGTGCAATTGAATAATATCACACACCTATAAAGAGCTCACGCTACAAGTGCATAAGTTTCGAAATCCGTCAAAATTTTCCTTTGCTGGCACACTGATTCACTCCATTCAGTCTCAATCAAAGCTAGTGTGTGTGGGCTCAGCTCCACTGAAATCCTTGTTATAAAAAATTTCCTATTAATCCTATTCCAGTCATTCCATTCTGATACAACTCAATGTGCAGCCAACTTTAGAGGGCTCACAGAATTGGATGATTTTCCCAAAACTGTGTCATCATCACTTACCCACAGCAGTGCTATTATTCCTCATGTAGCCTTGAAGTTATTCCAACTTTGTAATTCCTTCTTCAGACATTGACAAAGTCATTTTATTTGGAAGACTGGACTTCCGTTTCATGGTAACAGCTGTGGACTTTATCTAGTTAAGACCTTCTTCAGGCAATTTGGTCATTGAAACACGTACTGTTTTATTACCCATGAAATATTTTCTTCTCTTGTGACAGGCAAATAATTTTACTGCAACACATTTCATTGACAATCCTTTACAAAATCTATGGAATCCCCCCACATTTTCTTCCACTCACATTTTCAATGTCCAGAAGATAGTTGAATGCAGCCAGGTTAAATATAAAAATCAATATGTCTACAATAAAAACCAAATTCTTACTGCTGTTGACAGCATAATATTCAAAAAGGAATACAGATAAACAAATAGCTAAAGCAGAAATACAGATAAACAAGAGCAGCCAGTTTTGTCAACTTTAGCTGCAATTTTTCTCGAAAACAATATTTCTGCTCCCTTGAGAAGGACGAAACTCTCAAAAATTACAACAAACAGTTACAGCCGACTTATCAACTTATCTGCGTATTGTATTATTAAAAGAAATCTTTTTGGGGGATTTTTAAAAATGGAGGTCAATAGGGTAGAAATTTTTTAATAGGAAACAACCTACTATTGAAAGAAAAAACTATTTCAGGTACAATATCATAAAGTAACTGACAATTTATTGTTTTACATATATACAAAGTGCATTAAAAAAAGAACTAAATTTTTTGAACAGCATCCATGCTAGAGCACAATGGAGCTCATCTACAACAGTTAGACAATAAACTGGTATTTGCCCCAGCAGTCTTTGAGCTACATCAGCTGGATTGAGCTCTGGGTTGTCTGGTGGATTAGTGTTAAAGAGAAAACAAAAGATCTGACAGAACAATGTTTGATTCTCTCTCTCTCTCTCTCTCTCTCTCTCTCTCTCTCTCTCTCTCTCTCTCTCTCTCTCTCTCTCTCTCTCTCTCTGTGTGTGCGCGTGTGTGCATGCATGTGTGTGTGTGTGTGTGTGTGTGTGTGTGTGTGTGTGTGTGTGTGTGTGTGTGTGTGTGTGTGTGTGTGTGTGTGTGTGTGTGTGTGTGTGTGTGTGTGTGTGTGTGTGTGTGTGTGTGTGTGTGTGTGTGTGTGTGTGTGTGTGTGTGTGTGTGTGTGTGTGTGTGTGTGTGTGTGTGTGTGTAATTTTTCTCTAAAAACTGGTAACAAATTTGCACATATTTCAATTTCCTTAATTAAGTGTGCAGGGAGGGCTGCATAACTTGAACACAAGGCTGCTAGTTCTATAACAGCAGAACATAAATCAGCAAAGGTTCCATCATGCCATGATGAGAGAGTTTGAGCTATGATTTGTATAACCAGTTGTTTAACTTTACACACAGATTTTGGAAAAGCCCCCATTAGCATAAGATATTGCCATTAAATTTTGACTGAAAAACACTTCAGAGCTATCACATCGATGTAAAATCCATGCTGCATTTACCGACTAATGATCAGAAAGCAAACAGTGTTGAAATATGTCTGGAAATTCATTTACCAATTCAAACAATAGTGAAAACTTTGAAACAGAATGGAAATAAACTTCTTAGAAAGTTTCTTTTTACCTAATCTGCAGTAACATTTCACACATAAGTTGTTCTTCAGATCTTTCATTATGAATTTGTCAGCTCCAATTACTCTTATAGTAAGCTTATATATGCCTTTATTCCCACGGATATAGCTTGCAGACTAATGAGGTAAAGACAGACTATTAAGCAGACTGCAGACCATGACATCACAATGTATAATATAATTTCTAAAAAAATCTATTTAAAACAAATAAATTATTCTATAGTCACTTACAGCAAGTTCTGTGTGAGCTCTGACAACCTGTAATTCAACTTCCTTTGGACCAAGAGAGGGGGAAAGATTATCCAAGGAGACTTCTTGTTGGTTTCCATAACCTATTCAAATAAATAACAAATGAAATACTTGAATATTAAGAATTCTTATTAAATATAATATGCATGATGCGCTCTTTAAAATACTTATCAACAGCTGACGATAACTAATTAATTGGTAACAGTTTAAAATTATGTGAGTACAGCTAGCTGCCAGTTCAGTTCTGACAGATGTACAAGGGTTATTCAGAAAGTAAGTTCCGTTTTTCAATATTGCCGTGGTATTGATGCCGTCATGCTGTTGCTTCAATTTGTTGAAGCAAATGTGCGCCCAATTTGTTGATTCACTGGCAAGCCAACAACGCAATTTGTAAACAATTGTGCACTGAGTTGACAAATTGGATGTGTTTATAATGTCAAAGAAAGTCAAGATACCCGCCGCATGTGAAAGTAGGTATGTGATTCGGTTCTTGAATGTGAAAGGCATTAAACCAATTGAAAATCACCATCAGATTTTTTATATTTATGGAGAAGCAGTCAGCGATTCAATGGCACCAAGATGGATACGACTTTCTTGCTTAGTCCGATCCAGAGTAAGCAACGTAGGATGCTTACCCGGGACACTGCGATGAATCATGGCACTACACATACACTGCCGCCGCAACGCATCATCTCCTCACAAAGTTTGGCTGGCAACAATTTGATCATCTGGCTTACAACCCAGATTTCACACCAAGCGAATATCACCTTTTCATGCATGATAAATCCTTCCTTGGTGGCCAACAATGTCAAACAAACTGTTAATATATGGTTCAAATCACAGGCAGGAAGTTTCTATGATAAAGTATACAACACCTTGTAACCTTACAAACTACTACCTACCTTTTTGATTCCCTGTATCCAGAAACTCGAGAATTCGTTAAGCGAGTGTTCAATGGCGCAAACAGACTGAGGTGGCGACTTAATAATTTATACTAACACGTGGTCATTTTGAAATAGACATACCTTTTTATTTATTTTCATTTCTTTGTTATAAATGGCCAATATTACCCCACTTATGGGTGATAAAACAAATGATTTTACTACACAAACATAATTATTATAATCCAAATAAAACTTATTTACTACTTAAGGACTAACAAGTACTATACATTCTCTCTCTCTCTCTCTCTCTCTCTCTCTCTCTCTCTCTCTCTCTCTCTCTCTCTCTCTCTCTCTCTCTCATTCATCTCCCACCCCTTTCTAGATTTGAGATCTCATTTTTAAAAGGTAATTTTCTGAATGATAGAAGAATTAATTATGGGCTGATCGATCTGTTTCTCTGTATTTATCTGATTTTCGTTACTCCTCGTGACACATCCTTCCTGGTACGCAATTTCCTCGTACACTCGTTAAAACTGTCCGAAATTGCTTTTAAGGATTTAATTTATTTGTCAGTCACTGTCGACACTCGTTGATACTGAATTTGCTTGTTTAATTACATTTTTTGCTGTTTAGAGTTTAAAATTGATTTGTCCGCGGACTTAGATTAATACACCCAGCAGGGATTAGATGTTGGTCGAAACAGAAGATGGCG
Organism: Magicicada septendecula; assembly: GCA_034769895.1. Taxonomy (NCBI): domain Eukaryota; kingdom Metazoa; phylum Arthropoda; class Insecta; order Hemiptera; family Cicadidae; genus Magicicada; species Magicicada septendecula. The sequence continues at coordinate 151,625,513 of CM068375.1, read as the reverse complement.
ACTGATGAAAGTTGGTTAAGCACGCCCGGTCGGTTTTAGAGGTTGTTCGAAACAGAACGATTTCGGTTTCAGTGCGGCCAATATATTTGTGGGTCACGTGATAAACCCCCTCTTGGCTGAACGTTCCACGCTGGCAAATTTCTAAGGCTGGTCGACGCCGAACTGCATTCCAACGTTAAATAAACAGTGGGCCCATGACGTTTTTGTGACGTCAGTTGATAATTACAATATTGGTGCTCCAATAGGGTTAGATCAGCTCCACTCTGGCTAGACACAGTTAAAAATAGACGACGCCTCACTTGTTTACAATCCACACCCAGGTTTCTTACAACGTATTTTCCTGCTGTTTTGCATAAATGGTTTTATTTCCTAATTTTAACATGATTAAAAACTCTGAACCCCTTTATACCTGTGACCCGGATTTGTACCGTCACAACCTGGTGCCTTGCTATGAACAGTGTTTCAAAAATGATGAAAACTACTACCATACATAGGAAAGTAGTTTAAAGTGTGTACTTCAAAAAGCAATAAAAATGTTTTGTAAATATACTCTTAGTTTCCTTTAACACCCTATCGGAACTTACTTTCTGAATAGCCCTCGCACTTTGGCACCAAACACTGAAAAACATTAAAATCTCCACGATGTTATCACTAATCCTTATAACTTAATCTATAATATTCTTTATCAAACTGTTTGTCACTTTAACTCAAACTAATTACCCAAGTAATTCCACACTAGATAAAGAACAAGTGATGAGTGTTAACTAGGGCTACCATATATTTCAGATCCAAAACGAGGACATTTTACTGACATTGGCGGTGTTGACCAGTAGGGAGTTTTATCTCTCCATGTTCTAAATATTTGTATCATTTCTTAGTCTATTTAAAAATTATTTTACAGAATTACGATTTGTTGATTAATTTGTCTGACATATAGATCCAGCAACACTTTTGTATTTCTCATTTGCCACAGCTTTATTAATGTAACATTACCACTGTTTTTAATTATTTTGTAAAGTCACTATAACTATGTATACCCTGAATCATACAAAGTCCCAGGCAAACAAAATAAATAAACTCAGCTTTCTTTCTACAGTATTAAAGTATTTGAAAATTTTCATTCATATCTGTGACATCTTTAAAATTTGTATTTTCACTATGGATGTAAACATTTATTAACTGTGGAAACTTCAACAACTTACTAACATAACTAAACTACCAGTATTCCGTTAAACATATGTATTGACTAACAATATTGCAACCATCTATCAGTCCACATTATTATGACCTTTTCATCCATGAATTAGAAAAATATTTTTGAAAACTCAATTAGTTAGGAATTTAAATTAATTTTGACAAAAACTAACAAAAAAAAATGTTTTGGACGAACTTCGTCCGGATGCCCACTGCATCTTCCACTATTGCAATCCACTTAGGCCTCTATTACACTACACAACTGATCGCATGCCAACTGATTTCAAGCCTACATGAAACTAGTTGCAGGTTAGTAAAAACAGGCTGTCCCTGCTCTGCAATCAGTTCCAGAGTAAGCATGTAGTCTATTCGTCTATACTACTATTATAAAGAGGTAAAACTTGTTTGTATTGTTGTCTGGGCTAACCTCAGAAACTACTGATCCGATAAAAAAAATTCTTTCATCATCAAGTTCCTTGAAGTTTGAGGATGGTTCTAAACACAAATTTGAACCAATAACTAATATTTTTCAAGAACATGGATTTAAAACAGTCCCATGTCATGAAATTTTTGTTAACTTGTATGTAATGAAATGTTCGGCATGAAATAAACTTTCGTTCTATAAGAGATAGCTATATGGTGTCAGCAAGTGAAATTTAGTAAAAATCACAAATATTATTTTGGTTTTTGTTTCAATAAAATCCTCCTTTTCGTTTTTGAGATACTGGCAGTTTTGTAAAAAATTGCATGTTGTGTCAGTCCCATGTAATGAAATTTCTTCGTTGTCTACAGAATGTGCGCGCAGGTTTAATTGGATGCAATCGGTTGCATACTGTAATAGGCTACATTTGAATCAATATCCTATGAGTGCGTGAAACTAAAAATTGCATGAGCAGTTGCAAGCCTTGCAATCGATTTCAGATCGTACAACTGATTGTGTAAGTTTAATATGTTACATTTAAACCAATCCCCCACAACATTTTTTGCTGTGTAGTATAATAAAGGTCTTATGTGACAATTAGTTGTCACAGATCATTATCGTTTGCCTTATTAGCCAGCATTATGTTCTTATGAGTATTAAAAACAATGAAAAACTTTCCCACAAAATTAAAAAACCAGTTGCAACATTGAATACAGAAACGTAAACAAAACAAAACACACACATAAACAGTTAAACAATTCTGATTTACCTGACATTTACAAAGTACACTGCTCTGCTCACAATGAAATAAATTCTACAAAGACCAGAAAGGATATAACTGCAAACAAAGCTACAATGAACGCATGAAGGCAATACACTATACCAATGAATCCGCTTTTGTAACTACCTCACTGAAGCATACTGCCCATGCAAAAACATTAACAACATGGAAATCATACATGTAAACACAAAGGGTTGAAAACTAGACACACCTGACAACTAGAAGTATACAAATACAAAAACATATGGAAACGACAGTCTAAATGAACAAACACAACTTAAATCACATTTACTCTTTGAACACATTAGATGTTGTGCCCAAAACAGTCTGTCGACCTAATCAGACAATGGTGCTGACTCCAAAAATGGAACTGACAGTGCTCCTAGCAGTTGACAACAACGCTTACAATGAGCAAAAGTAAGAATTTTCCAATTTTCATCTAAAATATTAATGTTCCATGCTGGAAAAGTACAAATAATTACTGATACTCATATACATTGTGGGCAAAATATCAACAAAAAAAAAACTTTAATTTTATATAAACATCCATGAATTAAATAAATAAATATAAATGAAAACCAATGCAATATAATCATAGTTAAAATTACACGAATGTATCATATAGACTGTGTAAATTTCAAGCGCACGTATATATATTGCAACAGTACAAATATATAGGGTACTGTGCATTGCACAAAGTAATTAAAATAAATAGGTAATTCACATTGTTAATAATAATAGTTCAGCTTGGAATATGAACAACCAAATTTCATGTTGGGCCAGGTGGAACATGCCAGCTGCTACTCTGTGTACACACGTATGTTACATGTGTGTGTCCGACCTGTCAATTCCTGAAAACCCCCCACCCTTAGGGAATGCTATTAATTATAGGAATTTATTTAATTTGTAAAGATTGTGTGCATAATAGCGCAAAACCAAATACACCAAAATGTGTATAAAAATAAGACACACATGTATAACAAATAGTGTAAAAAGGATAAAAAGTGTAATTCCAGGAAAATAAAAATAAATAGAACTTATGTTAATTAAGATAAAGAAAAATGGTTTGTACATGGTGAACACATAAAAATTACCAACAGAATGAATATCGGATAATGTGCAAAAGACTTCGCAAATCATGAAGACAGGCGAATTAAGTGTGATAAGAATTGTGTGTGAGAAGTGACGCCACAACAGTCTCTGACATGCAGAATATTGTCAAAACATGATTTTTAGCGCCTGGAGATGCGCTAACATCATTCTCTTCCTCAATCGACCATCGTAGCGGCCGGAGGCTCTGCTTCACGGGTACAACTCTTCCTCAATCAACCATCGTAGTGGCATCAATCATAGTCACAGCCGGAGGCTCTGCTCGGCAAGTACAACTCTTTCTTGATCGACTACTGTGGCAGCCAGAGACTCTGCTTAGAAACAACAACATTTATATCTCAATCACAGCAGCAGTCCTGGACTTCACGACTACTCATCAGTTCGTGTGATCACTTGCAACCTGAGGCCATGACGGGAGACGAGGGAGCAGCCAAGTACATGCAGTAATCCAGCGTACAAGAATCCGATGGACGAGGGACCAGGACTCCAGGACGACAAAGGAGCATCCAGTATCAAGGACCTAGGGCTGAAGAGGACACGCTGCCGATTTACCACAACAATAAGGTGACAAACAACCATGTACTTGTAAACCAAGACTCATTCAAAGACAATAATTAACGAAGTAAAAAGGAGACAATTCAATTCAAATATAAATTAATAATTTGTACAAATGTAAATATTATCTGTATAATAATTAATGTAATGCTTAAGAATGTTTAACTATAATTTTGATCAGTAACTTAGAAGCTATAATTTGGAAGCTATAATTTTTGTTATTTAAATTGATAAAGTAATTACTCAAATTTTATTAAAAAGCAATGCATATGCAGTAAATTCAAAAGAGATTAGATCATTAGAGAAATTAGATAATCTAATCAATATCACACTAATGAGCAAGATGGGAGTAATATTAGATAATTATAAGATGTATTAGAATATAAGGTTGTACAATATGTCTATGTGTAATATGAATATCAATTATATATAATAATTAGATGTGTGCTAACACTACATACACATACAAATAATAATGATTTTAATTCGCAACAAAAATAAGAATTTTTATTTAATAAATATTTAAATGATTTTAAACCAAATTACATAGTGTTATTATTATTACGATTACACCTATCATCATATACACACACAAATTTAATGTGTTGTAGTATTGTAATATATTTATGGATACCCCACTGATTTGCCTCAGGGGTGCCAACATATGATACAGTAATCCCTTAACATTCGCGGATTTAACATTCGCGAAACTTAACTATTCAAATAAACTTAACTAAACAAATTTAACATTCGCGTATACGCAACTTGGTTAATCGCGGATTAAAAAAATAACAAAATACGTAAATAAAATTGTTTAAGGGGTATGAGTAGACTTTCTTTGTGTAGCCGATTCCGAGAATTCCGGCTGACTCCGTGCTGCACACATTGTGTAAACAATTCTGAGAAAATAGACTAGGCTACGGTTTATGTACCTCTCTGTTTACATTTCTCCCAGTTGTTAGTAAGCATGAGTGACAAAAGGTTCGTGATGCCGCCTCTAGTGAAAAGAGTGAAAAAGGTTTTGCACCTTTCCGAAAAAATTAAAATATTAGATAGGCTACGAGCAGGAGAAAGTGCATCTGCTGTAGGTCACTTTTTTGATATTAACGAGTCTACTGTTAGATCTATTAAAAAAAATGAAAAGGCTATAAGAGACAGTGTTGCAGCAAGTGCTCCAATCAGTGCAAAAACAGTATCTCAAGTGCGGAACAAGTGTTTGGAAGAAACTGAAAAAGCGTTAAGTGTCTGGACAGAAGATATGAACCAGAAGAAACTTCCGCTAAGTTCAGCTTTGATACGGGCCAAAGCTAAAAAAATATATGACCTTATCAACCTGGATCCTTCTGAATCATCGTTTAACTTCTAGGCGAGTAAAGTTGAAAATTTGACAATTTCAAACATAGGCATAGTTTGCACAACATTAAGTTAGTTGGCGAATCGGCTTCTGCAGATCATGTAAGTGCTAAAAAATTTCCGGAAGAACTTGCTAAAATTATTGAAACTGGAGGATATCGTCCAGAACAAGTGTTCAACGCTGACGAGACAGGGTTGTTCTGGAAGAAAATGCCGAGTAGAACTTTTCTGTCCAAAACAGAACGTTCAGCTCCAGGTTTCAAGGCCGCAAAAGACCGAGTTTCTCTTCTGTTATGTGCCAATGCATCAGGCGATTTTAAGGTAAAGCCGATGCTGATTTATAGATCGCAAAATCCTCGTCCCCTCAAAGACAAAAATAAAAACGTGTTGCCTGTTTTTTGGAAATCAAATAAGAAAGCATGGGTAAGTAGTGCATTGTTTCTGGAATGGTTTAATGACTGCTTCATTCATGAGGTGGAAAAATACCTCTCATATAAAAACCTTGGTTTCAAAGTTCTCCTCATAGTTGATAATGCATTTTGTCATCCATCTAGTTTAAAAGAGGCCCATCCCAATGTTGAAGTGGTTTTTCTACCCCCGAATACGACGTCGCTAATCCAACCGCTAGATCAAGGAATCATAGCTACGTTCAAAGCCTACTATACAAGAAGATGTTTAAAACGAATTTTGAACTCCATCGAAGAAAATTCAGAAGCTACAGTAACATATAGTTGGAAAACATTCAACATAGCAAATTGTATTGCCGAAATCGATGCATCATTGATGGAATTGAAAGAAAGTTCAATTAATGCTTGTTGGCGAAATCTTTGGCCTCAAGTGGCACAAAAGGAAAACTAGATGCCTTTAATTTCCAAACAAGTTGAAGAGATTGTGGAACTGGCTCATCAGGTCGGAGGTGATGGTTTCGACGATATGATGCGAGATGATGTTGAAGAATTAATAAAATCTCAAGAGAATGGTCTTACTGAAGAAGAACTAATAGAGATCATTGAAGAGACCGACAACACACTGAAGACGAGACCGAGAATCCGGAAACTGAAGGTAAAAGTTTTTCTTTTTTTTCTGTAAAGTTTTCTAATTGTTTTAAGTTTTCTACAACTTAACATATTTTATTGACTATAAAATAGGTTATTTACCTTCTGTCGACGTTTCTTAAAATCCTTTTAGGATTACTCGAGTTTCGACACCATTTGGTGTCATCATCAGATCAGAATATGAATTAAGTTAAAACATTTCGATGTATATGCATCTCGTCAGATATTTAAAGATTAAAACAACACATAAAATTATATATAACAATAAATAAACTATATCACAATAAAATAACATTAATAAAAGAATATAAAAAACAACGCGGCCGCAACGAACCTGCACAGGAACGCACTCCACGGTAAAATTAATCAATGCCGGTTTTGACCTCGGTTCAATTTTTCGATCTGATATCGCCAATCTCTTGTTCCATAAGATCGATTCTATTAAATAAAACATTATTGTTATATATTGCTTTTTCATTAAGGACACGATTGTGATCCTTCTTTATGGCTTTGTATATCTCGAATCTTTCAAGGGTGTCCAGCTTTAGTGACTTTTTACATTTATGTAGGATATCTAAATTATCATTGATACTTTTTATATTATGGTTATATGAGCTCAAATGTTCTGCAAATGTAGATCTTGTTATATTTGATTTGGAGCTTGGGATATGTTCTTTATAGCGTAATTTGAAATTAATATATAGCTATTATTTTATTGCATGTAAAATATTTTCTTCAAAAGTTATTGGAGAAATTTTAAAGCTCCAACAACAGCTTGTTGAGAAAGCCATAGAAAACGACCCTTCACTGGTGAGAAGCCTTAAATTTAAAAGAGAAATCGAGGCAGCGACCCTTCCTTACACTGAAATGTATAATTGTTCTGTCAAACAATCACAGATCACAAAATATTTTCAACCATCAACTAGCAAACAAACTTTAACTTTCATATTACATTATAATATGTATAAAGTACAGTATAATCAATATCTATGTATGTTAATATTACTGCTTAATAAACATAGTATGTACATATTTTTTTCATTTCAATTAAAATTTTACAGAACCTAACCCCCTTTTATACACGGGAAGATAGTCTCAACATTCGCGATTCTGACATTCGCGGAGGTTTCCGCGAACGTAACCGTCGCGAATGTTAAGGGATTACTGTATAACAGATCTGTTAACACATTTATGTAAAATGTAGATCTGCCCTAACACTTTAATCCTATCACATTAAAGAAAACAAATTTTTTAGTCACCGTTATCATCATTATGATGTTAAATTTAAATTTTCACCATCCCTTAAGTTTTATAAATTTTCAAAAAACTAACCAACAAATCTGATGAGGGCTACATTTTCGTCTAGAGAGATTTTTATAATTTCTGCCTCATATTCTATTCCATCTTCTGAGTAAGTAGACCTGCATATGTCACCAACACTCCAACCAAGCTTCAAAAACATAAAAATAAAATAAAATAAATATTTTAAATTAACATTTGTATAATATTATAAATACACTTAAAATAAACACAAAATTGTCAGTAAAACTGTCAGCGATCATTATCAATAAAAAAAACACATCTGGTAACACATATGTGATTATATTTATTAACAATGAGAACAGAGCACACAGCAGGCAAGAGAACAGAATAGGGAGATAGGTACATAGGACTAATTAGAGTTGCCAGTGAAGAAAGCATTCAACAGGGGAAAACGAACTTTGGGAAGGAAGGATTTGAAAAAGTCATTGATGAAGTATTTATATGGAGTATTTGAACACTGTGGGTCACAGATATGATCACTGATGAAAAGGGACAGAGACAACAGTGCTGGTAATGAGAACTGGGGGGGGGGGGGGGGAATATAACAGGATCTGAAATGGTGCTCCAAAGCTCTTCCAAAGAAGAGCTGAACACTTCTGAAAATAATAAGGGCAGAAAGGGAAAATGAATTGGATTGGATATATGATAAGGCAAATGAATAAAACTTGTGGGGGGTGTTTGTGATAATACAGTAGAATCCTGCTAACTTGCCTCCCAATATCTTGACATTCCATGTAACTCGATGATCACTTTTTGAAAGCAGAGAAGAGACAGAAAATTGTGAAATAATGGACTTATTGAAGAAAATTCCAGGCTGCGAAGAAGTTACTGATGGTGATGTTGGAGAATGGATGGGGCAGGATGAAAACTGAACTTTTAGGAGATGGTGAAATAGTTGCACTAGTGAAAGAGAATAGTGAAAAAGGACGAAGATAAAAATGAAAATGAATCAGAAGACAAAGTGATGGAAGACAACGGAAAAGTTAAAAAGATGACTCACAGTGAAGGACTAAATGCCACTGAAAGAATGCTCCGTTACTTGGAGGAGCAGGGTGCATCTGCTATGGACATTTTGTTTCTTCGTCGCCTACGTGATGAAGCTGCACGAAGACGAAATGAGTGTGAGAGACAGTCTAGCATCGTGAGATTCTTTTCTACAAAGAACTAGTCGTTTCTTCAGTTCTGTATGTAAGGTTTCTTTTTTAACTTTTAACAATTATTTTAGGGCATGTTGTACTTTTCTGTGTCCTGTATTGTGCTAGAACTTTCATTAGAGTAATATGAGTTGTGAATAACCCACCCCTTATTCCGTAAAACTCGACATTTTCGGTAACACGTCACCCTCTCAGTCCACATTAGATCGAGTTTGCGGGACTCTACTGTAGTAGAAGAACACACATAAAGAAGGAGGAAAAGACTGAAACTCATGGATGACATCACTGTGGTAGTATATGGCGACCTGTCACATGGCATAACGTCATACGATAATGATGATGGCGATCTTGATGATAAATGTTGTCACCGGACAAAAGGCTTGCCGCATGACAAATGGCGCCAAACGTACACTCTAGTGTTTTTGGTGGCCCTAAAAAGGACCTGGTGGCGAGAAAGCTTATGTTGGTCGTGCCACGCTGAGGTGTTCGGCGGCTGCACCTGCTGATCGTGGCGTACTGCAGTCCTCCCCTTCTTCCAGCACCGGTTGTAGAGTCGGCTGCCGGCCCAGCGAAATCCATCGCTGGCGCGGAACTGGAGGGCGAAGACGCAAAAACGCCGGTTCTATTCTTCGGCCGTTCCTTCCGGCTGACTCCGTGCCGATGTCGTCCGAGAGAGGAGAGGAGATGAAGTGCGTCCGATGGCGTGGCGATGAAGAGTGCGCAAAATTTTCTGCCGGCCCGAGTTTTATTAACTAACTGAGATCGCTGATTGGCTAGCTCCGAACACGTAGTTGGTCACGTCTCGGCGACTGCTGATGCCGGATTGGCTCGCTGTGTCCACCACTGGTACCGGAGAGCAGATGTTCGCATACCGCTGCTGTCACAATGTTTATAAAATGATGACACCAAATAGATATTGAGTGTTAACATTTTGAGTGTTGTAACATTTAAATTTGTCTCTGAAAGTTCTAAACAAGTGGTATATAACACGGCATGACCTTTTTTTCTGTCAAAACAATCAGTCTTATTACAACTCAACAATTCTCTAAACCAAATACAAAGAAAAACAACTCTTTTCATAAAGCATATTAGTTACTAAAAGTAGTTACATTTTCCATCAGTAATACAAGTTACTGTTGCATTTACCTTTTCCTCCTTTGCACAGCGTTTCTGTAACTCTATTTCTTGTTTGCCTAATGATGGAAGCAAATCGTCCAAATAAACCTTAGCTTCATTCCCATAGCCTATACAAAAACATAAACACAATTGGTACAATTCCATACAGTAAAAAATCATACATATATTAATTTATTAATAATAAATAATATTTATTCAGAAGATGACAGTTAATACTGCTGAAACAGTGTAATTATATATGAAAAACATATTCTTGTAAAACCGAATACTATTTATTATTAACAATAATGATTACACAAGAATAGGTGTGAGACAATACAAATATATTAAATTATAGTATTCATATATGCTCATATTTATCTTGTATTTATACTTTTTTATAGTTTATGGAAAAATGTATATTGTAACATAACCAAATATGGCAGTTACATAAAATGAGCCTAAAGGACGGCAAGTAAAAGAAAAAATATGAATGTAAACCTAGATAAATAAATCCATGTATATAAAGTGTGTATCTACAAATGTGTTAATATGAAAATCCAACTATGAATAAGATAATATCAACCTAGTGACATCAACTACGAAAAATAAGAAAGAAAATGACATGAGCCAAAACAAAATACCAATTATAGACCCAATAGGATCCAAAAGTGAGGGGAAACGACTAAATAAGAATTAACAAACTCCAAAAGTGAGGGGAACAATTAAGGAATAAGACTACAATGAAAATAACAAGAAAGAAGAAAGAAGAAGGAAAAGAAAGCTGACTCAGAAGAGACAAGAAGATGAATAAATCATACCAGAAATCAACATAAACCACGTGTACCAAAGACTATATGAGTGACAAGTGAAATAATGATTATCAAATGTGAGAATGAAAAACAGTGCTTAGCATTTAAGGAAACACAAACAATAACAGTGCGTACTTAATAAATGTGAAACATGTGAATAACTAACTATTTCTACTGATAAAACCACACAAACAATTATAGTGAGGAAGTTTATAAGTATATGAAAATATGTTAATTCCATGATGAAAACAACAAGATGTTAAATAAGTCAAATAGACACGAACAATGAGTGTGACGCGTTTAATAAAGTTGTGATTAACACAGATAAGCATAAGTCCACCAAAATAAAACAAAATAGAACAATATAATTATGTTTTATTTTTGGTAAAGAACTGACAACAATATAAAAAACCATTGTATCAAACAAAATGGATTGAATTGAATTCAACCTATGACTAGAAAGATATAATAAATAATACAATAAGATATGTATTAGTGTTTAAGAAGGAATGTATAAACATGTGTCACAAAATAAGTAAAATATTATTGTGAAATACCATGCTGATACCATGTAAGTAGTAGAGACATACTGCATTAAAACAGATGGTACATTGTTACATAACCCATAGAGAAGGTACCTGTTAAACAGAAAACCAAAAATATCAATGAAAATAAATGATTATCAACAATGATATTAATTAAGGAATTGTTATAAATAACAATACATCCTAATAGACAATGCATTAAAATGCAACCATGTAAATAAAACCAATCAAATGCAATGGCAGACAGCTATAGCAAAGATGCAACAAATATGCCAATTCAAATAGGCAAAGTGCTATATCAAAACCAATACTAAAGTAATTAACAATATTACCAGTAGAAAGACCAATATCTGGTAATGGTTTGAGAACAGATCTTTAACATAATAACAACATTATTATAAACAAAATAATGTAAACTAACTAACCATGTACAAACAATCAGATGTAAGATGGACCACTGTATGGCCCATTAGTTAAGAAAAATAGTGTATTAAAGCTTAAACACAGATTGTTCACAATATTACCAGTAATTAGAGGGAAAATCAATACAACTTTGAGAACAGATTAGAACTATAAAAACAGTCAGTATATATGCAAATAATTAGAAACCAACTGACCATAGTGACAGAAATCAGATATAAACCAACCATGTTAAGTAAGTTACTTAGGAAAAATATGACATATAAATTTATCTAAGAGTAAGTGAGAACATTACCAAAAGTAGGAGTAATGTCTAATACCAATGTAGAAACACAAACATAATGTAACAATAACAGTTTAATTATTGTTTTTATGAAAAATAAATGACCACTATGTTGAGACACCATAGGAACAAACCCATTATTGAAGAATTGAAGGGTTCTAAACTTGCTAGAAGCTGACCAATATATGTAATACATTAAGTACAATATATGTACACTAATGACATTTCATACATAATATAATTCACATAGAAAAGACTAAAATTATGTTGACAATTGTATGAGACAGGTAGAAGAGGAATAAAACAATGTGTATATTATATTTAATACAACCATGTACAGATATTTTAGTATGAAATCATGTAAATAATCGTTTTAGTATTATTAGATTGTAAGATTACTTGTATTAAATAAGGCAAATTCATTTTAAATACTTTTATATAAAAACCAAGATGGACGCCTAATGACGCTAAAATAAGCTATTGTTAAGGAAATAATTATTTCCAAATAACCAATCAAACCAAGTGAGAAATGGACTCCAAGTGTTTATTTAGAAAGTGTTTTTATTAAAAATAATTAAATCTGGTGTCAAAAACTTATAAAAATAAGAAACACCCAAGATAATTAATAAAAACATTATTTTAAGAGAAGCAATGTAAATAAAATAATGTTGTTTAGACTTAAATTAAAGAAGAAAATGTCTATAATTCAATGACATAACTCATGTAACGATAGGACGTTCAATAAGGAAGTTATTGTAATTATTAACTTTTCAATTATTTTTTACACTAGTGCTTACGTCACATAAACCAGAACCCAAAGTCGAAATTTGGTAAAACACCAAATATTTTAATAAAACATAGGCTTTTGGGGTGAAGACTATAGTGATTACAGCCAATCAAATCAACGCATTTTGTCAGACACGAGAGAGACGCTTTGGCAAATTGTAACAGTCTACGAACAGCTTCCAGACGAAGAGGTCACGCAACTCGACACCATGAAAAAGTATTATTTTCAAATTTGTGCGCGTACATTGACATTAAGTTGATATACAGACATAACCTTGACATAACAAATATACTTCCGAGTGATATGTGCGGGATTACCGAACTATATAAGTACGATAGTGTATAATCCCGAACAGCTTCCAGACGAAGAGGTCACGCAACTCGACACCATGAAAAAGTATTATTTTCAAATTTGTGCGCGTACATTGACATTAAGTTGATATACAGACATAACCTTGACATAACAAATATACTTCCGAGTGATATGTGCGGGATTACCGAACTATATAAGTACGATAGTGTATAATCCCGGTCGTACTCGCGTGTGTTGTGATAATAAACAGGGAGTACATTATTTTATTTAAATAACTTTGATTTTCAAAAATAATATTTTTGAAATAGACATTTTGATACTACGCGAGTCATTACTAGCGCAGCATCAAACTTATAATGGAATTATTAGAATTTCAAGAAATGTCAATTTTTACTTATTAAAATATTAAATAAATATTTTAATTAATTTTATAATTATAAAAAGTATGTTTAAAGTAATTATCACTAATTACAAGAGTTAACGTTTAGACACTCTTTTGACTAAACTTGTTTTGAATATTTCGATGTTTTGAAATAAATAACATTAACTTACGTAAAAAGTATAAAGCAATTTTAATAGTAACATGTTAAAAGGTTACTAATATTATGTTCAGAAATATAAATTAAGAAATATTAACCATTAAGAAATCATTTACGGTGATAGTATTACCTGTGCTAGCTAACCTCAAATTGGTAGCGGTAGCTTATTAATTTAACTGTTGCATCTGTTCTCAAATAGTTTCCAAACCAAATAGAAATCATATCAAGAGTTTTTTTTTTGTATTTTATTAATTTTTTCTCTTGAAAATATATATTTTTCAAACTCATTGTTGAAAATAAAACGATACATTGAAACTGTACAAGCCACGAGTCTGACGCTTGCTACAGAGTTTTATAAGGTGCGTGCGCATCCAAGCGTACGATAATTACATACTTACCATACATATGGTATTAAATTTCATTGTTTTATATTTATTCGTTATTTTTAACCATTGTTCAATTTTATTAATTCTATCAATATTACATCTTGACACTGATATCATGTATCCTCAAAGAACCTAACAACCTGATAACATATTAACAAGAAGAAATAACCTATTAAGTTCAAATTATTGTACTAAAGACAGGACTACCAGCATTGAGCCTGGACAGAGTTTTATGTTAAAATTAATCAATTGTAATTGTTATTTAAAGGGTTATTAGCCAAATGATTGTTGATTGTTTTTGAAATTTGCCATTTTAAAATTTGTTAATAAACCTTCACTTATTTACCTATGAACAAGAGTATCATTTCAAATATAAATTACATTATTTCTTGTAAATCAGTTCTACCAAAGGTGGCAGAAGAATTCAAACAAAGAGTAATTTAAAGTATTACCTATATGTGCTAATTCATTCATATTGTGTGTACTAACTGTTTTGAATATTCAAATTGAATATTTGTGTGCATTTTAAATGTATGTATTTCAGCAACAACCGTCACAGAACAGGACTGAAACAGATACTTGTGGTAAGTGAGGGAGGCATACAACAAAAAGTGCGCGAAAAACTTATTTAAATCGAAAGAGTGAATTATCCATAGACACTTATACAGATCAAACAATCACACTAATAACTCCTAATAATTATAATTGGAGCAGTTTTTATAAAAACAACATAATAGCAGATACCGGAGCGTATCTGCAAGCACACTACACATCACTAAATATATACTAGTATTACTTGTCCTTTAACAAGAAGACGAACCCAATTTGGGGCAGAATTGATAGAAGATCACACTTCGATACTACTATATATATTTACACCTGTTATACTTGTTCCATTACAAGTTGGCGCCCAACGTGGGGCTCGAACCCACGACCCTGAGATTAAGAGTCTCATGAAGACTATTGTTATTTACAAAATGAAAAGTGAAAATATGATTATAAAAATAGATGTTGACTGAAGAAAAAGGGTGAATTATTATCATGAAGATTATTATATGTTTATATTGAATGAAAAGTAACTATGTAATTATGTATTAAACATTGAATGTATATTGTCATCTTGTAATGTGGGAAAAAATGATCCCAGAGAATTTATGTAAAGGAATCAGAACATTGTATTCATCAATACGTACTACTATATAAAAAAGGATGTCAATACGAGACAGACACATTACATCCCAGGCATATATGAAGCAAACTCATTATTTCCAAGAGCCTAGTCAACCAGTAGAATAACAACATCTCACCCGTACTACTATAAGGAAAAGAAGAGTTGGAAGAATAAACCAAGTGAACGCTATTACTGTAGAGAAACGACCACACACGACAAATTTATATTTGAATAAAGAAAAGCCAGCACTACATGAGGTACAAATACCAACTAAAACCTGGAAAAGGAAAGAAAAAATAAATGTACTAATACATAGTATCTAGAAGAATGAATTTGGAACGAAGATTATGACGAAATAACGTTCAAGGTAACACAGAATGAAGAGATTAATCTATGATGAAGAAGAATAAAAAAGAATATACTAACGAAAAAAATCATGAGAGTATACCAGTGAGGAAATGTAAAACAAAATATCCCGATGATATGTGAAGAATTAGTTAAGTTGAATCAAGAAAAGAGAGAATCACAATGTACAAACTGCAGATGCGAGAATTAATCCCAAGAATATTTATTATTTGTCGGAAAAACGACCACTATTATTATTATTAATGATTTGAGATGAATTGACTGAAGAGTAATGCCAGCAATCATTTATTATTATTAAAGGAGATGATTTGCCTCCATATTTATTGAAATTAGTATGGCCAGTAGAGTCGAATAGCCAAAGTGAGCCGCTCTAAACTGCCCCAGCTAAATGTATGTTAGGGAACTAAATAAACGAGGGAAGTAATTACATAGAGAAGAAATAAATATGATTCAAAGAGCAGAAAGCGAAAGGATATATGGAAAAAACATGTAAATCAATATGGAATGTACAATAATTGATAAATTCTTCATAGAAAAATATAGTATAATCATAACTCAGAATTAATCAATTCTTAAAGGAAGGCATATGTAACAACCAAATATGGCAGTTACATAAAATGAGCCTAAAGGACGGCAAGTAAAAGAAAAAATATGAATGTAAACCTAGATAAATAAATCCATGTATATAAAGTGTGTATCTACAAATGTGTTAATATGAAAATCCAACTATGAATAAGATAATATCAACCTAGTGACATCAACTTGTAGCGGGTCAATTTTTGGGTAATTTTATTTGTAACAGTTAGGGGCATATGTATTTTTATGTATTTCATTTTGGGCGGACTTTTCATAAAATCATTGTGCAACCGAATTCATTTCATTTATAACGGACCACGTGTTAACAGAACGGTGTTGAGCAAGATTGGTTGAGACAAAGGCGATACGCAATTTCCATTGTGCAACGCAACGAGCAAAGAATTCACCTCCACCAAAATTCTAAGAACTCTGTACTTGTGTGTCAACGCTCAAGCGCAACTACACCCGCACGCGCTCAAAGAACGCTCTCGACAAAAAATCAAGATGGCTAGAGAGGATGATATTCATCGCCTTCTACAAGACGTTCCGGAAAGGCTGTTTAAGTCCCACTCACTTTAATGACGTCCGCCAATGCCTAGATGAGATCACGTACAATGTTAACCAAAAAACCTACATACATCACATAGGACTAAGCTACAGTGACATAAGATACGATCATGAGGCATTGGAGTTTCCGCCCTGCCTGAGTGTTTTGGAGGGAGGCATGTTGGTAACGCTCTCCCCAGTCGACTAACAACCTACGCTACGCATGGCCGCCAGCAGTGTTGTGCCCGGGCAAAATTTCCGTATTTCGTCTTAAGTCGGCCGACTAACTAACTATGTGAGTTCCCAAAAACATATACAACAGTGCCTGTAGTGACGATGAATGCCGATTGATCGTGATTAAATGCTACACGCTGGAAAAAAGCCGGAGAATGAAAGACTTTGTTAAACGCAAAACGTGGTCGGGTAATACGACGCAACACACGTAATGTTGCACACTAAAGACTTATAACGTTAATTTTACACAACAAGGGGGTGTTTTTATATGAGTTTTTATATGAGGGGTTTTTAGAATGTGAGTAGTGCGTGTGCAGGCTGGGCTATTTTAAAATACGTAAGTAGTAGAAGTTAAGTATAGTACGTAAGCTGTAGGAGTTGCACAATTCCTAAAACATGTAAACCTATAAATATGAAATTGGAAGTTTTACAAATGGAAAACTTATGAAGTCAATATTTCTGGTTAATAAACAAAAAAAAATAATTTCTCTTCCAAAAAATTGAGAGTTAGTTTCTTTCAAAACCTTAGTTCGTTTTATGTACTGTCATAGTTCGTCGAACGAAATGGGTGTACCTCCACTACTCGATCCGGCCAGATCCAAGTCGTAAGGTAAGTGGGAGTTGTAAGTTGAATAAAATAGAATTTTACCAGAAAAAAGAAAAAGTTACAATTGCCGCGTGACCAGGATTTAAGATAACAAAAAAGTTATTACAACGGCCTACATGTGACAGTACATTGAACGGAATACGGTGGAGAAAGTAAATTGATGTTGTAATGTCAGTTTTGAAAAAAGACTGATCATTGGTAGTTGTTACGTAAGACAAAATAGATTAAATAAAAAATGTCTGAAAACACAGAGAAGAGCAGTATAGTAGATTCAATTATGAGTGAAAGTGGCCTTGAGTCGCAATCGCTGGATGAAAGTGGTATGTTGAGGGGGGAGACGGGTGCTGTTACAGAAACAGCTGGCGGCAGTAATGTAATAGTTCATTCCACTCCGATTGCGTCTCAACCACAACCAAACGAAATAGACGTTGATTTGGGGATTCAATTGACCCCCGTTTCAATTAATAAAAGTAAACAATCAGAGGAAACAAATATGATGAGTATTATGCTCAGTCAATTCGAAAGAATGAATAATAATTTTGAGACCAAATTTAAGGTAATGAATAGTCGTTTTGATGATAATGATAAACGCTTTGATAACAATGAAATAATTTTAAATAAGATGAAAAATGATTTTAACTATAAATTAGACCAATTAACGAACGATTTTAATGAACAGAAAATAAAATGTGAACAGCAAAATATTCAAAATGAGATCAATTTTAAAGAAATTAAAGACCAGAATACTCAGTTTCAGCAAAATATAAATCTAAAATTTAACGAGTTGATAAATAACATACAAGACAAGAATGTATGTCTTGAAAATGTCAATGAAATGACAAGAAATAGTCTGAATAAAGTAGAACAGAGTAAGAATAATACAAACGAAAGTTGTAATGACAATGTTGTGTTAGGTAATGAATTAATAGATAATAATGATGTTGATAATAACGAGAATAATAATGTAGTCAAAAAATTGGTATCTGAGAGTACTAATGAAGTTGTAGAATGTGATTATGAGATGTTAATGTGTGTTAATGAGTTAGAGAGAGAGTGGAGAGAGAGCTATATTACAGGTATGAAACAGGGGGTAAATTGTTTACGAGGTAGAATGGGGGGTGAAGGAAGACCTTCACGTATATATTGTGTAGACAAGTGGGCTACAAATAATTGTTTTTTGAAGTTTTTTGTTTTTCCTGTAGAAGTCAGGAAAGATTTAATTGAATTTATACCCTCTGTCTGTAATACTTTTGAGAGTGTGATTTGGGGTTATGAAGAAAGAGATGTAAACAGAGAATTGTATGTTAGTAAAGAAACAGAATTATATAACTTAAATAGAAAGTATGATGAATGGAAGGAAAGTTTAGAAGTATATGTGAATGATAACGATTACAACGATTTAATAAAAATGATTAACCCAATAGTTAATGAATTTAATGATGGAGACTTGACAAAAATACCTAACGTAGACTGGTTTAACGAATATTTGAATAAGTTGATTGAAGTTAGTTTTTCTGGTTACAACACACAAAACAGTCATTTGTGTGCTGATAATATTGAACGATGTTATGTAGAACCAAGGTTGATTTGGAACGATGGAGGTTAAACTATTAAAACAATAAAAGACAGTATAAATATTTTGTTTTATGGTTTTGTGACATGGCAGAATGGGACAAATGAAGTGCGGAAAAACTGAACAATAAATAAGAGTTTGTAAATAAAATATAGTGAATTCATATGTGTGTATGTAAGATGATTGTTGTGATAATAATATTGAAATATTTGCAAGTAAATAAATATCGGAATTAATTTTGAAAACAGTAATTGACTAATGGTGATTGTTTTGATAACTATATAATTTATATTGTCAGTCATTAATTAATTTAAACCAATTCGAGATGCTTAAATATTTTGATTGCTTGTTTAAATGTTAATTAATTAATTTTTTATGAATTTACTTTATGTCATGAGAGTGGAAAGTTGGCAATGAATGACGAATTGTTTAATTTAAATTAATTTTGTGTAAAATGTTTCAGAGATGGTAGTGATTACGTTTTGTGTGTATATCGTGTTAAATGGAGTGTAAGTATGAAAATTTTATAATCATGTATAATAATAAAAAATGTTTACAGGTGTGATTGAGGTGTTAATGCAATAGTGAAATTTTAATGCAATCATTGTGTTGAATAAATATGATAATTAAAAATTTTAATAATAAATGAAACGTGATATTTAATAATTATTAATAATAAATTTTGAAAATTTTAAGAAAGTCAATTGGTAAAAGGTTATGAATGGGTTAAATGGTTGTTGATGCAAATATTATATGATAATGTATACAAAAGAAATTTTTAATTAGTTTTCAATTGTAATTAGTTATTAAGCGGCTATTGTGGGGGTTGCCTGTGCTCTCACAAGTAGCGAAAAGGGTTGGGGGTAGCAGTGAGTGTTACCTCCATCGGAGGCCGAGCCGGCGATAAATGTGCGGCACACCTTATACGTGTAAAATAAAAATTTTACACACCATATTAAATGACCGTGTCGCACATAAAAATATTGATGTTTAACAGGCAGTGAAATTAGAGTTAGATTTCCTCGACTTTTCGGGCGGTTACTGCCTTACCAGCACTAACCGTGGTTTTGGCTAGCGGCCAGCTATGGTCATATCAAGTCCCTTGACCATAGCTGACTTGAAATTGGTATAAATTTGAAATTTAATGGGGGGACAATTAGAGGAAATCTCCGGAACTAGGGAACAGCGGCTGCCACTCTGTTCGAGGAGGAACAGCAAGACCGGTGGCAGAACCGTTTTTAAGGGTGCATGATTTTATAACAAGAACATGATGATGTTCACAAATTTTAAACTTAACAGCGGAAGCAGAGACACGGAGAGGTAAAACCCTGCTCCAAAATATACAGTCTCTGTGGAAGCGAAAGGGCGAGACAGTCCTCCATAATCTGAAATAGTGTGTGTGGCAGGGAGGTGACGTAAAGGAGTCACGAATTTAAAATTTTATGACGTAAAAGTTTTGCTTATTCAAAGTTTAGTCCAATCAAAAATGCTTGTGCTCTGTCCACATAATTATATGCTCAGACTCGTAAATCAAGGTGTTCATGCTATAGGTTTAAGTGTATTATTTTATTGTTGTCTATTAGATAAGAATATGTAATTTTATTGTGTGTATTTTTTTTAAGCCATAAGTAAATCGTCTGGCAGGTTAACATAAACATCAGAATCAGAGAAATGGGAAACAATGAGGTGAGAAGTGAGAATAAATAAAAATAAATATGTATATTCCATGTAATTTGTTCAATTTTAAGATGTGCTTTTATTATGTTAGGATATCAGCTGATCAGCAATACCATGTCACTGGTATAGTGGTTTGTAAAGGTTACAAGTAATTAATGTTTAGTGTACTACAGACATTTTGAAGTAAAGACAAAAAGAATATGAGAAATAAAATAACAAGTTATGCAAATTAATAAAAGATAATTCATGGGTGATAAATGTTTTATGGGACATGCAGACCTGTCCAAGTTGAATTAAAAGTTGAATGTGAAATGATGGAGATGAATATAATGTACTGTTGTTTTTGAGTTAATGTATGGTATAGAATTTGGTGAAATATTGATGTTGACACAGTAGTAATGGAGAAATTGTATAGTTTTGAATGATATATTTATGTTTATAATTAATGAGGTTATTTTGTGTATTTGTAGTAATGTAATGAGATTGAGATTTTTTGGGGATGGCAATTTTGTATTAGGGGGTAGTGTAGTTGGGGAGTCCGCAACAAGGGTTGGGACGGGAATTGGAATAGATTTTAGTGAGGAGGGGCCGCCTTAGGTAAAATCCGGGGGCCAAATAAGGGAAATGAGTTTTTGGGAAGGAAACACGTATCCTATGTATACAAAGGGTTAGCGAGTTTTATATATGTAGAGAAGGTGGCGAATTGTGTTAAATGGTAAGTTGGGGTTTAGAGTGTCCTGATTAGTAGATATTTTTGATAGAGATGGGTGTCATGAGCATGGAAGTTGATGAATATTAGAGTCAGAGGGAGAAAGTTTAGGTGTATAGAAATATATAGAAATCTCATACAGAAAAACGAGAATAAATAATTTACATCACCCACAGTATATTAAAGTAAGATTGTTGAAAAGAAAGAGGAATTTATAATAAAGAATATATAATTGTTTATTTTTTTGTTTCAACCAGTGACAGAATTTTGATAAAATTTGAAAATAATGTAAAGTCAAGAATTGTTTGTTTTAAATAATTTAAATGTCAATCTGTTTATTATTTGTATTAATATTTTGTTTGTTTTAAATATTTTGTTTATTATGTTTTGTATTTCAAGGTAGGATATTGAAAATGTTCAAGGTGTTTTCAGAAATCATACATAACATATGTAGGTCAAGGGTTTTGTACTTGACCTAGTTATGATCAGCTGATGAGTTCATACACCTACTAAGCTTGTAGAGTAGGAATTCAATTTTAATTTGTTTGTTTGATTAATTCAAACTAATATTTGAATAATTTTAATAAATGTTATTTAATAAATAAATTTAATAAAATCTTTTACTGAATAAATTTAAATTTTTTTTTGAATTTTAAAATTTTGAAAATTTTAAAATTTTTTTGTGAAAAAAAAAAAAACTTGATTTTTCGCCTGCCAGCGAGTGACTATTTGAGTAATGATTCTTTTATTATGTGTGCATTAACCATGTTTCTTTTATTGTATTGCATTATACTAGTAGACTATAAGTGATTCTCCTGTTAGAATAAGGATGTGTTTATATTAGTAGAAATGTCTAGATTAAGTCATTTGAAACAAAAATTAGAAAAAAGAGGAAGAGAATTTTTGATAAAAGATTTTTTTTTTTTGAATTTTAAATTTTGTAAATTTATAATAAATTTTAAAAGAAAATTTTTATTTTTAATGTGTTAGGGTATCATGTAACGTGAGTGTGTGTGAGCCCAGTATCTGCTAAAAACAGCCCAGCTTGCAAAAAGGGGATCCATATCGGTTGAGGATCTGGCATAATCGGAGCCAGGAATTGAGAATTTCGGGGGTAGCATGTTAAAAGGCGAGGTGAGCTGTGGTGCGAGTCTGATCGATTTCTCGGTGTTGGGATCTCTTACGGAGAAGTCCAGTGATCTCGTTCAGATGAGTCCATGGTCGCTGAGCCAGGGGGGTCGTGTACCCATGAGATTAAGAACAAGGGGGTTGTTGGCACTAGTTCCTCACCGGTCCTCTTCGGGGTTATCGATGAGATTTCTTCTGTTGTGAACAGCAGAATTCTCATCGAGGGGGTATTGTAGCGGGTCAATTTTTGGGTAATTTTATTTGTAACAGTTAGGGGCATATGTATTTTTATGTATTTCATTTTGGGCGGACTTTTCATAAAATCATTGTGCAACCGAATTCATTTCATTTATAACGGACCACGTGTTAACAGAACGGTGTTGAGCAAGATTGGTTGAGACAAAGGCGATACGCAATTTCCATTGTGCAACGCAACGAGCAAAGAATTCACCTCCACAAAAATTCTAAGAACTCTGTACTTGTGTGTCAACGCTCAAGCGCAACTACACCCGCACGCGCTCAAAGAACGCTCTCGACAAAAAATCAAGATGGCTAGAGAGGATGATATTCATCGCCTTCTACAAGACGTTCCGGAAAGGCTGTTTAAGTCCCACCCACTTTAATGACGTCCGCCAATGCCTAGATGAGATCACGTACAATGTTAACCAAAAAACCTACATACATCACATAGGACTAAGCTACAGTGACGTAAGATACGATCATGAGGCATTGGAGTTTCCGCCCTGCCTGAGTGTTTTGGAGGGAGGCATGTTGGTAATGCTCTCCCCAGTCGACTAATAACCTACGCTAGGCATGGCCGCCAGCAGTGTTGTGCCCGGGCAAAATTTCCGTATTTCGTCTTAAGTCGGCCGACTAACTAACTATGTGAGTTCCCAAAAACATATACAACAGTGCCTGTAGTGACGATGAATACCGATTGATCGTGATTAAATGCTACACGCTGGAAAAAAGCCGGAGAATGAAAGACTTTGTTAAACGCAAAACGTGGTCGGGTAATACGACGCAACACACGTAATGTTGCACACTAAAGACTTATAACGTTAATTTTACACAACAAGGGGGTGTTTTTATATGAGTTTTTATATGAGGGGTTTTTAGAATGTGAGTAGTGCGTGTGCAGGCTGGGCTATTTTAAAATACGTAAGTAGTAGAAGTTAAGTATAGTACGTAAGCTGTAGGAGTTGCACAATTCCTAAAACATGTAAACCTATAAATATGAAATTGGAAGTTTTACAAATGGAAAACTTATGAAGTCAATATTTCTGGTTAATAAACAAAAAAAAAATAATTTCTCTTCCAAAAAATTGAGAGTTAGTTTCTTTCAAAACCTTAGTTCGTTTTATGTACTGTCATAGTTCGTCGAACGAAATGGGTGTACCTTCACTACTCGATCCGGCCAGATCCAAGTCGTAAGGTAAGTGGGAGTTGTAAGTTGAATAAAATAGAATTTTACCAAAAAATAAAAAGTTACAAACTACGAAAAATAAGAAAGAAAATGACATGAGCCAAAACAAAGTACCAATTATAGACCCAATAGGATCCAAAAGTGAGGGGAAACGACTAAATAAGAATTAACAAACTCCAAAAGTGAGGGGAACAATTAAGGAATAAGACTACAATGAAAATAACAAGAAAGAAGAAGGAAAAGAAAGCTGACTCAGAAGAGACAAGAAGATGAATAAATCATACCAGAAATCAACATAAACCACGTGTACCAAAGACTATATGAGTGACAAGTGAAATAATGATTATCAAATGTGAGAATGAAAAACAGTGCTTAGCATTTAAGGAAACACAAACAATAACAGTGCGTACTTAATAAATGTGAAACATGTGAATAACTAACTATTTCTACTGATAAAACCACACAAACAATTATAGTGAGGAAGTTTATAAGTATATGAAAATATGTTAATTCCATGATGAAAACAACAAGATGTTAAATAAGTCAAATAGACACGAACAATGAGTGTGACGCGTTTAATAAAGTTGTGATTAACACAGATAAGCATAAGTCCACCAAAATAAAACAAAATAGAACAATATAATTATGTTTTATTTTTGGTAAAGAACTGACAACAATATAAAAAACCATTGTATCAAACAAAATGGATTGAATTGAATTCAACCTATGACTAGAAAGATATAATAAATAATACAATAAGATATGTATTAGTGTTTAAGAAGGAATGTATAAACATGTGTCACAAAATAAGTAAAATATTATTGTGAAATACCATGCTGATACCATGTAAGTAGTAGAGACATACTGCATTAAAACAGATGGTACATTGTTACATAACCCATAGAGAAGGTACCTGTTAAACAGAAAACCAAAAATATCAATGAAAATAAATGATTATCAACAATGATATTAATTAAGGAATTGTTATAAATAACAATACATCCTAATAGACAATGCATTAAAATGCAACCATGTAAATAAAACCAATCAAATGCAATGGCAGACAGCTATAGCAAAGATGCAACAAATATGCCAATTCAAATAGGCAAAGTGCTATATCAAAACCAATACTAAAGTAAATAACAATATTACCAGTAGAAAGACCAATATCTGGTAATGGTTTGAGAACAGATCTTTAACATAATAACAACATTATTATAAACAAAATAATGTAAACTAACTAACCATGTACAAACAATCAGATGTAAGATGGACCACTGTATGGCCCATTAGTTAAGGAAAATAGTGTATTAAAGCTTAAACACAGATTGTTCACAATATTACCAGTAATTAGAGGGAAAATCAATACAACTTTGAGAACAGATTAGAACTATAAAAACAGTCAGTATATATGCAAATAATTAGAAACCAACTGACCATAGTGACAGAAATCAGATATAAACCAACCATGTTAAGTAAGTTACTTAGGAAAAATATGACATATAAATTTATCTAAGAGTAAGTGAGAACATTACCAAAAGTAGGAGTAATGTCTAATACCAATGTAGAAACACAAACATAATGTAACAATAACAGTTTAATTATTGTTTTTATGAAAAATAAATGACCACTATGTTGAGACACCATAGGAACAAACCCATTATTGAAGAATTGAAGGGTTCTAAACTAGCTAGAAGCTGACCAATATATGTAATACATTAAGTACAATATATGTACACTAATGACATTTCATACATAATATAATTCACATAGAAAAGACTAAAATTATGTTGACAATTGTATGAGACAGGTAGAAGAGGAATAAGACAATGTGTATATTATATTATATTTAATACAACCATGTACAGATATTTTAGTATGAAATCATGTAAATAATCGTTTTAGTATTATTAGATTGTAAGATTACTTGTATTAAATAAGGGAAATTCATTTTAAATACTTTTATATAAAAACCAAGATGGACGCCTGATGACGCTAAAATAAGCTATTGTTAAGGAAATAATTATTTCCAAATAACCAATCAAACCAAGTGAGAAATGGACTCCAAGTGTTTATTTAGAAAGTGTTTTTATTAAAAATAATTAAATCTGGTGTCAAAAACTTATAAAAATAAGAAACACCCAAGATAATTAATAAAAACATTATTTTAAGAGAAGCAATGTAAATAAAATAATGTTGTTTAGACTTAAATTAAAGAAGAAAATGTCTATAATTCAATGACATAACTCATGTAACGATAGGACGTTCAATAAGGAAGTTATTGTAATTATTAACTTTTCAATTATTTTTTACACTAGTGCTTACGTCACATAAACCAGAACCCAAAGTCGAAATTTGGTAAAACACCAAATATTTTAATAAAACATAGGCTTTTGGGGTGAAGACTATACTGATTACAGCCAATCAAATCAACGCATTTTGTCAGACACGAGAGAGACGCTTTGGCAAATTGTAACAGTCTACGAACAGCTTCCAGACGAAGAGGTCACGCAACTCGACACCATGAAAAAGTATTATTTTCAAATTTGTGCGCGTACATTGACATTAAGTTGATATACAGACATAACCTTGACACAACAAATATACTTCCGAGTGATATGTGCGGGATTACCGAACTATATAAGTACGATAGTGTATAATCCCGGTCGTACTCGCGTGTGTTGTGATAATAAACAGGGAGTACATTATTTTATTTAAATAACTTTGATTTTCAAAAATAATATTTTTGAAATAGACATTTTGATACTACGCGAGTCATTACTAGCGCAGCATCAAACTTATAATGGAATTATTAGAATTTCAAGAAATGTCAATTTTTACTTATTAAAATATTAAATAAATATTTTAATTAATTTTATAATTATAAAAAGTATGTTTAAAGTAATTATCACTAATTACAAGAGTTAACGTTTAGACACTCTTTTGACTAAACTTGTTTTGAATATTTCGATGTTTTGAAATAAATAACATTAACTTACGTAAAAAGTATAAAGCAATTTTAATAGTAACATGTTAAAAGGTTACTAATATTATGTTCAGAAATATAAATTAAGAAATATTAACCATTAAGAAATCATTTACGGTGATAGTATTACCTGTGCTAGCTAACCTCAAATTGGTAGCGGTAGCTTATTAATTTAACTGTTGCATCTGTTCTCAAATAGTTTCCAAACCAAATAGAAATCATATCAAGAGTTTTTTTTTGTATTTTATTAATTTTTTCTCTTGAAAATATATATTTTTCAAACTCATTGTTGAAAATAAAACGATACATTGAAACTGTACAAGCCACGAGTCTGACGCTTGCTACAGAGTTTTATAAGGTGCGTGCGCATCCAAGCGTACGATAATTACATACTTACCATACATATGGTATTAAATTTCATTGTTTTATATTTATTCGTTATTTTTAACCATAGTTCAATTTTATTAATTCTATCAATATTACATCTTGACACTGATATCATGTATCCTCAAAGAACCTAACAACCTGATAACATATTAACAAGAAGAAATAACCTATTAAGTTCAAATTATTGTACTAAAGACAGGACTACCAGCATTGAGCCTGGACAGAGTTTTATGTTAAAATTAATCAATTGTAATTGTTATTTAAAGGGTTATTAGCCAAATGATTGTTGATTGTTTTTGAAATTTGCCATTTTAAAATTTGTTAATAAACCTTCACTTATTTACCTATGAACAAGAGTATCATTTCAAATATAAATTACATTATTTCTTGTAAATCAGTTCTACCAAAGGTGGCGGAAGAATTCAAACAAAGAGTAATTTAAAGTATTACCTATATGTGCTAATTCATTCATATTGTGTGTACTAACTGTTTTGAATATTCAAATTGAATATTTGTGTGCATTTTAAATGTATGTATTTCAGCAACAACCGTCACAGAACAGGACTGAAACAGATACTTGTGGTAAGTGAGGGAGGCATACAACAAAAAGTGCGCGAAACTTATTTAAATCGAAAGAGTGAATTATCCATAGACACTTATACAGATCAAACAATCACACTAATAACTCCTAATAATTATAATTGGAGCAGTTTTTATAAAAACAACATAATAGCAGATACCGGAGCGTATCTGCAAGCACACTACACATCACTAAATATATACTAGTATTACTTGTCCTTTAACAAGAAGACGAACCCAATTTGGGGCAGAATTGATAGAAGATCACACTTCGATACTACTATATATATTTACACCTGTTATACTTGTTCCATTACAAGTTGGCGCCCAACGTGGGGCTCGAACCCACGACCCTGAGATTAAGAGTCTCATGAAGACTATTGTTATTTACAAAATGAAAAGTGAAAATATGATTATAAAAATAGATGTTGACTGAAGAAAAAGGGTGAATTATTATCATGAAGATTATTATATGTTTATATTGAATGAAAAGTAACTATGTAATTATGTATTAAACATTGAATGTATATTGTCATCTTGTAATGTGGGAAAAAATGATCCCAGAGAATTTATGTAAAGGAATCAGAACATTGTATTCATCAATACGTACTACTATATAAAAAAGGATGTCAATACGAGACAGACACATTACATCCCAGGCATATATGAAGCAAACTCATTATTTCCAAGAGCCTAGTCAACCAGTAGAATAACAACATCTCACCCGTACTACTATAAGGAAAAGAAGAGTTGGAAGAATAAACCAAGTGAACGCTATTACCGTAGAGAAACGACCACACACGACAAATTTATATTTGAATAAAGAAAAGCCAGCACTACATGAGGTACAAATACCAACTAAAACCTGGAAAAGGAAAGAAAAAATAAATGTACTAATACATAGTATCTAGAAGAATGAATTTGGAACGAAGATTATGACGAAATAACGTTCAAGGTAACACAGAATGAAGAGATTAATCTATGATGAAGAAGAATAAAAAAGAATATACTAACGAAGAAAATCATGAGAGTATACCAGTGAGGAAATGTAAAACAAAATATCCCGATGATATGTGAAGAATTAGTTAAGTTGAATCAAGAAAAGAGAGAATCACAATGTACAAACTGCAGATGCGAGAATTAATCCCAAGAATATTTATTATTTGTCGGAAAAACGACCACTATTATTATTATTAATGATTTGAGATGAATTGACTGAAGAGTAATGCCAGCAATCATTTATTATTATTAAAGGAGATGATTTGCCTCCATATTTATTGAAATTAGTATGGCCAGTAGAGTCGAATAGCCAAAGTGAGCCGCTCTAAACTGCCCCAGCTAAATGTATGTTAGGGAACTAAATAAACGAGGGAAGTAATTACATAGAGAAGAAATAAATATGATTCAAAGAGCAGAAAGCGAAAGGATATATGGAAAAAACATGTAAATCAATATGGAATGTACAATAATTGATAAATTCTTCATAGAAAAATATAGTATAATCATAACTCAGAATTAATCAATTCTTAAAGGAAGGCATATGTAACATAACCAAATATGGCAGTTACATAAAATGAGCCTAAAGGACGGCAAGTAAAAGAAAAAATATGAATGTAAACCTAGATAAATAAATCCATGTATATAAAGTGTGTATCTACAAATGTGTTAATATGAAAATCCAACTATGAATAAGATAATATCAACCTAGTGACATCAACTACGAAAAATAAGAAAGAAAATGACATGAGCCAAAACAAAGTACCAATTATAGACCCAATAGGATCCAAAAGTGAGGGGAAACGACTAAATAAGAATTAACAAACTCCAAAAGTGAGGGGAACAATTAAGGAATAAGACTACAATGAAAATAACAAGAAAGAAGAAGGAAAAGAAAGCTGACTCAGAAGAGACAAGAAGATGAATAAATCATACCAGAAATCAACATAAACCACGTGTACCAAAGACTATATGAGTGACAAGTGAAATAATGATTATCAAATGTGAGAATGAAAAACAGTGCTTAGCATTTAAGGAAACACAAACAATAACAGTGCGTACTTAATAAATGTGAAACATGTGAATAACTAACTATTTCTACTGATAAAACCACACAAACAATTATAGTGAGGAAGTTTATAAGTATATGAAAATATGTTAATTCCATGATGAAAACAACAAGATGTTAAATAAGTCAAATAGACACGAACAATGAGTGTGACGCGTTTAATAAAGTTGTGATTAACACAGATAAGCATAAGTCCACCAAAATAAAACAAAATAGAACAATATAATTATGTTTTATTTTTGGTAAAGAACTGACAACAATATAAAAAACCATTGTATCAAACAAAATGGATTGAATTGAATTCAACCTATGACTAGAAAGATATAATAAATAATACAATAAGATATGTATTAGTGTTTAAGAAGGAATGTATAAACATGTGTCACAAAATAAGTAAAATATTATTGTGAAATACCATGCTGATACCATGTAAGTAGTAGAGACATACTGCATTAAAACAGATGGTACATTGTTACATAACCCATAGAGAAGGTACCTGTTAAACAGAAAACCAAAAATATCAATGAAAATAAATGATTATCAACAATGATATTAATTAAGGAATTGTTATAAATAACAATACATCCTAATAGACAATGCATTAAAATGCAACCATGTAAATAAAACCAATCAAATGCAATGGCAGACAGCTATAGCAAAGATGCAACAAATATGCCAATTCAAATAGGCAAAGTGCTATATCAAAACCAATACTAAAGTAAATAACAATATTACCAGTAGAAAGACCAATATCTGGTAATGGTTTGAGAACAGATCTTTAACATAATAACAACATTATTATAAACAAAATAATGTAAACTAACTAACCATGTACAAACAATCAGATGTAAGATGGACCACTGTATGGCCCATTAGTTAAGGAAAATAGTGTATTAAAGCTTAAACACAGATTGTTCACAATATTACCAGTAATTAGAGGGAAAATCAATACAACTTTGAGAACAGATTAGAACTATAAAAACAGTCAGTATATATGCAAATAATTAGAAACCAACTGACCATAGTGACAGAAATCAGATATAAACCAACCATGTTAAGTAAGTTACTTAGGAAAAATATGACATATAAATTTATCTAAGAGTAAGTGAGACCATTACCAAAAGTAGGAGTAATGTCTAATACCAATGTAGAAACACAAACATAATGTAACAATAACAGTTTAATTATTGTTTTTATGAAAAATAAATGACCACTATGTTGAGACACCATAGGAACAAACCCATTATTGAAGAATTGAAGGGTTCTAAACTAGCTAGAAGCTGACCAATATATGTAATACATTAAGTACAATATATGTACACTAATGACATTTCATACATAATATAATTCACATAGAAAAGACTAAAATTATGTTGACAATTGTATGAGACAGGTAGAAGAGGAATAAGACAATGTGTATATTATATTATATTTAATACAACCATGTACAGATATTTTAGTATGAAATCATGTAAATAATCGTTTTAGTATTATTAGATTGTACGATTACTTGTATTAAATAAGGGAAATTCATTTTAAATACTTTTATATAAAAACCAAGATGGACGCCTAATGACGCTAAAATAAGCTATTGTTAAGGAAATAATTATTTCCAAATAACCAATCAAACCAAGTGAGAAATGGACTCCAAGTGTTTATTTAGAAAGTGTTTTTATTAAAAATAATTAAATCTGGTGTCAAAAACTTATAAAAATAAGAAACACTCAAGATAATTAATAAAAACATTATTTTAAGAGAAGCAATGTAAATAAAATAATGTTGTTTAGACTTAAATTAAAGAAGAAAATGTCTATAATTCAATGACATAACTCATGTAACGATAGGACGTTCAATAAGGAAGTTATTGTAATTATTAACTTTTCAATTATTTTTTACACTAGTGCTTACGTCACATAAACCAGAACCCAAAGTCGAAATTTGGTAAAACACCAAATATTTTAATAAAACATAGGCTTTTGGGGTGAAGACTATAGTGATTACAGCCAATCAAATCAACGCATTTTGTCAGACACGAGAGAGACGCTTTGGCAAATTGTAACAGTCTACGAACAGCTTCCAGACGAAGAGGTCACGCAACTCGACACCATGAAAAAGTATTATTTTCAAATTTGTGCGCGTACATTGACATTAAGTTGATATACAGACATAACCTTGACACAACAAATATACTTCCGAGTGATATGTGCGGGATTACCGAACTATATAAGTACGATAGTGTATAATCCCGGTCGTACTCGCGTGTGTTGTGATAATAAACAGGGAGTACATTATTTTATTTAAATAACTTTGATTTTCAAAAATAATATTTTTGAAATAGACATTTTGATACTACGCGAGTCATTACTAGCGCAGCATCAAACTTATAATGGAATTATTAGAATTTCAAGAAATGTCAATTTTTACTTATTAAAATATTAAATAAATATTTTAATTAATTTTATAATTATAAAAAGTATGTTTAAAGTAATTATCACTAATTACAAGAGTTAACGTTTAGACACTCTTTTGACTAAACTTGTTTTGAATATTTCGATGTTTTGAAATAAATAACATTAACTTACGTAAAAAGTATAAAGCAATTTTAATAGTAACATGTTAAAAGGTTACTAATATTATGTTCAGAAATATAAATTAAGAAATATTAACCATTAAGAAATCATTTACGGTGATAGTATTACCTGTGCTAGCTAACCTCAAATTGGTAGCGGTAGCTTATTAATTTAACTGTTGCATCTGTTCTCAAATAGTTTCCAAACCAAATAGAAATCATATCAAGAGTTTTTTTTTTGTATTTTATTAATTTTTTCTCTTGAAAATATATATTTTTCAAACTCATTGTTGAAAATAAAACGATACATTGAAACTGTACAAGCCACGAGTCTGACGCTTGCTACAGAGTTTTATAAGGTGCGTGCGCATCCAAGCGTACGATAATTACATACTTACCATACATATGGTATTAAATTTCATTGTTTTATATTTATTCGTTATTTTTAACCATTGTTCAATTTTATTAATTCTATCAATATTACATCTTGACACTGATATCATGTATCCTCAAAGAACCTAACAACCTGATAACATATTAACAAGAAGAAATAACCTATTAAGTTCAAATTATTGTACTAAAGACAGGACTACCAGCATTGAGCCTGGACAGAGTTTTATGTTAAAATTAATCAATTGTAATTGTTATTTAAAGGGTTATTAGCCAAATGATTGTTGATTGTTTTTGAAATTTGCCATTTTAAAATTTGTTAATAAACCTTCACTTATTTACCTATGAACAAGAGTATCATTTCAAATATAAATTACATTATTTCTTGTAAATCAGTTCTACCAAAGGTGGCGGAAGAATTCAAACAAAGAGTAATTTAAAGTATTACCTATATGTGCTAATTCATTCATATTGTGTGTACTAACTGTTTTGAATATTCAAATTGAATATTTGTGTGCATTTTAAATGTATGTATTTCAGCAACAACCGTCACAGAACAGGACTGAAACAGATACTTGTGGTAAGTGAGGGAGGCATACAACAAAAAGTGCGCGAAACTTATTTAAATCGAAAGAGTGAATTATCCATAGACACTTATACAGATCAAACAATCACACTAATAACTCCTAATAATTATAATTGGAGCAGTTTTTATAAAAACAACATAATAGCAGATACCGGAGCGTATCTGCAAGCACACTACACATCACTAAATATATACTAGTATTACTTGTCCTTTAACAAGAAGACGAACCCAATTTGGGGCAGAATTGATAGAAGATCACACTTCGATACTACTATATATATTTACACCTGTTATACTTGTTCCATTACAATATTTATATTGTAGCATGACAGATAATGCCCATAATTCTGAATGGTAGAATGATCATGAAATAAGATAAAAACATTTTAAAATCCGAGAAAGCAAAATAAAAAATTAATTGAGAACCACCGTAAGGTATAATCATAGATTAAAGTAAAAGTTTCATTTAAAACCAATATTACAAAGAGTGATGAGTAAATAAATCTAAACTGCAAAACTAAAAAATAAAAAGGTAATACCCAGGTAGGATAGGAGTAGGTAAGGAAGAAACCCAAAACATGACAACATCCACAATAAGAAGAGGAAATACTTTATAAGAAACTAGGAGAATAGAAGAAATCAAAGAAGAAACCAGAACAAGACAGCATCCAGAAGAAGGAGTGCTCTTATAAAAAACCCAAACCCCAAAAGAAAGTGATAAAAATAAATAAAATGAAAGTACAGTATTCCCTCGCCAACCGCGGGGGTTAGGTTCCTACAAAACATCGCGGTTAGTGAATCCGCGGTTGGTGAAGTTAACTTTATATGGGAAAAGTAAGGTTAGGGGAATCTGAAACAAAGCCAGAAATATAAAATACTGTACGACTCTTTATTATACAGTATACACTACATTGTTCGAATGTATAAAACCAGTCCAATGATTTCAAATAGCTGACAGTTACTTAAATTATAAAAATTTTCAAAATGTTTAAAATACATACTGTATTACATTACGTATAACGAAAAAGCCGCTAAGACAAGGAAAAAATAGTGGCCAGTTTTTAGTGCTAAGTAAGTCCAGTTTTATAGCTTACTACAATTTTCAACTTAAAATTTTAAAATAAAACCAATTTTTAACACACAAACAATTTAAACGCAAAATTTTGTTCAAACGCCCTAACCTGTTCAAAACATCGAGCTTTTTCTCCAGCGGTAGTACATTCCTAGCCCTTTTGGCTAGCTTATCACCGCCAATTATGTTTTCCGAACGTTTGGAACACATTATGACAAAAGGATAGTTTATAAAAGAGTAAATTAACACTATATAATAAGAACAACAAACACTAAAAACTAAAGAACACGCAATACATCACGGCAGAAGAGCAATGCGCGACTGACTGACTTCAATCCGATTTGAAGGGATATGTGTGCACGAAGCGCTGCCTAGCGGATGCTACTACAAACCGCGTATAAGCGAATTCCAGCCCCGCGGTTGGAAACTACTGCGCATTTATAAAACCGCGTACAAATGAATTCCGCGGTTGGAGAACCCGCGGTTGACGAGGGATTACTGTATAACAAAAATATCAAATTTAGAAACTACGTAAAATAAATGTAAGCCCAAAAGTGTATAAAGTAAGAATTGAAAGTGAACCAATGTGAAATGATTATAATGCAAAAAACAAACCTTCATTACCTTCTATAAATAGATTTCTTGATTTTCATAAAACTATAAAACTATTTAGAAATAAAATCAAAGAATAAAAAGGGAGCAGTGCAAGTTTTTGTGTTATATTAAATAAACCAAATGTGTCAATATTGAAGTTCACAAACTAAGTAAATTGTGAAATAATACAACTTTCTAAAGTGTTTATACTGTGTCCATGAATAATAATAAATAAAGTATTATCATGACTGATAATACAGGAGTTTCTAAATAATAGCTGCCACTCTTTATTTACAACATTCCTTAGAATTACAGTAAATAAAGCAAGAGCAGGCATATAAAAAGTGAAGTGAAGAATCATTACTACAAATATCAAACAACAAAAAAACAGCTAAAAACTGAAAATGAACCTAGTGTAAGAAATAGTGTATATGAGAGAAGTAAAGAAATGTTTTGTTTATTTAGAATAAGTTTAAATAGCTCAAGGATAAAATATCTAAGAGTACAATCCTTTTAATATAAAACTTTTATTATGAAAATGTTTATTGTGTTTTAAAAATATGGTAATTAATCCAGAGTAAAATGTCAGAGTTTGAAAGACTATTGTTAATTTCAATCATGTGTTATGAATTAAGAGTATAATTTATATACTAATTGTTATTTTGTTAAAATAAGAAAATGTTAATCAATATTATATTATAATAGAAAGTCAGAGAGGGTATAAACAAAAATATTATGTAAAAATTTTGTATATAAAAACTTTAATGTTAAAACTAAACAGCATTAAAATTAAGGAATTAAGTACAGAAAAACAATTAAACTGATGGAATTTATATAAGATAAATCAGTATAGAATCATGTAATTGGAACTATAAGTAAGGAAGATTTTATAAAAAGATAGTGAGAATTATTGTTAAAAATGCACATGAAAAAACTGAAAATTCTAAGAGGAGAGTTACATATTAAGGTATAATATTTAAAGAGAACCAATTAATCTAATTACAAGAAATTAAGGGCAGATAAACCTTTTATATCAATCTGAGATTTAATAAAATCATTAACATAACATGTAAGATGGCAACATTTTGGAAAAGGACAGGAAGTGAATTTTAAAACTTATAATTTTCAAAATGAAGTAAAAATGTCATTTTAGATCAAAAACCTAGTAAAACTACCTTATTTGGTATCAAATCAAACAGCATGAACTGAAGAAGAAGATTATGTGTTTAGTAATTAATAAATTTACATAATAACAAAAAGATTTTCAGTTATATAATGTGAAAATTTCAAATGCACAGGATGCAAAAAATTTTGAAACATTGGATTGCCAATATTAATTTGGCTAAGACTTTATGAGAAGATGAAGGAAGTGAATTAGTTCATTATTAGATGTCGAATAGTACACTTAAGATGAGCTCTTACTCAAATTTAACCTAATAACTAAAATAGAAATGGCGTATGTGCAATAAGCCTAGCCTAAAGTGAAAAACGCGAGTTTTGTAAAAATACATTCTAAACGGAAAATCAGTGAAACAAACACCTACGAACATTAAATTAATACAATACAGAACAGAACACCAGTGAATAAACCATTTAAACGATTAAAACAGTAATAACACATCACGAAACAAAAGTGCAAATACCGACCTAACTGACGAAAGTGAAATTAACTTAAAACTATACAATTTTTCGAAGTGGAACACTAACACTCAACCAGAAACACTACACAATAACCAGAAGGAAGAATCGCAGCAACAGGAACGATAATTCATAGGGAAAGCAGCCTTTATTGGAAGAAGAAACAGCGAGGTGCGTTCGTTTGACATCTGAACTCGAAGCGGCCATCTTGTTCCCACAATTCAATGCGACTCCGCCTATGAAGCTGAATGGTTTGAAAATCTTTAATCACTGTTATATACTAAATGTCATATATGTACTTTTAATTTTTAAGCTGATATATATTGTAATGTTATACTTTTCATATTTTGCCCTTTTTCTCTGACTATATCTAAAATAACTGTTAAAAGAACCCAAATATAAATAATTGTACGAACTATTGAAAAAGACCCTGAGAATCGATTAATCAGTCGATAGAAAATCGATATAATAACTATTTGTTAATAAAATTCCTTATTTACTACAAAATTGAACATTATTTATTCCTAAAAGATAACTAGCATAATATGTAATTTTAATTGAGCTAACTACCAGAATTTCACCACCAAGAAGTAAGATAACCTCCAAATAAGAAAAGTTCACATATCAATTGTTTTTGGAGACAATTCTATTAACTGGTGATGGAATTTCAAAAATACAGAAAAGGATTTAATTCTTTTAAAACACATAATAAAAAGTGGGAAACACCGCAGAACATAATTAAATAATTAATATTTAATTAATTTAATTTAAAAAAAAAATAACAATAATAAATAAACAATAAACAAAATTTTTTTTTACAAACAACAAAACAAAATTAAAACAAATTCAAGGTAATTTGTTACAATATTTTATAAAAAAATTTTAATGTTTGTAAAAAATATTATTATTAAAACATAAAAATAAATTATAATACAACAGTTTACAAAACTATTTAATATTTACTTATTCAATACAAAGTTATAGAACTATACTTTTACTAATCAGCAAAGGTTAGCTCATTAGCTTAAATAGACATGTGCAGCTGGCCCAATGTCACCTCTAAATTGCTGCATACTGCCTATGACTGAGAATTCTATTGGGCATTCCAGTACTCAGGCTAACTTTCTTGTAGTGTTATTTATAAAACCTATTATTTTTTAATTCTGCACTGAATTAAAAACTAGTTCAAACATGGTATAGCTGCGAGAAGAGATAATGTTTAAAGGTTCACTTTGTGTTAAGGTAACATGCATGCAGTTAGAATCTCAAAAGGTCAGTTTTACAAAGGAATTGGTACAGTATCTATTGGAATTCTGACTTGTGAGTGAGCATGAAGATTAAAATATGATTTCTACAAAATATGATTGCATCTATTTTATATATGCAAGGTACTACGATAATGGTTGCTTCTATGATATTTTAAAAAGGCGAGAAATAACAGATCTATATGTGGACGCACGTGGATGGGTACATTTGTGTTTTTTGAGAACACAAACTGCAAGCACAAAAGTTCAATTATTTGAGGAAGAGTTGTGAAGACCTGTGCGACAAGAAAGCTGATCACGATAGGATATGTAAATCTTGCTGAAGATAAAAACGGTGACTACATTTGAGTCATCTCTTTGTCTCTGCGATGTGAGGTGAGGGTTAAAACGGACTATAGAAGAGGATGATTGTGTGACTGTATATGAGTATGTTACATTCATGAAGGCAGTCATGCCTGAATCCATGCTCAGGACCTGTTCACATTGCATACCGATATCTGCTCACATATCCAATAAGACATTCCACATTTTTCAGACTTACTACAGTTAACTGCATGGAAGTAGTATCGTCAAGGTCACACCGCTTACTTACAGCATTGCCACTAAGCAACAGTTTCCCTTTCTTCCGAAAAATGCTACACTAGTAAGTAAGCCTACTTAATGTAAAGAATATAACAAAGTGAGAAAGTTTCTAATACATGCATTAGAGTACATTGTTACATTGTCGATAATTCTTAATAATAATTACATCATAATTAATATATTGTTAATAATTAATTAACAATTAATTTCCGTATCTTATACATAACATTCAATGCGACGCGTCAGCTATAGTTTGTCTGAACGAATTTTTATACGCATCCTGTGTCTTAAGCTTGCCCCATTTAATTATTGAAGAGACACCGCACTATTCGTGACTCAGAAAAATATTCTATTTTTATTTCCTGCGCTGCTTATTAATAATTAAGTAAAAAAAATTAGAACTATACTATAAGACATTACATGCACAAGTAGCATAAAAATAATGGTATGTATAAACGTGAAACGAATTGGATTTCTTAAGAAAATAAGGATAATTTTATAAACAACAAATACAAATGCCTCATGAAATAAATTAAAATTCCTTATTTATATATTAATATATTATAAATCTTTAAATATAGAATTTAAATTTATAATTCTATATTTTATGCATTGTCCTTACTAATTTTATAATTAAAATTTTCCTTATTTTATGAACTATAGAATTCCTTATGACTATTATAAAT
This sequence comes from Magicicada septendecula, assembly GCA_034769895.1. NCBI lineage: Eukaryota > Metazoa > Arthropoda > Insecta > Hemiptera > Cicadidae > Magicicada > Magicicada septendecula. Next base: position 151,585,955 of record CM068375.1, on the reverse strand, counting down.
AAGCAGTATGTTGAAAAACTCACCTTAAATAGGGTTAGTCACACAATTATCACTTTGCAAAGTGATAGCACAGAGCACATTCATAACACTCCTGAAGAAAACACGCACACACGGTTTTTTATATTTCAATAAAAATAGAAAATACTACGCTTCGCTATAGACACGTTTACCACCTATATACACTTTTTAACACTCCTGCAGTAATTCGTCTTCGGATTCACTGGACTCAGGTTCGCTGTCACTACTCTCACGTAAGTGTATGATGAAGGGCTCCACTGTGGTGTCTCTCGTGCACTGCTTTGAGTAATCGGCTTCTTGTAGTACCTCCGCATGTCTTACGCACTTCTCCCAGTCTTCCTGAGTTATCCTGTCCAAAGCTTCGTGTGCAAGTTGTTCAATATCGGCCAATCTGAAAGTCGTATTCTTGTTTGCAACATACCGTTTAACTTGGGCCCATATCAGCTCGATCGGATTATACTGACAATGATATGGTGGCAGGCGCACTACTGTATGTCCCATTTCATTTGCCAGTTGATCCAATTCGTACGTCTTCTTGGCCGTTCGGATCTCTTCTTTAGAAAGAAGTTCATCCCTGGTTTCAGCTGTGGAAAATGAAATTCTCTTCTTACGCAGCCACTCCATGATATCCGCTTTACGCCAGTTTGAACAAGGTGGTTTATCTATTTGTACAGAATGATAGCTGGCATTATCCATCACAATGACAGAGCCTTCTTCCAAGGAGCGCAACATACAAACAAACCAGGTCTTAAAAACTTCAGTATTCATTTCTGTGTGGTAGTCAGATTCAGCTGAATGCTTACTGCCACGAAAGACAAGTTTGGCACCTGCTATGAAACCTGTACTTGCGGATCCAGCATGTGCAATAATCAGCTGGCCACCTCTACCAGTAGGTACTTTCAGCCCACCGTTCCCTCTGGTGTCTTGCCAGATGTATTTATTCATATGATTCTGTGATATCCTGGTTTCATCCAAATAAATTATAGGCCTGTTGTCCTCCGTACGATGTATATGCATGGTTCTCAAAAACTTCGCTCTCAAGGCAGCAATGTCTCTGCGCTCCATTAAAAATTTTCGTCCATCGTTGCACTTCTTAAATTTAAAACCAAGCACTTTCAGAAGGCGAAGTACGGAGGCTTCTGAACCAGAATAATTGATTTTCTGACAGAGATCAGCTCAAATTTTGCTTGCAGTGGGGTATTCCCCTCGGTCATAATATTCTAGTACGGTCCTGCGGACTATTTGTTTATTAAAATCGTCCAGTTCAGTGTTTTTGTGTTCCCATTTATACCCTGTCCTTGGAGGACTGAACACAACACTCACGCCTTGATCATCTGCCGAAGCAACGGTATTGCTAATACGTTGCACCGACTGTTCAGAAATGCCACAAGCTTCCGCTGTCAATTTTCGAACTTGTGCAAAGTTTATGTTCCTCCTGGCTTCTTCATTATACGCAAGATTTTTAAAAAACTTGTAAACGTTTGCTATGATGACTTTACTTTGTTTTCTAATGTCCTCTCGGCCCGCACGTACACCACCGTTGCTTGTACTCGAACTAAATGTAGGATACTGTTCCACAATATCACTCATAATAAATACAAATTATTGAAATAAACTAATACACACACTGTCTACAATAAAAACGTCAACCGTTCACATGAAACGCACAAAATGTCTGTCAACAATACTAAGGACGATAAATATTTTGGATGTTTGTTGCTAATTCGTCTCTTCCTCACCTCGTTCATCCAACCTACTTGGAATGGGGTACTGTAACTGAAATGGGATTGGCTTTTGCCACAACAGTGACAATTTTGTTTACATAAATTGCTTAGTCCTATTTATCTTTGTGCAACAGAAGGAAGGTAGTAGCGCAGCCAGTAAACATACACATTTTTGAGGGGAGTGTAAAATGACAAAGGCATTCATAAAAGTGTCAGACAGCAATATTTACCGAAAAGACATGCCGACAGGGTATACGCAATTTGCATACCAAATGTGTAGGGCCTACATATACCTAACAGAACTTCCGAACCATATGGCTTAACGACCGTGCAGAGAACAAAAACAGATTCATTTACAAAAGGGAAAAGACCATGAGTATGAAAAAATTAAAGCGACAACAGCAGGCAAGGTCAGCCTTCTCAGAGAACTGTCAGTCTGTAGGATAACCGCCCATGAAGAAAACAGTAAAACTTTAAATAAGTAAGTTCACTGTACGGAAATCACAAAATAACTGACCTAATGGTACTTCGTAAAGTTAGGGTGTGTATTGCTAAAAGCTTTAGATTCTAACATAAGAAAAACCAGCGCAGTATAAATAGTAATTTCAGAGAACTGCATATCATAACAAAAAAATCCAAAGAAAGAGAAGAAACGCAAAGATAGAAATTCTGTAGATATTTACGCGACAACAAAAAATATGTTGCCGACTCGCACAAATTTTTATAGCTCAAATACTGGCGCCCCAAATTTAACTGAGTGCCCACAACTAATTACCCACAACTTTTACCCACAATTAATTATTCCTGATAAAACAAATTCATTTACGCGATACGCATAAATAAATTTGAAACGAGGAATATAAGGTGGATGTATGAATTTTGTTTTCGTAACACTGCTAAAACGCTACACACTGTACTAGCCGGCAACAACGCTGGGCGAGGGGCGTGGAGGTGACAGGGAGAAGCAGTGAAAGTGAGTGACCTTGACGGTACTACTTCCATGCAGTTAACTCTAACAGTATTGGTTTGGGTAATGCTGTAAATTGAATCGGTCTCTCTCAGCCACCTTCCGCTCTTGCACACGCAGTTTGTTTATGATTTCCAGTGTTTCACATTTGTTTCAGTCTAAAGAGTCCAGTCCTTTTGGATTCACAAGCGACTTGCACGTTTATGCACAGTCTCTTCAGATTATATTTTCATACAGTACTGAGTGACTGACTTGGCAGTTAACAGCGTTTCAAATGAGAAGTGTTAAGATTGTGCTTTTTAAATGATGGCTGATAAACGTCATTGCTTGTGTGAGTCTCAAAAAGGAAGCTGCAACAGCAGAGGTCTGAATCAGCTACAAGATTAGCAAAAATCAACAAGTTCTTCAATAAACCCAATACTATAGAACTATCAGAGGTCACTGAATCTGAGCCTGGACCTGGACCCAGTAAGCAGAGTTCACCCGAGATCCTGAAAGAAAACAGAACAGGAAAACGTGTTGAAGAAAATGTTACTGACTGTTGAAGTAAAAATGATCTTGAGGAGTCTACATAAACTGAATATCAGCCAGACAGATATCAGCATGTTCCCTGGGTGTTTAAGTGAAAAAGCATCAAAACCCTGTAGCATCAAAGACTTTGGGTCTTTTAGGTAAGATTCAAAATCTAACTCATTTAGTTAGGAATATTATTCTTACAAGACCAATGCAGGACAAAAGTTGATAGATATTGTCTGTGCTATTCTCCAAACCTGGACACTTTTTATTATGAGTGAATGCAGCGAAGCAAAAATCTGGAGTAATGGAAGTATCCATGATAGCAATGTCTCAGCAAAAAGATTAGAAGTTACGAAACCAATAATTCTCATTTGCAGGCTTGCCTAACTTATGTTGCTTGCAAGAAAAATCAAACCACTGCAGTTAAAATTTCACAAGAACACTGAAAGTGAAAAGAAATTTTTATGCATACCTACTTTGATGTTGTGCATACCATGTTGCTCAACATTACTGACCTACTATCCTGATGTGATTCTTTACTTAAAGCATACATTACAAACTAGACTAGAAAAGACAATCAAAATATTTACTTCATTAAAAACAAATGAAATAATTGGTTTACTACAAAAATCCGTTATAAGATCCGTATTAGATAAAAATTGTTCAGCTCCATTGTACTCCACCATTTCAGATACCACTCAAGATCTTTCAAAGAGACATCAACTCAGCATTGTGATTAGGTACGTTACTTTGACCAACAAAAGTTCCAGCAAATACCACCTAGAAATAAGTGAATTGTTTGTGGGTTTTTATGAAATTATTGTTCGAAGGATCTGATGTGAATGTAATTTTTACACATTAAGGAAGGATCTGAGCATAAAATTTTAGAAATTCTAAACAAAAAAGGGATAGATATAAACAAATGTCAAGGTCAAGGATATGCTGGAGCATCAACTATGAGTGGGCAGTATAGTGGTTTACAGAAGAGGATCAAAAATCTTAAGAGAAACACTAAATTTGTGCATTGTGGAGCACACAACCTGAACCTCATTTCAATGACTCTGATAACTCACTGAGGTAAGCCAATTTTTTTTTACATTTTCAAGAGACATACATTTTCTTCAGCAAAAGTTTATCATGGTGGCAAGAACTGAACCAAGTACTGCAAGAAGAAGAAATAAAGAGTTAACGCTGAAGAAAATATGCTCCACAAAATGGTCTTCCCATTATGTACTACCTCTTAGCACTGAGGAATAATTTTCTGCCACTGATGAAGTACTTCAACAAATTAATATTACTTAGCTAAAAAAATCAGAAATAGTAAAAGCATCAGCTATTAGTAAACATCTGAATACACATGAATTTATCATGTTGCTTACTCTTCAGTATAAAGTGCTCGAAAGTCTTCACAGTATACCAGAAATTTAACAAAGTGAGTCAGCTGATCTTGAGAAAGCTTGCAATTTTTTGATCATGCTTGTGATGAATTAAAAACTTTAAGATTGCACTTTCCAGACTTCTTAGCTGAGGCAAGAACTTCGCTCGAGTCTTGAAATATTGTAACTGACCTTCCTAAGAAACCTGGGCACATTTTAAAACGGTTTTTTGATGAAGTAGCTTCAGATTACTGGATCGAAGATCCATTGAAGTCTTCCAAAATAAAAGTAGTCAACAGATCATTAAACATCATAATAGTCAGCTGGGACATAGGTTTACAAGTCTGCATATACAGTATTGATAAAACGTTTTCAGTTTTGAAGCCAACAAATTAGACAAGTCTGACGAACGAAGAAATATCAGAAAAACCTCAAGCCCTTGTTAACATTTATTCATGTGATCTCTCCAAAACTCTGACACTCCAAGTAATATCATTCAGGTCTTTCCTGTCTAAAGACAGTGAGATGTAAAAAAAAAAATGTTTGTGCAATTGCAGCACTGTTTATAGAGGAAAACAGTTGTTTGATATGCAGCTTACCGGATTTAGTCACCGCCTTATAGCTCCACCTAACACTGTTAGTAACAACAACTTCAACAGAGAGAAGTTTTTCTAACGTCATATCTACAGAGCATAATTGCACAGATTTGACTAAGTAATTTAGCCATTTTAAGTACTGAACATGAATTGACGCAATACACTAATGTCAATGAAAAGTTGAAGTTCTTAATTCTAACGAAGAGAAGGCTCGGAAAGCCATAACCTTGTTTAATGTTACAAAGTTGTAATTAATTCTTTGATTAAAGACTTCGTTTGATAAAATTTTGTTTATTACCAAATAGTTATTTTATACAAATTGTAAAACCGTTTTGTATGGATTCTTGAACAAATTAAAGAAAATAAATATTTAGAGAGTTGAGTCTTTTAATTACTTGTTTGTTGCAATGGTGTACCCACTAATTAGTCAATGTACATTGATTAGAATTATAAATTTACTTTATGGTGCCCAAAAGGTCAAAATTCTAGTAAGAACTAAATTTTGCTTTCTATAGACAGTTGCTAGATACGCCAACTGGTTTTTGCACCCTGTTAGACTATGGGTAAGAAAAAAGATTGATGTCACATTGCCTAATGAAACTAGACAATGAAGTGTTCCAGTTAGATATTGAAGCATTTTACACATGACACATACCAAATATGTTGAAGTGTGTCGCAAAGTTTTATTACAAGACTACTCCATGTCCCCACCAAAAAAATGAATAACGGCCCCCTTAAGTCCTAGTGCCACCACTGGCTTAAGAATCCCTGGTGGTTCAAGTATCCCCCAGTTTACTTACTGTGGCTGGAACCAGCTATTAAGGAGACAGTCACCATCTCTGTTACCAAAATTTATACTCATAGATTTCTAAGTTCAAGGAGGACAAATTTGTATTCTGCATGCTACAAATGCTTTACCCATTACCTTGTATTATTAATTCTTTTTTTTTTAACTTGATACAGTTCTTTTCTTGACATAGTAATAAGTAATAAATTAATATTGTATAAATGTACTACCAAGATGTTTTTTTTTTTGCTTACTTGAGGCATGTGTTAGCATCATGCAGTAATGTTCATGATCCTGGTGTTTATGTTTTGCTGTTAATGATTGCGATTAATTGGTTTTATAAATAATTTTTTGTTTCCATCATTTTGTGTATTAAAATAGTGATGCATTTTGTGTTACTTTGTATGGGCTCTGTTTTATTACTGCCATGTACTGCTACAATAGGTTTGTCAATGTGTGTTTTTGTGTATATACATTTAAATGTTCAAAGTGATGCTTTTATTGTTTTTTCTGTCTACATATACTGCAACTTTTGCAATCAGTTTTTTGAATTCCACTGTTTAGAGGAGCATTACATTTGAGTCATCTCTGTAATTGTTTGATTAAAGTAAAGCAAACAAAAAAAAATCACACAAACTCATTGTTTTAGTATGTTATTGTTTTGCATGCTACTTTGTTTTTTTTTAATAGCTCAGTTACTTTTTTGTAGTATCATTTACAGACATGAATTTAGCCCATTTCATGTTATTATAAACTGTGTTTTCTTCTGAATTCGTTATTTTATGTGTTGTTTCATATTTTCTTGTCTATTTTGTTTGCGCTGTTTCTGTTATATACATTTTCCTCATAAATTATGTTCATTTTTTCTTTACTTCATGTACATTAGAGGTTTTTTTTGGTACAAACAAATTACATTAATTTATTTCTTTTTGTTGACCTTTTATTCAAAACTTGAGAAACTCTTTTAAAGTTATAAGTTTTTGGCTTACATCATAAAACATAACAAAACATTGTCTCAACTAACCATAAAATCTGACGATACAAGATTTTCCACTCTTTAATATTTTTACAATTTGAGCTTCATATTCCTCACCATCCTCATCATATACTGCTCTGCATGAACTTCCTACCTTCCACGTTTTCTGAAATATATACCGAGATCAAATACATAAATCTGAAAATATGACTGTATTTAATTAAGAATAATACTGCTTAACACCTCTAAAATGTTAAAACAATTATCAGTTCATATAAGTTTCATTTACTAAACACATTACAGCTACGCATTTATCTAGTTTACATTTACTGTAATTATGTGTACTATTTTGACTTCTAATTCCTGAGGATATTATTATTTGGTAACTGTCATTACCAATAGTATTATGTTTAAGAATACTTTAACAATAGAGCTGTATCTCATACAACTAGCTGCAGAGAAGGCCAACAAACTTCAGGATTTTAGAACCTACTCATAATAATCTAATCCCCTCCACAATGGCTACAGAGGCTGAATTACCCAAACGCTGCACACAAGTTCTGAGCCAAATTTAAATGAAAGGTCAAAGCATGTCCTGTGTTTTTTTCTCTTCGATTTCTTAATGTATTCAGATTAAAGTAAAGCAAACAAAAAAAATCACCTGAACCTTTACTCGAAAAAATTGATTTTAATAAGCAAATAAGATGTAGAGAAAATACAAACATTCGTTTTGAAAATTTTAGCTAAACATTTCACAAAACCTGATATTGTCAAATTTGCCTTTGATGTAAGACTTTGATTGATATAAGGGCATTAATAGTATCTTAAGTTGAAAGAAACTGTACATAATGGTACACGATCTGGCTATTAAATAACCAGACTGTGTGTGCTGTACGGAGTACATGTCAGTAGTGTCATGAGCACTGTTAGAAAAACATTGTTTGTAGCAGTGTTACCAGAATAATGGTTGGGCTGAAAATTGAACAGTGTGTTAACCTCAAGTTCCTAGTAAAATTTAAAAAAAAAATGTGAAACAGATTGTTTTAGTTTCTTTAGAGGAGCGTTTAAGAACGAATATAGGTCACATACTTATTTGAACATACAAAGAATGGTTGTACCATTCAATATATCTATTATTGAATGGTACAAAGCTTCAGCAAAGGTCGGGAACAGGTAATGAGCATCCAAGTTGACCAACCACATCAAGAACTGACAAAAGTGTACAAAAAATTGTATGAAATGACCATAGCCTGAATAATAGGATGTTCGCTCAAATATTGACAAGAAACAGCCAGACAAGTACTGCATGAAAATTTAAACAGAAGGAGCTTCAAATGAATATGCGTTCCGAGATTAAAAAAAAAACTTCAAAAGCAGCTGAACTTTCTTCAAAGAGCCATAACATGTGATGAAACATAGATATTTAAATATGATCACGAGACAAAAATGCCAATCATGCACTGGAAAACACCTCAATCCCCAAGAATGAAAAAAGCAAGACTGAGCAAATCTGAGTTCTATATAATGTTTCTTTCTTTCCTTTTTTCTTTCTGACATCAGGTTTGTGATCATAGTGGAATGTGTTCCCAAGGGGTAAACAATCGACCAGACTTATTATTTAGAAAAAATACTGACTAGGTGCTATGAGTGGATAAAGAAAAGAGGCCTGCTCTTTAGAAAAAAGGTAATTGGGTCCTTCAAGACAATGCTTCTGCCCACACCACCATTTCTCTAAAGGAGTTTTTATCATTAAAATGACTCCAGTGCTGCAACAGTCACTGTATTCACCTGATTTGGTATCTTGTGACTCTTTTCTATTCCTTACTGTTCTATTAATTACAACAATAGTTTAATAACTTTAGAACAATAGTTACTAAAGGAGCTTACAGAAGATCAACTGCAGTACTGCTTCCAACAGTAGAAATTTTGAATGGAACATGTGTGAAAAGGGAATGAGAGTACTGAAGGAGATAAACATTACAATGTAATATTTTGTACAGAAATCACATTTAAAAAGCTAGTGCGGTTATTTAATGGCCAAACTTCATATGTACGTACCCGGACAAGGAGGCTATATAACAGTTTTCAAAGTTAGCATCAAAAATTTTAGATCCTCTACTGCTTTTCAAATATTTATGACACCATCTCTATGACAGTGTAAAGTTTTTATTAGGCTAAATCTTGTATAACAAATATAAATATTTAAACAATAAATAGAATTTAGTGGTTAAGTCTAACTTTTGCTAAACTTGTGTTGCTACCACTAATACTCACTTACACTTCCATGAGCATATTACTTGGAAGTGTAAGTGAGTATTAGTGGTAGCAAAACAAGTTTAGCAAAAGTCAGACTTAACCACTAAGTTGTATTTATCTTTTAAGTGTATAAGACCTGCAGTCCGAAATGGAAAGTGGTGATCTTAACAGAGTAAGTAAAGTGTTTAAATATCTCAAATTAAAAGTAAAGTTAAAAAAAAGTGTTAAGCAAAATATGGTTTAATAAGCAGTGTTTAAGTAAAAATGTTATACCAAAATATGCGTGTGTGAATATAAAGAATAGCAACAATGAGGCCAAGAAAGTGAAAGAACAAAGTGAAAAATTGTGGGTTAGGTTAGAAATAAGATCGTTATATGGATTAGTTAATAGATATAATAAAGAATTGTTTTTTAAACATATGGAGCTACTCGAAATATATTCATATGAAGAAATAGAAGAAATAATATATAACTTTGGGACTTAGTACATTGAAAATATACTAAAAAAGAAAAACGGTAAGTTGACCGAAAAGTTAAACAAGTTAATAAGAATAAAAGAAGGGAATAAAGACAGAAAAGTTATGATTGACTATAATAAAAGGGTAATAAACCTTATCGATATAAATTTTAATGAGGAAGAGAAGGAATTGTTAGCAAAAGGGTTAAAATATGCACCGCCACCAGAAATGGACCAAGAGAAATTAATTATTGAGTGCGAAGCATTGATACAAAAATTACGTAACGAGGAAGACAAAAAACAAACAAAGACAAAAGACAAAATAAGTTGGGAAATAAGTAATTTAGTTAACATATGCAATAAAAAAGGAGGTAATGTGGAAAAGGAAAATAGGATTGCAACAGGGGTGAACAGACTGAAGAATAAAATTAAGAAGAATGAAATTATAGCCACTAAAGCATATAAAGGAAATACAATGGTATTACTTAAGAAGAATGATTACATAACGAAAGCTGAGAAATTTATTAGTGAAGGTCCTTATGAGGAAATTAAATACGATTACACAAATAAGTTCCAAGTTAGGGTGAAGAGGTTGATAAAAGAAATATCGTTTATTAATGAATATAAGAAAAAGTCCTTGATAGAAAGTAATCCTTCAGCTCCAAAATTTAAATGTCAGGTCAAAATACATAAGGAAGGTTTACCCGTAAGACCAATTGTTTTGTTTATTAATGCACCATCTTATAAATTATCTAAAGATGTAAGTAAGACGTTGAAGGAAACTATCAATATGGGGAGAAATATAGAGTTAAGAATAGCATACAGCTTATAGAAAAATTAAAAAAAGTGTGGTAGTTAATGAAAATATGAATCTCATATCTTTAGATGTGAAAGATATGTTTACTAGTATAAAGGTAGAAAAGGCGATTAACTTATTAGAAAGTAATAACTTTGGAGGATACGAGAACAAGGACCACGTGTTGAAGGTAATAAAAGAATGTTTAAAGCAAAATTATTTTAGATTTAACAATCAATGTTATATACAAAGGGAAGGTTTACCTATGGGATCGCCATTGTCTCTGATAATAGCAGACATTTTTATGAACGATTTAGAAAATAGGTTATTAGATACAACGAAATATAAAGAGAAAATAAAATTGTGGTCTAGGTATGTAGACAACGTATTGGTGATATGGGAGGGGAATATAGAAGAAGTGTACAATTTTGTAAGTGAAGTGAATAGTATTGATAGTAATATAAAATTCAAAGAAGAAATAGGCGGGAGAGAGTTGAATTACTTAGATTTAACGATAAAAATAAAGGATGGAAAAGAATTTATGTTGGACATATTCAGGAAGGGAGTTTATTCGGACCTAATTATTCCTAACGATTCATACCATCCACATAAATACAAAATGACAGCATTAAACGCTTTTTGTTATAGGATGCACGTGTGTTTAAAAGATGAAGTTACCAGGGATAATGAGTTAAAGAGGATAAAAGAGATAGCGAAACATAATTATTATAATATGAACGTAGTTAATAAAATAATGGATAAGATCCGTACAGGAAATAATGTGGGAGATAGGAAGGATAGAAATTATATGGGTTCGATAACATACATAGGAACGAGGACAAAAAGTATTATAGTATGTTTTAAGAAGTATGATATAGATGTAGCAATTAAAAGATGTATGACAGTGTTTGATAAAAATTAAGAATAGTAATACAGAAGAAGAAATTCTGATTTTAAAAAAAAGAGGGGTATATAAACTTAAATGTAGTGGGGTGCACTTTAATGTAGTATTTATTGTAGTAAATTATACACAGGCAAAACGGGCCGTACGTTCGAATGTAGGCTGGCGGATCATAAAAGAGGGAAAGGAAATAGAACATCCAGTTCATTATATGCTAGACATTTTGTAGACGAAAACCATAAATTTGTTAATCCGTTAGAAGAATGTGAAATTGTAAAGGTCGAACAAAATCCGGTAGAAAGGAAGCTGAGAGAGGAGTTAGAAATACTAAAGGAAAGAAAAAAGAATTTAAACAGTTTAATTAATTCAAAGGTGCAATTTGAAAACGAAAGCAGGTATGTTTTACCATATATTAAGAAAGATAGAAATATAGTATAAAAAGGTTGGTAGCAGTATACTACTTATAATACTTGGTGAAAACATACAAGGCTATTGTAAAATTACCAGTCATGAATAGAAAATACTGAGACAAGGGGTGGTAACCTGGCTGTTTGTTTGGTTTGTTGTGTTCGTTGAAGTGTAACAACGGTGTTTACCTGCTAAGTTTGTTAAGTTGATGCTTCCGGGTGTAGGAAAGATATATAAACGAGGAAGGTTCTTAACCAGGTTGTTGTTTCCATCTGAAGATGAGCCGAGAGGCTTGAAAGTGCTCATGGAAGTGTAAGTGAGTATTAGTGGTAGCAACACAAGTTTAGCAAAAAAATATAAATACAATGTGTATATTATACAAGGGCTATTTGTTTTTCAACCTCCGATAGACCAATAAACAGACACATGAATGACATCAATAATTTTATTATATTCAAAACTTTCATATAGATGTAAACTACTTTTCTACATAGTCACCACCACCATTGTTGAGACACTTATCATAGCGAGGCACCAACTTTTCTATGCCCATGTTGTCAGCCAATCTGCCACACTGGACTTTAACTCATCATTGGAGTCAAACCGCTGCCCACCTAATGACTTTTTCAAATGGTAGTCACTTAATGCCAAGTCTGTGTATGACAAAGCTGTGCAATAGATGGGTGTCACGTTTGCTGACACTTAACGAAAAACAGTGTAGAAAGGATGTTTCAACCGATTGTTTGGCATTCTATACACACAATCTAATTGAATTTTTGTGTCAATTCATAAAGGTTGATGAGTCTTGGGTCCCCGCAACACTCTGAAGACCAAACAATAATTTAAAAAATGGACCAGGAAAGGTGAACCAATTGCAAAGGTGAGAAAGACAATTCTCTCTGCTGGTAGGGTTATGGCACTGGTTTTTTTTGTGACGTATGTGAAGTAATCTTAATTGATTACTTTAAAAAGGAAAAAACAATTAGTTATTTATACTGTGCAAAGTAATAAATCTTTTAAACGACTAAATCAAGAAAAAACGGCCTCATTTAGCAAAACAAATGTGCTGTTTTACCAAGACAATGCACCATCTCACACATCAATTGTTGGGATGGCTAAAATCAAATAACTGAAGTTCGAGTTGCTTCCTTACCCACCATTTTTGCCCAAGTTAGTCAGAGCGACTTCTATGACTTTACTAACATCAAAAAATGGCTCAGTGGGAAAAGATTTACTGACAACAATCAAGTCAGTGATGGTGTAAATGGCTACTTTGGGTACATCGACAAATCAGCTTATCAGTCTAGCATAACTGCTTTATAACATCGTGTAGAAAGTGTGTAGAGCTAAATAGAGATAATGTTGAGAAATAAATGCACGTTAATTCAAAAAATTGTTTTCTTATTCAGGTCCGGGACTTTTCACCCTACCCTTGTATAACACACTTGTTATCTCCAGCACTTTGTATTACTCACGTATAAAACAGAAATTATTTGTGCAAATTAAATGCATCTGAAATTAGAATAAAATACTATTTCAATTCCTACAAATTACACATAAAATCAAATACATAAATAAATATTACGTTTATTTCAATAATCCAATTAATACACCACATAAATATATACAACAGATTACTTAGCAAACAATTATACATAACATCTAAGTGAATGATAACATATATCAACACAGCTGTGCATAACTAGGAGCTGCTCCTGTGGAGGGGGGGGACTAGCTTGAAGGTTGGCCTTCTCATTTTCCTCAGGACAAACGAGATATTCAAGATTCTTCTCACATAATTATTTATACAATTATTTTGAGCCTTATTTTAACACATGCAGCTGACTTCGAAATAGGCCTGCATTAAATGATTATGGAATTTCACTAAAATGTTTAACAGCTCTGAGGGGGGGTTCCCCCTGATCCCACCAAAATTAAGCCACTGTAACACAACAATAATTTTCTTCTATAATAATGGCTTCTAGAGAAAAATCCAAATACAAATTGGCTCAATTCTCCGTTTTCAGGTTAAAGTAAGAATTAGCAACAAAACAATGGTTTCACTTCATTGCTGTTATGTCATTCAACAAATTATTTCTCTCTCTAAAAAAAAGATACCAATTTAATAAATAATATTAATAAATAACTGTTTAAACATAAAACATAATTTAACATTTTTTTTCTAAATTTTTAAATGTTCTATATTATATGAAATCTAGAAAGTAATGCAAAAACAACAACAAAATTGAAAGCCTATCAAAATGCGCTCTTCTGTAAGTGTTAAGTTCATACAGTAGACTTATATTTACTTAAAGGATTCTCTTGAGATGGGGTACCACATGGAGAGGATTATGCAAGATTAGTGTCCAATGTCTGTTACTATACAATGTATCATTCAAATTAACACATGATCATACACCAACAAACAAACTGACTGAGAAGGAAGAAGACTGCTCACTGAAGACGACTTCTGCCACTGGAATCAAAGCATTTGAGACTTTAAAGAATTTATCAATACATCAACAAATACATTTCAATTGTTTGCATACATAAAACAAATGAACACAGATCATATTAGAAAAGCAATCTGTGTGTGTGTGGGGGGGGGTTCAGTAAATTAATCTCAATTACATAATATGGTAAACACTGTCCTGGTTAAATACACATTTGTTTGGTATTAACAAAAACCAAAGAATAACAGATTTCTTGGAGGTTATAATAAAGACTTTCAAACCTCAAATTGTGACTTGATTCTATAACTACCAAAGTAAACTAGTATTTACAACAGAAACGACAGACTACAGTGATTGCGAGAACATACTTATGTAGCACAGTTAATACACTAATTCAAAACTCCTTTCATTAACAGTACATGCACTTTATTTTAGATCAATCAAACAAGAAATCCACGACTTCTTTCTCATATCGAAAAGAATATGAGTAGTTAGGCGTGTGTGTTAAGTTAAGGAAAGAAAAGTTGGACATTAAATCATATTCAAGGAATGTACTCATCTGAATTATCTGCTGATATACAAGAACAAACATTGGTTCTTACGTAATGAAGAAAAGTTCACATGGTAAGGGAAGTACATATAGAAAGGAAACTGTATGTAATGAGGAAGGACATCATCTCTTCTTTATAGCTACAAATATTTGCATATGCCTCAGACAATGAGTGAGCAATAACAGAATACAAATATAAATCAGTAAGTTATTACTATAATTTGGATGCTGGGTAGCTGCACCTCTTTGTGTGTTCAGTTCCAGGCTGAATTACAAATCAAACTTATTGTCTCTTCAGTCTTAAGTACAATAACAAGAGTCTAATTTAAGCCAAGCCTCAGTGTATGTACAAGTAATATATCTGATTTTACTTCATACAATGCCAGATGGTTTTTTTTTACTCAAAACCCACATGAATTTTAAGGACACACATAGTTTGTGAACTTTTTCTTTAAGATGGTGCTGAAAACATGGCAGTGTAAGAATTACATGCCAAATTAAATCTGTTGACTCATATATTTGGTACCGAAAATACATTCAAAATAATAATAGGATGTTAAACCTAATACTCATAGTTATACTGTAGACTATATTGTTCACAATTATACTTTTGTTATTTGGCTTCATAACAAAAATATCTAGTAGTATTTAGTCTCTGTGAAGTCACAATTAAATATTTTCTTAATGTAACCAGTATTTTCAAGTCAGTCCTGAAAAACATTATATTCCTTAACTATTAGAGAAAACTTCCAAAAGAAAATTTGTAACTGCTGAAAACCATAAATATGAGATTTTACAATCATGTTATGTAATACGGAACGTTTTACAAGTAGATCGGCTATCCCAGCTGTAGTGTCTGTGTGTGCGTACATATTGCTGCTACTTTGAGATGAAAAACAATTATGCTTCAACTATTGAATATATTCCAGACCGTACCGGTTTTCTAGTGATTCTTAAGAGTGCCTGTTTATTGAACATGTCATCCAAAGTGACAGATTATTCTTGCATATCAACGGGGTATAAATATAGGCATTCAGCAATGGTCAGTTTTAGTTTACTTCGGGCAATTACACAGTGTGTCTCAAGTGATGTATTAGTGAAAAGGACTACTGTTCAGGACTCTATTAATTGACATTATTATTTATGTGGACAGAATAACTTGAATTATTGTAAGAGTATAATCTGGTTGAATAACTTGTTGATTATAAACTGTTAATTGTATAATTAAAGCTGGTTTTTAGTGACTTAATTGGTGTCATGTATTTTGTTTTCCACTGTACCATACGACGATCAGTTAGACTGTCGTAACAATATTTTATAAACACAAAAAAGAAACACTACTAACCAGAATTAAAAAATAAGAAGAATAGAAGACTACTTTAGTACTAGTGCAGTCAAAAACATAGGCTATCTAAGTTTCTCTTTCTCTTCTTATAAAAATTGTTAAGTGTTCTACCCTTCTCAATTCTTTTGAGCATCCCTCCACTGTTCATTTTTCTATCCGTTCTACCCAGCTTTTTCCTCCCATCATCTTCACCAACATAATTCCAACGCCTCAATCCTATTCTACCTCTTTTCTCCATTGCCTACATCTCTGCCCCTGAAATAAAACACTCCACTCAGAAGACTTCAGACTCTTTTATCATATACAAATTCACACTCCTACACAAAATTCCTCTTTTCCTCCTCAATGCTTCCTTCATTATGGCTATTCTACACTCAACCACTTGTTCACTGGCCTACTCCTATTCACATTGCTCCCTAAATACCTGTTGTCATTTATCTACTCTGTTCCTCTCCTTGGTATTTCTACTCCCATATCTTCCTTGTAATATGTAAACAATACGCATGGATTCGTGCTATGAATAAATAATACACAATAAGTGGACTGCTCACTGAATGTCTTTACAGATATTAACTTCCAAAAATATTCTGCATGTAGTTATTTCTGTTACAACTTAATAATAAACGGAACGTTTATTTCAAATGTGTGAAAGCTGCATTATTTTCATGGTAAAGTGTACCATTTGAACAAACAGAATATGTGTGCACAAGACTTGAACGTGGGAAAATGCATGCTGCACAATGCATGTACTGTCCAAAGTATTCCTTCATGCATTTGGGAGTGGATTCAAATTAACTAGATCGCCACAGGTGTCAAAGGTCACACAATACCCATGCATGTTGTAAACTGAAAAAACCAGCTGTTATAACGTGCAAGATGTCAGATCCCAAAAGACACACTATTAAAAAAAAACTTTTACAACAGAACTAATTATATTAGAGCTGTTTAACTTATCAGTACGTCACACATTACAAAATATTTACTGAAACGGAAAATAAAATTACTTCCTGACCTGAGTTGTGAAGTCTGGGAATATGCAACACCAAAAAAAATAGATAAAATTAAACCAGAAGCATATACAAAATAATATTCACGTGAACAAAAAATTGGAAGCAATGTGGTGTTACATTTGAACATATATGGCCACCAATTTTAATATTTTTATTTGTTAATTAGAAATGGCTGGGACAACTTGAAACCAATACAGTCACATAGCAACAAGATACTGCAAATATTTTTGTATACAGTCTAGGAGAATGTTTCTGCATTACTTTCTGGTTAACTGCTACAATGTTTAACTTTTCTGTTCAAAATTTCAAAGAAAGATACCTTTTTCCTTTTCTTAGATTTCTCTCCTTCTTCTACAACAGATGATGAGTCAACATTTGATTCTTCATTTTCTTGAGCCCCTAAAGTTTTCATCAGCTTTTTTGAAAACAAATACAGATCATTAAATGTACTTACTTCTATTCCAAATAAAACATATTTAATCACACACATTCACATTCTTATTAAAAAAATGACACCATAATCAATTTATGCACAAGATTATATACACAGGTGTTTTGCATAATTACAGAATTATCAATAATTGAAATTATATCGTAAATAATTTCCTGATACACAATACTTAAAAAAGAACAAATACAAAAACACTTAACATAAAATTCTGAAATTTTTAACCTTAAACATCCTTACAGAGACTATTCATAATTAAATGTTTATACGATTAAAATATAAAATAGGTGGACATTAATTATTATCTGCCGTCTACTACTAATCTGTTCAAATTAAATTGCCTATAACTAAGACCAGGAGGTTGTGTAATCCCTTATATTACTGTGATAGTCATCCATTATTTAACATCAACTGTTAATCATATATTCACATGTAACTCACAGTTTGTGCACAACAAATTTGAGATCACATATTTTTATTGCATAACATAAGAGCTATTCAAAAATCCACTTATACTAAGAAAGTAAACACGTATAAAAAATATAAAATGTATATTTTATTATATATATTACATTCATATCATTATTACTTCTCTACATAGTCCCACACTCTGACATGTGTGTGATGACTATATAGAATTATAACTACTACATAATTCAGTCACTTTACTGCAAATAAACATGGTCTGTTGAGGCAAACGCCTAACAGCTGCTCACCTGATGTTAATCCACCTGGTATAACAGCAGACTTTGTGTGAAAGCTGGCTAATATACTCTTTGCTTTACCTGTTCACATACATGAACATTCAATGTGGAATTTTAATTTCTGGCATTGGTTTTCTTTTAAATATTACCACTAACTCTAAACTTTCTTCCATAAGCCATGGATGTTAATACCAGTACAACAATAAATAAGAGTTTTCCCATATTCAGTTATCTTTTCTACAACTGTTTTAGGCTCTTCTGGAATATTCAGTTTGGTTCCCTACCATAACAAAATTCATAGTAATTTTATCCGTATTTCTTATAGGTGGTAAGAGAAAACTGTGTTCACCATTATGAATTTTTATTATAAATCCACAGAAACAAGTAATTTTACTTTCCAATTCCTCTGGTAGTTGTTTTGATGGTTCATCTTTTTCATTCACAGCACTTATAATTCATTCTGTGTTTGATATAAACGATACAGACACTGACACATACAACAAAAAAGGAGTATACAAATTAAACTGCAGTGATTGCAACCATTTCTACATAGGCCAGACGAGAAGATCTTTTTCTTCAAGATTTTCCAAACACTTGAAAGCCCTTTCTACTAACTACATACACTCCGCATTCACCACACACATACAGACTGAAAACCACAGCTACACCAACATACAAAACAACCTTGAAATACTAAACTACTTACCAAAAAGTAGGAAACTCAACACGGCTGAACAGTATGAGATATATAAACACCACACACTACAACCAAACAACATATTAAATTACCAACTACACTTTAAATCACACGTACTATTCGACACAATCATACACAAACCAAACTATACTTTAAATCCCAGCGCCATCCCCCTCCCACCAAACCCCCCCACACATCCCACCAACCTGTGAATAAACCGTTACAATTGTTCACGGCACTCTGTATTCAAACCTCGCTGAGGAAGCTGTACACCACACCGAAACGTTCGAGGACAATAAGAAACGTAAGTTTTCACAAGTGAAAGTACAATAATCACTAATATCCTCTGGTAGTTTCTAAGCTTAGTTTTTGTCTTCTGGCATAGTACCAGTCCTTTTCACTTCATAAAACACCTACAACAACTTGAATGTCTGGTTTACGTGTGGATTACACTTGACTCATTAAAATACTTCAATATAAATGGCACTTCTTGTCACAGTGTATTCACTATAGCATTTAGCTGATATACACTTGAAATGGCTGTCTTTAACATACACACTGTTACATCCCCAAGTGGCATGACTAATCAATACATCAATTCTTACCTTCTGCAAACAAGTTCACAGTAGATTCTCTTGCAACTTCTATTTTTGTGTGACACTTTTCAGGACTTATAGTTCCATAATCAGGTATGTAAAACAAAAACCCCTCATTATGAGTTTTGTCAAATGATAAAAAAATCAAAAATAAAACTGAGAAAGTCACATACAGTCCAACTACCGATACAGTACAATGTGCATCACTATATGTAACGTGTCAAAATTGGGTAATTTCATTTATTGCTGTTATGGGGTCTTTGTATTTCATTTATTTTATTTTTCGGAGTTTCGTAAAAAATTATTGTGCAAAGTTTAATTCGATTGTAACAGGCCACGTGTAGCAAAACAGTTTCAGAACAAAGGCAAGGCGTAATATTCCGTTGTGTAATCTGTCGAGGTATGCACCACCCTCTATTTCTCAGAACTGTGCGTGAATGTGACGGTGCACGCACGCAGTGAAACAAGTATGCGCGCTGTTGGGACGCCAAGAGAAACAAACGACGCTGTAAAAAATGGCGCAGGAACGAACAATTTGTAAGATCAGCCAGCCGACCTACAGGAAACGTAGCTAAGGACCGCCTCCTATGCGTGACGTCAGTCTAGCAGCGCCAAATATCGTCAACACTCACTACTAAAACAAACATTATGTATCATGGTCATAGCTAATAAGCCACAGCAAATCAGCTATGAACGGCGACAAAATCTGTTGGCAGTGGATACGAACTTCCTACCGCTCAACAAAGGACGCTCCCCAGTCTTACTCTAATCGTGTCGGCCGACACCAGAGCCAAGTGCGCTCTGTCAAATTTCATCAGTTTTTTTTTATATAAAAGTGAATCAATCTTTTTAAACAAGTGACAGTGATGGGTGAATAATTACAGCATAGTAACATACAAATTTTATATATTTTTTTTGTTTTCGGGACAATTACAAACTCACCACGTAGCGACCACGAGGTCGCGGATACACGCATTGCCGGCGGGGAGATTATATCATGTGATAGATTGATCAATCAAAGTTAAAGGGGGGTTGTTTTTTAAGAATGTGAGTAGTGAGTGAAAGGCAGGCTGGGCTATCTTCGTTAAAGTAAGTAATTATAGTTAAGCATTGTAGTTAGATGTATGAACAAGAATTACACCATATTTGAAAAACATGTAAGAAAATGTATTTGGTAACCAGAAATTTAAAATTGCAACAGTTGATCATTAAAAAACTAATCATTTCTCTTCATAAAATGTGTAGAGTCAGTTATTTCGATAACCTTAACACAGGTTTGCATCTGAGGTACATGTGATTGAACTCTGGACCCTGATAGAAGAGATTGTGCAGGTAGGTGGAAATTGTAATTATGATTTTAATATATTTAAATTGGATAAGAGTATAACAATGGCGCCCGTGATAGGCACGAATTTAAATTAATTAGTTAAATTCCACATCTACGAGGATGCAGACGTGTGTTGTTAGGTTAGCGGAATAAAATAAAACAAAAGTGCGTTATTCATGCAAAATTGGTTATACAATACATTATATTGATTATATTATATTTACACACAAGTATCAAGTATAGAATAAGAAATGGCAGATAATAATGAAATCAGCCTCTCTGACAGTCAGACCGACTCTGGTATTCAAACAGAAGCAAGGTCAATAGACGAGCAGAATGTAGAAATATCTGTAATTAGTTCGCCAGGAGCGATTTCTACTCCCGTACCAAGCAAAATAAATACAAGAGAAAAAGACTTGTCATTAAATGATTTATTTAATCTCATTAACAATAGATTTGATATGAACAATAGCGATTTCAATACAAAATTCGATGAACAGAATAACAAGTTTAAAGAATTAAATAAACGTTTTGACAATAACGAAAAAATTTTTGAAACTAAATTCAATGTAATAAGTAGCGACATGAATAGTCGTTTTGACATAAATGAGACTAAATTGAATAAACGTTTTGACATAAATGATGCTAAGTTTGACGTATTAACTAATTCACTGTGTAGCATTGATGACCGAATGAATGAAATACGTAGTGAAACAAAAAGAGAAACAGATGAGTTGAGAGAGTATGTGTGTGTGGTAGACAGCAAAACGAATATGTTAGAATCCAATCAGAAAGAAATTGAACAACAAATAATTACAGTAAATGACAAATTAGAAAATTTTGTAAGTAAAGTAGGTGATAAAGTTGAGAGTATTGAGAGTGAGATGCAGTGCTTAACTAACACAATACATGTTATAGATAACCGCAGCAGTGAATTAGAATCACAAATAGCAATAGTAAAAAATGTTAGAAATGAGGTAGAAAGTACTTGTAAAACAGACATACAAGCAATCCAAGAAACAGTGAATGTTATTGAAAGTGTAAATCACAATAAGTTCGAGTCAATTGAACAGAATATTAATAGTGTGAAAGACGAATTAAGTTTAGTAAGAAATCAAAATTTAAACAATGTTACTGAACGCATATTTATGACACGAGACACAAGCAATGAAATAGAATTAGAAACTTTTAGTAGTGAAAATCGTAGAGTGCATCCAATGCAATTTTTGAATCGAGTACGGGAATTTGACAGATTTAATGGTAGTAGTTGGGAAGTTAAACTTATAAAAATTTTGAAATGTTTTAAGGGCAATTCTGAGATATGGGCGGAGACACATCGAAACGAATGGGAGAGGTATGAAAATTTTGAAAAAGCCTTTCGGAATAAATACTGGTCGGAGGAGGAGCAGGAGATACTACGAAGTCAAATAATGGGAACCGGGAGCTTTGGGAGAAACAACCGTAATATTACCGTGTATACCATGAAGCTATACAATGAAGCTAAGTACTTAGAACCACCGTTGCCATTCCAGTCGTTTGTACGCCACATCAGTAAGCATCTACCGAGGGAAGTACATATCACGTTAATGACCAGAGAGGTAAGTGATATCAATGAATTAGAAAAAATATTGGATGTTTTTCAGAATATTAAGGACCAGGAAGACAGCAGACGTATACAACAAACTAATATGCACAATGTAGGGAACTATACACAGAATTTTCATAGAGGAGCGCGGGGAGGAAGTTTTGATAATAGGGGCGAGAGTTGGAGGTGTAGAGAATGTGAAACAGATAATTATGCTAATCGAACCAATTGTTTTAGATGTCATCGAAACAGGGAGTGCGCCAGAAACGAGAGAATGAATCCACCACCAAATCAACAGTCGAGAGGAGGAGAATTTTATAGAGGAGCGCCAAGAGGAGGAGGACATTATAATAGAGGAAGAGGAGGAAATCATCCAGCCGTAGCAGGTCCATCCACGGGAAACTAAGGAAGACAATGGAGAAGCGGGCCCAACCATTGTCAACGGAGAACCGGGTCCAAGTAACCGACGAATACGCGAACAACGTTATCAAGGTGGACATGGCAAAAGAATTGTTAGAAGAAGAGGAGAACAAGGTGATGGAGCGCAAAACAGGATTAACTGAGGTGACAATTAACATTGAAGGTAAGAATTATAAAACTTTAATTGATACAGGTAGCGAGATCTCAGTAATTTCTGAAAATGTCATGAGTGAATTAAAAGAGATAAACAAGAATATACCATCATTACCAGTTGCGGGGGTTACAGTAGTGGGGGTAACTGGGGTGAGAAGTAAGAGAATAACCAGACAAGTACAGTTAAATATTTTAATAAATGGAGTGGAGTTTGAAAACACTTTTCTAGTAGTTAAAGGGTTGAGTCTAGATGTAATATTGGGAAATGATTTTTTGGAGAGAAGGGGGGCCGTAATAGATTTTAATAAACAAATAGTAAAATTTGAAAAGGGAAATAAACCAGTCACAATAGAGTTTAAAAAAGTAGTAAATGAAGCTAAAGTCACGGGAATAAAAATGTTACATAAGCAGATAGGCGATAGAGAGATAGAGACCAAAATAAATATATGTCTAGAGAGGGGTAGCCTAGAGAATGAGGAGGGAGAGATGCATGAGAGTAATGAGAGTGTGTGGGCAGATAGAGCCAACAAATTTTTTAATGAAGATTTAGTTGTAGGAAATACTCAGCGAGAGGAGCTGTGGGCAGTTGTGGAGCGGTTCAGAGAGGTGTTTGATGAATCACCAGGGAAAGCGAAGGACTACATCTGTGAGCTGAAAGTTCGGGACCACGCACCGTACATGCAGAGGAGTTACCCGGTGCCGTTTTCAAAGAGGAGGGCTGTACAGGAGGAACTAGACCGGATGATGCAGGGAGACATAATTGAACGCTCAGTATCACCTTATTCAAACCCTTTGGTAGTGGTGATTAAAAAGGATGGGAAGGTAAGGTTATGTTTAGATGCCCGAAAAATTAATCAAATTATTATACCTGACCGGGAATCTCCGGAACCCATAAATGAGATTTTACAGAAGTTCAGCGGAGTTAAATACATGACGTCATTAGACCTGACAGCTGGATACTGGCAGGTGCCATTAGCAGCAGAGAGCAGAAAATACACAGCTTTTCTTTTTAACGGTAAGAATTACCAATTCAAACGCTTACCTTTTGGGTTAAACACCAGTGTTGCCAGTTTTATTAAATGTTTAGATAATATATTACAACCTAAGGATCTAGACTTTTTAACAGTATATGTCGATGATATCTTGATAGCTTCTAGAACATTCACTGAACATTTAGAACACATAGAATATGTATTAGACAAGCTACAAAAAGGGGGTTTAACAGTGAATTGGGACAAGTCTAAGTTTCTGCAGACAGAAATACATTTCTTAGGATTTATTATTACACAGGAGGGGATATTAGCTAACCCTGACAAAGTAGAAGCCATAATGCGATTCCCCGAACCTAAAAACATTAAGCAATTACAAAGTTTCTTAGGCCTATGCAATTTTTACAGGAAATTTCAGGAGAACTACGCACACACAACATCCAAAGTAAGTGCTGTACTGCAGAAAAATAAACAGTGGAGATGGGGAGATACGGAACGAAATGCATTCAACGGAATTAAGAGAAAGTTTAGTCACATGATTATGATGAATCATCCTGATTTTAATAAAACTTTTTATTTGCAGACCGACGCCAGCAATGTAGCGCTAGGGGCGGAGCTCTACCAGGAGGGCTGCGACAAGGAACATCTAACGATCGCCTTCACCAGTAGATCGCTGCTGCCGGCTGAGAAAAATTATACGACGACAGAAAAAGAGCTTTTAAGTATTGTGTTCGCCGTGGGCAAATTCCGGACATACATCCTAGGCAATACAGCAATAATCCGGACGGACCACAAGGCATTATCATTCCTCAATTCATGTAAGCTAACACACAGTCGTCTGACCAGGTGGGTATTAGCTTTACAAGAATATAACTTTTCCTGGGAGTATATAAAGGAGTCAGATAATAAGGTACCAGATACACTTTCTAGAGTAGATGTTATAGACAATAAAACTGGTAGGGATCTTAAAGAGATAGAAATTTTTAGATTAATCAGAGAAGATAGAATTTTTGGTGAAGAATTAAGTGACATTAAAAATATGCAAAGATCTGATAGTAAGCTGGGTAAAGTAATTGCTAGTTTAGAAACGGAGGTAGAGGGATCTGAATATAATAAGCGATTTCAAGTATATCAAGGTATTTTGTTTAAAAAAGTAGATAGTGGGGAGCGTGATTGGAGGTTAGTTATACCCGAGGGATTAATAGATAAAATTGTTTGGGATTGTCATATAAGGTATGGTCATTTTGGGGCGAGAAAATGTGCAAATGTTTTGAAAGAATCATGTATATTTAAGAATATGGAGAGGAGAGTCAGAAGAGTGTTGAGAGTGTGTGATTTATGTCAGAAATCGAAAGTAGTGAATTATAAAGTAGAGGGGGAGATGAATTACATAAAAGTTGAGAGACCGTTTGATCTAGTTGCGGTTGATTTATATGGACCATTACCCAGAGGTAGAGGGGGTGTATTGTATGTATTTGTAGTTCTAGACACGTTTTCAAAATTTGTGAAATTATATAGCATTAAGAGAGCGACAAGTAAAGTACTCAGTGAAAAAATAGTAAAAGACTACATGATTAATGTTGGAAAACCGAAAATTATATTATCTGACCACGGTCCACAGTTTATAAGCGGCAAGTGGCGACAGACGCTTGGATGGGAAGGCATCATACCCAAGCATACGGCAGTGTATCATCCTCAGTCGAACCAAGCAGAACGGGTGATGAGAGAGATTGGTAGGATATTTCGGGCGTACTGTCACACCAAACACACAGAATGGCCATCCTACGTGAAAAAAGTAGAGGAGTGGCTGAATTGTACCACCCATGAGTCCACAGGATTTACGCCACATGAGTTGATCAGGGGAACAAGGCTGCCCAGGATATTGGAGCAACTTTTTGAATACCCACCAGGAGGTCAAGTTTTGGACAGGAACATGAAAATTAGATTGGCAAACGAGAACTTACTTACGAGAGGAGAGCGAAGGAAACAGAAACATGATGCTAAGGGTAAGTGGACCAAATATGAGGTAGGTCAGTTAGTGTTAGTAAAAAGGCATGATTTGTCCAGTGCTCAAGATAGAGAAATAAAGAAGTTTTTCTTGTTGTATGAAGGACCATATGAAATTGTAGAAATAAAAATGCAGAATGCGTATGTGCTGAGGAACCCAGCGACGCAGGAAATAGTAGGTACTCAAAATGCGACGAATTTAAAATTATATCGGTCACTTTAATTATGTTTATAAATAAGATTTCAAATATTGTTGTATGCTCACAGAAGGGATCCTCCCCCATTTTCGGGCGGTCACGATCTTACCAGTCCTGGCCGTGGAATTCGGAAACTTGGAGGCGGGCCATGGTTGGCGGATCTTCCTTCGGGTGGTGAAAACAACGATGGTCCGGCTCCACCAAAATTGGTATAAAGTAGAAAACTAACTACACATTTGAACGGGGAGGGGGACCCCAAAAGGTACGTGACGCATTGTTATCATTAATACACTCTAGGTGCAACAATCTTGGTGTACCTGTCACGTGCCTGCACTGCCTTAGAGTGTTGTACATAAAGGAGGCTACACCTAAATACAGGGCAGTGCGTACAATTTAACAAATTTTTCAGTGTCAATGGCAAAATTAAAGTTGAGCCATTGACAGTAGTTTTGTTTAAGCCGAAATGAAGAGTTCTGCTGAGGGGCAGATTTGGCGACAGTTCAGACGGCGGGTCTGGAGAAATGAGAGCGGTAAGGGAGAAGAGTTGGGATTGAAGGGGGAGTAAAGCAGATCTGAACTTGTCCCCAAATTTGCCTCATAGCAAAACACCCTCGTTTCAGGCGGGGATACTGACCAATAGAATATAAGTTATAAATTTAAAATGTAAATAAATTTTAGAATTAAGTGACCAAATATTGTAACAGTACCAAAAATCTGGTAGTTACATAATATGAACTAATGTCACGTCAAGTATGAGAAAAACATGGAAGTATATCTAGATAAATAAACCTAAGTGTATATAAGTGTGTATCTACAAATATATTTGTAAAAAATCCAACAATGAAAAAGAGAATACTAATATATCAACATTAAATACAAAATGAAGAAAGAAAATGCCACAAGCCCAAAACAAAATATCAGTAACTAGACCCAATAGGATCCAACAGTGAGGGGAATCAACGAAACAAGGACCAACAAGCTCCAACAACAATGGAGAAATAAAAATAGCAACTACTATGAAAATATAAGAAAAAGAAGAAAGAAGAAGGACCAGGAAGAGCACCAAGAAGAAGAAAGAAGATGGACAGAAGATACAAGGACTTAACATAAACCACATGTACTAAAAACAATGTAAGTGACAAAAGAAATAATGATTATAAGTGTGAAAAGATACAAGGACTTAACATAAACCACATGTACTAAAAACAATGTAAGTGACAAAAGAAATAATGATTATAAGTGTGAAAAGAAAACCAGTGTGAAACGTTTAAGGAACCACAAACAATTAGTGTGTACTTAATACAAATGTGAAACCTGTGAATAATTAACCAATTTCAACTGAATAAACCACACAAACAATTATAGTGATGAAGTTTACAGCGTGAAAAAATATGTTAATTTCATGATGAAACAACAAAAATTAAGTCAAATAAACACAGACAATGAGTGCGACTAATTTAATAAAGTTATAATCAATACACATAATCATAAGACCACCAGATTAGAACAAGATAGAACAATTATGTTATTGTTCATAGAGAACTGACAACAAATAAAAGACATTTGTTATGTATCAAACAATGACAGGAATTAAGTTCCACCATTGACCAGAAAAATATTGTAAATAATACAAGAAAGATTTGTGTTAGTGTTTAATAAGGAATTGTATAAACATGTGTAACAAAATAGTTAAGGTATTATATTAAGATACCATAGTGAAGTCAGTAGTAGTAGAAAAATACTGCACTAAAACAGTTGGTACATTGTTACACAACCCACAAGGAAGATACCTATTACAACAGAAAATGATACACATTAGTATAAATATCTGATCATCAAATATGTTATCAAACGAGAATTTATTATAAGTAGTAATGATAAATATTAAGAGACAATGTAATATATTGCAAAACAATGTAAGTAGAACAAGTCAAACATAATGGCACAGAGAATAGCAGAAATGAGAAAAGTATGCCAATTTAGTTAAGCAAAGTACAGTATCAAAACCAATATCAATGTTTATAAGAGTATTACCAGTAGTGAGATAAATAGCAGATAATACATTGAGAACAGATAATGACCATAAAAACAGTCATATTATATACAAACAATTAAAAACCAAATGACTATTATGAAGAAAACCAAATGTAAACAAACAATGACAAACAAGTTATTTATGAAAAATATAGCATATAAACTTGTGTAAAAGTAATTGGAAACTTTACCAAAAGTTAGAATAATATCTAATGCTACTTTGGGAATTCAAACCAAATAGAACAATAACAATTTAGTTGTTGTATTAGAAAAAATAAATGACTACTATGATATGACACAACATAAACAGAGCCATTACTGAAAGATTGAAGAGTTCTGAACTAATTAAAAGATAACCATTATATATAATAAATTAGGTACTATGTGTATACACTAATTATAATCATTACATGATATGATTTATATAGAGAAGACCAAACATAAGGTGAAAAAATTGTATAAGAGAGATAGGAGAGGACTGAAACTATGTAAATATTAAATTAACCACAGTCATATATAGATATTATAGTGTAAAATTGTGTAAATAAACATTACTAGTATTATTAGATAGTAATATGATCGTTTTAAATAAGAAAAATTAGTTCTAAGCATATTTATGAAAAAATCTAACATGGACGCTTAATGACGCCATAACGAGATTTGTGTAGGGAACAATTATTCCCAAATTGTATATCAAACCGACTGAGATATAGACTCAAAGTGTTTATTTAAGAAGTGTTTTATTATAATTAAGTAAAATCTGGTGTAACGAACTTATGAAAATAAGATACACCAGAAATAATAAATAAAATCGTTATTGTGATAGTAGTAATGAACGGAAAATAAGCGTTTTTGGACTTAATTTAACAAGCAAAACGCCCTGAATTCACTGATATCAACCAATTAACGATAGGACGTAAAATAAGAAAGTTATGGTAATTTTAAACTTTCCAGTTAAATTTTTGTACCAGTGATGACGTAAAAAAGCCTCCACACCAAACTCAATTTTGTCAAAAAATTAAATATTTTAATAAAACAAAGGCTTTTGGGTCAGAGAGTACAACGTCTCCAGCCAATAGAATGAATGACTTTCGACAGACAACCGAGAGACGCTTCAGAGGAGCAGAACAGTCTACGATCAACCATCAAACGAATAGGCCACGCCGCTCAAGACAAAAGAAGAAGTTTATTTTTTAAAACGGTGCGCGCCATATACGTCAGTACAACAACATACAGTTAACCTTAACACAACATTTATACATACGAGTGAAAAAGTGCGAAGTTGTTTAATTAAACAAGTAGGTCAGTGTATAATGTCGACCATACTTGCGAGTGATGTGTTAAATAAGAAACAGGGAGTACAATTTTATTTAAACAATATTGAACGAAAATAATAATTTTTGTGAATAGCTAACCTTCGATACTGCGCAAGTCAGATAATGCAGAGTATCGAAAAACAGTAATTAAATTATCAGAATTGAGGAAAGATTTAAATCGCCATTATTAAAATATTATAAAAATATTTTAATTATTTATAATAATTTAAAATATAATGTTTGGAAATAATTATTAATGAATACAAGAATATTTAGTCACTCATTTGACTAAACTTATTTCTCTTGATTTTTTTTTTCGATGTTTTGAAATATACTTTATTAATTTTCATACAGTATGAATAAATGTAATTCTGATAATAATATATTAAAGTATTATGAATAATATGTTTATATGTATAGTTTAAGAAATAATAGCTATTAAGAAATACTTATCCATTGTAACAACACCGGTTAATTCTAACCTCAGAAATCGTTACGGTAACTTGATAATTTCAATATTACCGATCTGTTCTCAAGTAACATCCAAATCAAATAGAATTACTAACAAGAGTTTTTTGAGAAATTTTTCTCTTGTGAATAGATGATTTTTAAAACAAATTATTAAACGAAAGTAATACATTTTTAAATATTGTACAAGTCATACAGCTTGACAATTGCAAACTAGTATTAGAGATGCGTGCGCATGCCCGCGTACGATAGTTTCATAAATACCAGACATATGGTACCAATTTTTGATTTTTTATATTTGTTCGATTATTATTCATTATTGTTAATTCTATATCGTTATTTGTATTACATCTTGTGACTGGTATCATGTTACCTAAAAGAACCTAACGAAATATGGTAATTCACTGAATCAAAGTAACATAACCTATTGCAGTTAAATTATTGTACTAATAACAGGTCTACCAGCCTTGAGGAATTAGACAGAGTCTTATTGAATTTTTATTGTAATCAGTAATTGAAAGGTTGTTAATTATTGCTTTTTAATTGTCAAAGATTTTATCATTTATTAAATTGTTAATAAACCTCCAATTTTATTACCATAAAAGGAGTATTATTTCTATTAAAAGTAAATTCATTTATTTTTTAATCAGTTCTGACACAGGGGGCGGAAGAATTTAAAAAGATTTAGCATAATTCAGAATATTCATCAGATATTGCTTCATTTACTATTGTGTGTGATAATATATTAAATATTCAATCCGAATATTTACTTGTATTTGAAGTGCATGTATTTCAGAAGGAACGTCACAGAACAGAATTGAAGTATTCAAGTGTGGTAAGTAAGAGAGGTACACGACAAAGTGCGCGAACCATATTAAAATAAAAAGAGTGAACTATTACTACGTACCCATAAAAAACAATACAATAACACCAATAACCTTAACAATTACGATTACATCTTTAATAAACAACATTATCGTAGATACCGGTGCGTGTCTACACTCACACGAACACACCAAAATATAAACATAAACAAACATCAGTATCTATAATTTTATATTATAGATTGACAAACCCAACTTGGGGCTTGACATAATAAGACCCCGAAGAACGAAGAACATTCAATTCTTTATACTACTTGTACTATATTACACTTGTAATTTTATATTACAATATAATTGTCAAGTTTTAGTATCAGTGAGCATGAGAACGTTTTAAAAGATGTGTAGTAAAATAAAGACTTGTTGTCAATACAAGATGTAGGGATAATTTTGGGGGGTAGATTGGTGCTCAATGAAGTGATAGAACAGTGGAGTGTGGAACTGCAATTGTCGAAAGTTTTAGTTTATCACTTTTAATTAGTTAGTTATTAAGTTGCTATTGCGGGGGTGGCCTGTGCTCTCGTAGATAGTGCAATGGGTTGGGGGTAACAGAGAGTGTTACCTCCATTGGAGGCCAAAATGGCGACAATGTGCGACACACCTTTTTCGTGCAAATTCAATTTGCACACTGATAGACGCTCGTGTCGCACATAGCAATGGAACAGGCACTGAAATGCAAGTTAGATTTCCCCGACTTTTCGGGCGATTACTGCCTTACCAGCACTAATCGTGGATTTGGCTAGCGGCCAGCTATGGTCATATCAAGTCCCTTGACCATAGCTGACTCGAAATTGGTATATAGTAGAAATTAAATGGGGGGTGAAATTTAGGGGAAATCCAGGTACTATGGAACAGCGGCTACCACTCTGCCCGCATGGGGGCAGCAAAGCCAGGTGGTAGACCCGTTTAAGGGCGTTTAATTATAGACAAGAATATGTTGATATTCATAAAGTTAAAATGTAACTGCCGAAGCAAAGACACGGAGAGGTCAAACTACTCCAAAATGTACAGTCTTTGTGGAAGCGAAAAGACGCCACAGTCTTACATAATTTGCAATAGAGTGTGTGGATGGGAGGTGGCTCAGATGAGCCACGAATTTAAATTTTATAACAAAATTTTTGACTCAAATTTTGATCCAACGAAAATGCTTGTGTTCTGTTTAAATAACTAACTGCTCATACATTCACTATAAGGTGTTCATTGTATAATTTTTTAAAGGTAATATTGTAGCTTAGCAGGTTAGATATAAGAGTTGATATAAAGTCTATGTTTTATATAATTTGTGTATGTTTGCAACTAAGTAAATGATTAAACTGACTGGCAGGCGGTTAACATAAAGTATCAGAATCAGAAAAAGGGGAAACAATGAGGATAGAAGTAAGTATTGATAAATATATATATATTTCATGTGATTTGTTCAATTTTGAGATGTGTTTTCATTGTGTTAAGGAGATCAGCTCATCAGCAATAAAATGTCACTGGTATATTGGTTGTAAATGTTCCAGGTAATTAATGTTTAATGTAATGTTTCAATGTATTACAGATGCTATTTAAAGTAATGATAAAAATAACTTGATAAATGGAGAAGTAAAGTAATAATTGGTGAAAGTTAATAAAAGATAGTTTTTGGGGTGATGAATATTTGTTGGGACATGTAGATCTGTCCGAGAGAAAGTTAAAGTTGAAATAGGAGAGAATAATATTGTTTTGAAAATAATGTAATGAGGTTGTAAGATAATGTGTGTTAGAGAGTTTTAAGAAGTATTGATGTTGACACAGTAGTAATGGAGAATCTATGTAGAGTTTTGAGTGATATATTGATGTTTATAATTAATGATGTTATTTTGTTGTAGCTGTAGTAAGGTAATGAGATTGAGATTTTGGGGATTGCAATTTTGTAGTAGGGGGTAGTGTAATGTAGGAGTCCGCAACATAATGATAGGTTGGGACGGGACAGGACCGATTTAGTGGGGAAGGGGTCGCCTCAGGTAGAATCCAGGGACCAAATAATGGGAAATGAGTTTTTTTGGGGGGGGAACACGTATCCTAAGTACAAAGGGTTAGAGAGTATTCTTTTTATATATATTGAGAGAAGGTGGCGAATTGAGTTTAATGATAAGTTGGGTTTATAGTGTGTTTTGATAGATATTTTGATAGAGATGGGTGTCATGTGAGTTACAGTTGTTAGAGGTTAGAGTCAAAGGGAGAAAGATTATATATGTATACAGAGCAAGTAGTAAATTAAATTGTTGTAAGTATTTAACTCACCCACAGTAATGTAGAATAAGATTGTCAAGTAAAGAAAGAGATTTATAATAAAAATATAAAATTTTGTTAACTAAAACCAGTGACAATATTTTGATAGAATGTGGAAATAATGTAAAATTAAGAATTGTTTATTTTGAATAATTTAATTGTCAATTTGCTTATTATTTATAATAATATTTTGTTAATTTTAAATGTTTTGTTTTATTATGTTTTGTGTTTCAAGTTAGGATGTTACAGATGTTAAATGTATTTTCAGATAAAACTTGTACATAACATGTAGTTCAAGGTTCTTGGACTTGACCTAGTTTTGATCAGCTGACAGTGAGGTCATATACATACTAAGCTTGTTCAGTAAGGAAGTTGATTCAACTTTTGTTTTTGATCAATTTAAACAAATTTTAAATAATTTCTATATGTAAAGGAAACATTTTAATAAATTTAAATTTTTTGAATTTTAAAATTTTTTGGGGGAAATTTTTTTTTTTTGAAAAAAAAAATCTTGATTTTTCGCCTGCCAGCTAATGAATATTTTAAGCTTTGATTATTTTATTGTTTGTGTACTAACCACGTGTATTATTATTATTGAATTATTTTGTTGAATTGTATTGTTAGACTCTAGGTAATCCATGTTAGGTTAAGGATGTTCTTAATTATAAGAAATGTTTAAATCAACTTATTTTAAATAAAACAGAAACCAATGAAGAGAATAATTTAAAATTTATACAAAAGTTATGAATCGATTTTACCTGAAAACAACCAATGGGTTGTAATTTAAATAACTTTTGAAAAATTTTTCAATTTTATAATATGTTCTGTCAACATGTAATGTGAGTGTGTGTGAGCCCAGTATCTGCTAAAGGCAGCCCAGCTTGCATATAAGGGGAAACATATCGGTGGAGGATCTGGCATAGTCTAAGCCAGGGATTCAGGATGTTTGGGGTAGCATGATAGAAGGCGAGGTGCGCCGTGGTGCGTGTCTGTTCGATTTTTCGGTGTTGGGATCTCTTACGGAGAAGTCCAGTGATCTCGTTCAGATGCGTCCATAGTCACCAAGCCAGGGGGGTCGTGTACCCATGAAGAGTAAGAACCAGGGGGTTGTTGGCACCAGTTCCTCACCGGTCCTCTTAGGGGTTTTATCAATGAGATTTCTTCTGTTCTGGACAGCAGAATTCTCATTGAGGGGGTATTGTAACGTGTCAAAATTGGGTAATTTCATTTATTGCTGTTATGGGGTCTTTGTATTTCATTTATTTTATTTTTCGGGGTTTCGTAAAAAATTATTGTGCAAAGTTTAATTCGATTGTAACAGGCCACGTGTAGCAAAACAGTTTCAGAACAAAGGCAAGGCGTAATATTCCGTTGTGTAATCTGTCGAGGTATGCACCACCCTCTATTTCTCAGAACTGTGCGTGAATGTGACGGTGCACGCACGCAGTGAAACAAGTATGCGCGCTGTTGGGACGCCAAGAGAAACAAACGACGCTATAAAAAATGGCGCAGGAACGAACAATTTGTAAGATCAACCAGCCGACCTACAGGAAACGTAGCTAAGGACCGCCTCCTATGCGTGACGTCAGTCTAGCAGCGCCAAATATCGTCAACACTCACTACTAAAACAAACATTATGTATCATGGTCATAGCTAATAAGCCACAGCAAATCAGCTATGAACGGCGACAAAATCTGTTGGCAGTGGATACGAACTTCCTACCGCTCAACAAAGGACGCTCCCCAGTCTTACTCTAATCGTGTCGGCCGACACCAGAGCCAAGTGCGCTCTGTCAAATTTCATCAGTTTTTTTTTATATAAAAGTGAATCAATCTTTTTAAACAAGTGACAGTGATGGGTGAATAATTACAGCATAGTAACATACAAATTTTATATATTTTTTTTGTTTTCGGGACAATTACAAACTCACCACGTAGCGACCACGAGGTCGCGGATACACGCGTTGCCGGCGGGGAGATTATATCATGTGATAGATTGATCAATCAAAGTTAAAGGGGGGTTGTTTTTTAAGAATGTGAGTAGTGAGTGAAAGGCAGGCTGGGCTATCTTCGTTAAAGTAAGTAATTATAGTTAAGCATTGTAGTTAGATGTATGAACAAGAATTACACCATATTTGAAAAACATGTAAGAAAATGTATTTGGTAACCAGAAATTTAAAATTGCAACAGTTGATCATTAAAAATCTAATCATTTCTCTTCATAAAATGTGTAGAGTCAGTTATCTCGATAACCTTAACACAGGTTTGCATCTGAGGTACATGTGATTGAACTCTGGACCCTGATAGAAGAGATTGTGCAGGTAGGTGGAAATTGTAATTATGTATTTTAATATATTTAAATTGGATAAGAGTATAACATACACACTTGGCAATAACTGCCAAGTTTAATGTTTATGCTTTAGTCATCCTTATCTATATTACACAACGCGTGTATGGTATAAAACATTTAACTCATTGTGTTTTACATACCTGATGATGGAACTTAAGTCACAACACATGATGTCTTACAAAACTAGAAGTTACAAGACAGTCCACTGTGTACTGTTTACATAACTTAAGAACTGGTCATCTTAAAGCCCAGGCCGATTTTTATCTCCCTTCATAACACATTTCATCCTGGGGATACTGGTGTATTAAATGTTAGTTGTTTCCTAGTTAAATAACAATTCACTTACACCAAAAATTTACTATTGTAGTTCATTCATTTTGACGGCCTGTACATTTTGAAAATCACACAATTTTATCACAATTATAATAACAAATAAACTGTTGACAAAGTGATGCTATTGAAGACAAAAATTACAATCACACTCTTTAAAATATACTATGTTTACACGCCATAAATTGTTTACCTACTGACCAAGTCACCAAGTGCTATTCAGCTTTACTTTGTACTGATCAAACACTACTCAGCTTTATTTTGAACATACCAGTAACAAAATATTACAATTAAATGTTTTCAGCTTCTCCAAATAAATAATGCTATCAATCAATTACCTACCAGTACTTTACAATTACTGGTACGAAGTGGTACCAGAGTAATATATAAAATAGGCCTGATTAATACAGGTATTTGGCATTACAATTCTATTGCTCATCTCTTGGAGTTTCTGTTTATCTTGACAGTAAACACATTTCTATTTTGGTAAGCGGTAACATTAAATAATTTCTGAAGAGTTTTCAGATTTACAGCTCAACTTACACAGTGGATTCAACTTAAGTACGTTAAACTTTCGTCTTGAAAGTAAAGGCCAACTAACTTCATAAACCTACGACGTTAATATGAACTATACATGAATTCAGTCAGTAAAATTCTTGTTCAGTTCTAAAACACTGTAGTTCATTTTTTAGTTCAATGGCGTTTGTCTAAACTTTTTCACCCTTTTGATGAATGAATAATTACTAATTCCCAATTTGGATTATTTAAAGGGTTACCAAGGTTCCCATTCAAAAATCTTACCTACATATTATTCCCAGTCACAATTCTATCAAGACGTTCATCAGTGATATGCTCACAGAAACTTAAATCCACTGCCATTATATGAGATTTGTAAATGATGGTTAGTTGTTGCTATTTACCTTGTATAGAGCTTGTGGAAACCCATTCTATCTGTTACAGATCCACAGAAGCACCATTCATATGAAAATTTAAAAAATGTGTAACAACTTATTTGACAGTTTGTATAAATCTATCAGTCATACTAGAACATCAGCCTTCCTTCTACCTGTCACACACATTTAAGTGCCTTTCCTAAATTTTCTTGCCAATGTTCTACAGTACTAACAGTCATAATATTCTTGCTATAAAGATAACAACCATTAACGGACTACTACTGGGTGTTTCTGATTGTAGAAAACAAATCACACCAAGCACAAATGACAGAAGAGGCCCATACTCCATGTTTCATCTGTCTCTACTACAACCTGGTGATAGTTTTAGTACACACACATGTGGGCGTGCATGATGACCACACACTAGAAGATGGTATAAGTGGTGAAAGCATTTGTCAGAGTTGAATTCCTTAAAGCGGTCTGCAACCCATGAATTCGGATAGTACTTCTAGTATAATACTTTATAAAAATATACATCGACAGCAGATCATTTGTGAAATGTTTTCCATTTTTCAACTTTGCAAAATGGAAACGCAGAACTGACTGTTCTCATAAAATTATAAACATTCTATTTCTTACAATATACAGGAAAACCAACAGAAATATACAACTACAAGCCTATCATTCAATGGTAAAATTATACAAACTTTTTCCTTTGCTGAATTTATTGCTTTGTCGTATGCCCGAATCAGCAGTGTATCGTCCCACACATTTTCCTGATCTTCAGAAAGTACACCATTACCCTACAAACAAATGTATAAGAATACACTGTGAAAGTGGCTCGGGTAAAAATTAATCATGACAGTCATACAAATAAATGTTATCAGATCGCTAAAAATACTACTGAATTATTTTATGTACTACATGTTCTATGCAAATGTCACAAAATATTTAACTGATCTGTGCTATGTCCAGTTTTCCGATTAATAACCTCAATTTACAAAAGTAATCACGTTGTTTACGGAATGTCCAGATAAAAATTTTAGTTATTCTTAATTGTCGTCACAATTCTCACCTTGTCGCTGCGAACATATAACAAGCTTCCGTCTGCCATATTAACTTATAAATTCAGAAACATAATCCAACCAAATACGTTAGACTACTTTCAAAAATGACTGGGAACAAAACTGTCAAACGAAGCCTGATTGTTCCGGTTGCTCAGTATTCCAATGTTGCCCCACTTGTAATAAAAATTTCCCACTGTGAAGACCAAAATTTCTCTCACAATATTCCTAGTAGCGTCAGGTTTTTTTTTACTTGTAATTCGATATATTAAAAATTACTGGTACTTTGGCACCGTACCTACACTAGTTTTCGATATTTTGATTATACGATAGTTTCTTTCGATACATAGTGAATATCGTGTATAATTTTAGTAAAATAATAGAAACATGTCATTTCAAGTTTGGAATTGAAATTGCATCTCGTGACCCTCAATATCCGAAAATTTACGTGTTTTTTTTTTGTCAATTGTAAACGCGACTTTTTTAGCTCTGGAACAAAAGCGTTCAAGACTTTGTGTGTACGTGTTTTGATCTTGATATGTAAATCAACCATGGATGTTTATATACTAACTGGATGCCCGACTGCCAACCCTGTATGCTTGCGAGACTGAAGCAAGTGTGACGTCACGCCGCCATCTTTAAAACGGGCAAGAGATCTCGAGCACACAGTTCTACCTAAACAAATGGTACATAATTGTGCCATTAATTACGCGACAATTAATTATTTTTGATGATAAATACATGCTACGGTACGTCCTGAATAATATGATTTTTTGTCAAACCCATCAGCCCGAATGGTAATTCTCACTTACCTGTTAAATCTTTTGCTATTTCCACTGGTAATCAAAGAATTTATTAGCCGACACCATGGGATCATAGTGTTATGGGAACGTAAAATGAAATTTAAAAACAAAAGTTTCTCAACGAAGAATTAGAAATAAAAGGCTGTATTTCCAACTTTCATTATTATTATTATTATTAGGGCTATTTATCTGTATGAAAAGTTACCGGTACTCACCAGGAACTCACGAGTTCAATTCCGAGGGAGGTAGATCGATGTAAAAGTTTGGAAAATTCTATAGAGATAAATGAAATTATAAATCTTGAGAAACTTGGGCTTAAAAATGTGCCAGTACTGCATACCACCAGAAAAAGCCATTATTAACTGATGTTGTTGTTGTTATTATTATTATTATATTATTATTACGGTATCATCAAATATATTCTATATAAAATAAGCTGCTTTTCTTCCTTTAAAAAATTATATTCAAAATAAAACAAGAAAAACACACAGACATTTTACAATATATTTTACAGCAAGAAGTACAGAGAAAATTTACAAACCATGAGCTATGTTCTTCTCAATGTGCCACAAAAATGACAGCTTTGACTTGAAAATCAATAGTCACAACTTACCAAAAAGCGAATGTACAAAATACCTGGATGCACACATGGACAACAAATTTCATAAAACTACTGGCCGACACTATCCATTCAAACCCCACAGACAAGTATTTTGCTCCACTAGTGAGCTTCCTCTGTACTAGTTTCATTGTTTACAAATACAATGAAAACTATTCCTGCATTGCTCCACTCAAAGGCAAGATTAATTATTATTAAATGGATGCTTATGTAAAATGAGGTTACATTTGTTAAATTTTACAGAAAACCCTTCCACACATTTAGATTATTACTATTGTTATAGCTTGATGAGATGTCAGGTTAGGTTCCCAATCAGAACCTTGGATATACATATTATTAAATAAAATTAACTTGCTGAGCTTGTGGCGATTACTAACAGGTTTTATAATGTCTTCGGTACAATTTTTTTCAAATGAAAGCAATCTGATTTTTAAATATCTTTCACTGACAGCTCGGATTCATTGAATATCACTATAATATTGACGACTCGGAACACTAAGTTTTTTATAAGTAAAAACGTAAAGTTTTACCTTACAGCCTAAACCGGCTTTCACCTATAGAAGGCTTCATCAGAGGCTGTCGTTAGTAGCGCTGTTCGTCTTGTTGTTGGTGACGAGATAGTTTTTCGAAAGATCGAAGCTGTGTGTGTGTGGTGAGATGTGTTCGAATAATGCGTGCGATTTGAATTGTGTCTGTTCATTTAGGATGTCGTTTTTATTTGTTTTTGTGTGTTTGTATATTTCTAATTGTTCTAGAGTGTCTAGTTTTCGGCCTTTTGTGTGTACGTGTAGTATGTTCATGTTATTGTCGATGTTTTTATATGTGTGGTTTGCTTCAATGAGGTGGTTTGCAAAGGTAGATTCTGTAGTGGTGTGGAGTGCTTTTGTGTGTTCAATGTATCTCTGTTTGAAGCTACGTCCTGTCTGGCCTATGTAGAATTTATTGCAATTTGAACAATTTAGCTTATATACACCGGGTAGATCGAATTTGTTTTGTGCTTTGTGCATGCGTTTTGATAGTGTGTGTTCTGTTTTGTTAGTAGTTTTGAAAGCGATTCTGTATCCAAACAGAACAAAACAAAACAGAACACACACTATCAAAACGCATGCACAAAGCACAAAACAAATTCGATCTACCCGGTGTATATAAGCTAAATTGTTCAAATTGCAATAAATTCTACATAGGCCAGACAGGACGTAGCTTCAAACAGAGATACATTGAACACACAAAAGCACTCCACACCACTACAGAATCTACCTTTGCAAACCACCTCATTGAAGCAAACCACACATATAAAAACATCGACAATAACATGAACATACTACACGTACACACAAAAGGCCGAAAACTAGACACTCTAGAACAATTAGAAATATACAAACACACAAAAACAAATAAAAACGACATCCTAAATGAACAGACACAATTCAAATCGCACGCATTATTCGAACACATCTCACCACACACACACAGCTTCGATCTTTCGAAAAACTATCTCGTCACCAACAACAAGACGAACAGCGCTACTAACGACAGCCTCTGATGAAGCCTTCTATATGTGAAAGCCGGTTTAGGCTGTAAGGTAAAACTTTACGTTTTTACTTATAAAAAACTTAGTGTTCCGAGTCGTCAATATTATAGTGATATTTAGTTAAGTAACGGACACGTCATGGACAACGAAATTCAAGGATTAATTGAAGTTTATGAGGGACATCAAACCCTATTTCCACATCTGGACAATTGGTGGAATTGGGAAATACCTTTACATCTAGTGCAAATTTACTAGTTACATTATGAGTAATTATTTTGTTCAAAAATGGAATGCTACCATTCCTCAAGGTCTTTACAAGTTGAAATTCTTTTTCTGTGGCAGATACTACCTTGAAACACTAGCTGATGCATGTAACAGACCACCATTATTATTATTGTCAGTGAGTACTGAATAAGAATGTTTATGGCAATAACTGTGATCTGTTTCTTCCTCTAACAACATGCTACCACAATTGGAACAAGCAATACTACATAATAACTTCCTCACAACCAGTGGCGGCGCTAACGAAACGGGGGCCCCCCGCGAAACTAATTAGGGGGCCCTATAAAAATGGTTAAATTTTGTATACGTAATAAGGAAAACACTCAAATGAGTTTCTATTTACGTGTGTTTCACAACAATGGTTTGTGAATACTTTCTCGTCTATCACAAAGCGTTTGCAATTTGCAAAGGACGTTTTACACGTGTACAAACTCTTAAAATTCATTGTTGCTAAATAGACAAAGTTCTATACAAACTATAAAAAAACCAAAATAAAAAGAATGATTTATTTTTACGTCAAAGATCTAAATTCAGACTATGAAACAGTACCGCACACAGAGTGGTAAAAATTTATTATTTAAAAACGAATATCAAAGTAACATTCTAGCTTTTTTCAAACATTTAAATTAGTTTGTAACTGAATTTGTAAAATTCTTGAATATACTCTATACAAGTTCTCCTTAAGTCTAATCCAATTCAATAACACTCGAACTCAAGTAATGTACAATATTTTCAGATGAGGATCAACCAAAGTTCACTGTTTTCCTAAGCCTAATCTTCTTTTTTTAATAGCTAAGAACTTTTCAACCACTTCGTTGATATTAGTTTTCTGTATCTCACATGCTCAGTGCTTAACAGTGCCAAGTCACTCAACCGAGTTTGGGCCATGGTACTTCTTAAGTATGACTTAATTTAATTAATTTAAGTTTTGAAAAGCTTCTTTCCGCTGTAGCTGTTGTGACAGGTATGGTTAAATAAAGCTGCAAAGCTGTAGTTAAGTCTGGGAGGCAACTCATAAGGCAGCTGTTTTCTTCAACCAGTAAATTCATCATTTCTCGAATTCTTTTCTTGTGTACAATTTCTTTGGCCATCAGAGCTTTGAAGGATATTACTTGGTCAGGCAGTGATGTGGAAAGGTCACCAGGATACACATTTACCAGAGCCTTACTTTTCTCCACTATTGTCTCTTGTGAGAAGTTTACTAAATTCTGAGGCGTCAGGAATGAAAACCTATCATCAATGCAATGCAATCCTTCGAATCTCATTTGTAGCTGAGCTATTACAATATCTAGTGTTGCATTGAAAACTTTTACTTCAAATGATTTCACTGGGTCGTCAATTCTATGGTCAACTGATAATTCAACAAAGAAGCGTTTTACAACTCGTTTACGCTTATTTTTCATGTTACAAGTTATGTCCCATGACTGGGCCAACTGGGGCCCCCCATGAGGGTCGGGGCCCCCCCGCGCCACGGGGTCTGCGGGGGCCTTATCGCCGCCACTGCTCACAACATATCCACACATGTAAAATAACATATTATCTTTAACTTCAGTCAATTTTGGACTCATCACTTTTTCTACAGCAGTAGTACACAGGTCTAAATACTGTTTTGACTGAGTAGCGTTAGCATAGCTTTCTGCAGAAAGAAGTGGCGAACATTGTCTATTCCACCTAAGTTCAAATACAGAACCCACAGAGTCACTATTAAGAGCTTGACAATTTGCAAATGGAGAGCAAGTAATCGAGTTTTTCTGCAAAATTTGTTTCATCGCACGTACAAATTGTAAAACATTTGGATTATTATTGCAACCTGACCTCTGCCTAACAACTGAAAAAAATCTCCAAATGGTCTTGGCTGAACTTATACAGCAACATATACTTAAAAACTGATGTT
Source organism: Magicicada septendecula (assembly GCA_034769895.1). NCBI lineage: Eukaryota > Metazoa > Arthropoda > Insecta > Hemiptera > Cicadidae > Magicicada > Magicicada septendecula. The sequence continues at coordinate 151,542,976 of CM068375.1, read as the reverse complement.
GGTGCTCTTAGCAACTGTTTTGCAACATCAAATACTGATTTCACAGATACAGCTAAACCTATCAAAAATGTCTTCCTACCAGAATGGCATAGCAATGTACCAGACAAATCTCTCAGTTGAAACAAATAATTTATGTTCTCAATAATAATTTTCTCCAAGTATCCCATATTACTCACTGTAAGAGGTGCCTTGAAACCTCTACCAAATGGACTTCTCGAATTCAAAAAGTCAAGAATTCTATCCATCACTCTAGTAAACACAACTGTTTCTTTACTATCTTCAAATTCATCCACACCACAGTCTGAAAGAAATTCAATGGCATTTGCTACAGATGCACTAAAAGTTTGAGCAGCAAGTTTGACATTCATAATGTTCTTTTTCTACTCAATATGTTTGTGACCAAGTTTGTTAGCAATTTTCAATGATAACTGGTCTTGAATGTTAACCAAATGCTGAAAATAGCATCACATAATTTTACCACTGGGAGAAACAAAACTTCCATATGTACTCAATGCATTCCTTGCAAGTTTCAAGTTGTGACATGCATCAGGTACAAACCACACATTACAATCTTCGGTGGGATGCTTGAAGGGCTTTATATCACGATAGTTGCTCTTGAAAAGATCACAACCCAACTTATATTAACATCCATGAAATCAACACAGAATTAACATGTAATTTTCTACTCTCCCGATTAGGATTAGGAGCCTCAATCATGTTTTGGGTTAAAGTTCAAGCCATGGGCGTAACTTGGGGGGGGCAGGGTAAAGCTTCATAAATTCAAGTGTGTAGTGAGACCATCTATAAAAAAAATGTATTATATTATTACAAAGGAGTCGAAGTAAAGAGAGCTAATTCCTAGAAAACTGCTGCACTTATTATTTCATTACGATGTTTTCCAAAATAAGTCTGTGTAAAAGAAATACATTGTATTCCAGTTAATTAGGTCTCTAGTGTTTGTTTTTTTCGAACAGAAATATTATTTTGATGTAGCCTATATCATTCAAATCGGTCACACATTCACCTTACAAGTTTCTTCAAAAGAAATAAGAATACGGTAATAAATTTGTACTGTGCTCGCGAGATAGAAACGGTATCTTGTTTGACTGTTTGTTAGTTTTTATTTATAACAACTGGAAACAACATTTTATAATGCTAGGAACATTGTGGGCGAGTGTACCTTCGCACCCTCCCCCCCAGTTACGCCAATGGTTCAAGCCATTACGGGAAATTTTTAGCAATAAGAATAAATGAATGTTCGAGGAATAAAATGATTATGGAGTTTGAAATTGATAGTATATCGATCACATTCATTTTTTCAGTAAACATAATGGATCTTGAGGGTTACGTGAGGTTATATCGAATGCACTGAATCAGAGTAGTAAGATATAAAGCATCTAAAAGTGTCCTTCTTGCCATACTGTTACAGGGAAAAGAGCTCTCATAAAGGCAAGAAGCCTCAATAATTATTGTCCTAGGAGAGTGAAGGTAATTAAATAAATTATAATTTTAAAGACTAAACGATTGCAAAATACTTGTAATTCTTTTCCAATTTGCAAGACTTCATAAAAAGTTCCAAGCAGAATGATCACTGTTGCACGCCACTATATAAAAATTATCCCGATCCCGATTCAGGATCTTTCACACTAATTCGATATTTTTATGTGGTGTGCAACAGTGATGATTCTGCTTGTGATTTCAACCACTAACTAGGGATGAGCATCGATAGCCGATGTTCCAAAAACATCAATGGTTAACGTTCGATGTTCGATGTTTTTACCATCGATGGTTCAGTTGCGATGTTTTCATACTATCGATGGTTTCGTTTCCATGTTTTCCTTTGAACACTTTTTTTAATTTGTAATGAAGACTTTTTTTTAAGTTGATTGTTAAATTTAGTTTAGATGTATTTTATTATTATATTATATATAATATATTATATTATTATTTTAAATCAACAAATTTTTATTTTAGATATTAATGTCTACGTAGTTTGCTCCCTACGCTAGGTAAACGACAAGTACCATGTATATGAGCTACGTAGTGACGTAATAATACGGTAAAACTAAACAAACCCATTTTATAGGAGACCGTTACATAGGTTTCAACAGTTTCAAAATTAACTTTAGCTTACATACATACGAAATAACGGTTTACTCTTTACGTTAGTCGTATTTGGTTTTTATTCTGATTTAGTTTTAGATTTTTTAGTTATTTTTCATACTGGGTGTAGCGTTTTTCTCTTTTAATTGCGATAGTGTTAGAACATAATTTAAATCAATCCTTAAATTTTTAGTGACCGTCAATCAGTGAATGTTTTAGTGGATGGTTAGTGACCGATCCTCACTAACCATCCACTAAAACATAATTTAAATAGTTTACATTTGAATTTTTAATATAATCGGCATCGTTCATAATTATCTACCCGTTAATTATGCCACCCGAAAGATATATTGCAACGTTAAAGGTATTTTTAAAATGAATTATATATTGTACGCGTCTTTCCATGTACATTATTTGTATTATTTTTTATCTCATATTCTGTTCTTTATAGAGGTGCACTAAACTAGTATTCGAACAGTATTGCTAGGTCTAAAAAAATTTTTCTGAAGATTTGACATGAAAATTTCGGAAGATTGCCGAAAATTTCGGAAGTTGTTTTGTCAAATCTCAAGAAAATGTAATAAGCTTAAGTGAAAAGAATATATACAGTATACATAATTATTATCACAAAATAATTTTAACACACCAACGTTGTCTTATATTTTAACCCTCCCCCTCCTTCACTTTTTCTTCTTCCCCGCCAGTCATGTAGATACTGTTGTTCACCAAACTTGTAAACTCCGCGTCAAATTTGAAATCATAAGCAGGTTGCAGATTTTGTATTTCTTTTGGTATGCAGAAGTCTGGAGATCGTTTGGGTGCTCCGTCTATTTCTGATTTTAGTTTTCGTACGGTTTATAGTAGAAAATACTCTCTCAATACTTGTGGATGAATGGGGTAAACACAGAAGTGACCGCATAAAGGTAGACAGCTTCGGAAACATTGGTGAACCATCCCCCTTTTTCACATTACGCACGGCATTCCAAAATTCTGTTGGATTTTCACTGTCTATGTCTACCTTTGTGTTTGTCAGCATCCTCCACTCGGTGTCAAGTTCCTGAATATCTTTCACTAAGTTCGGAAAGTGACATATTTTCATGTTTATCACGGCGACTTGACGTTATTATGACCTGGTGTAGGCTAGACATTACAGTATCTGTTTATTCAGGTGCAGTCATGTCGTGCGACTCTGTCAGCTTGAGACTAAACAATAAGGATTAGTCACTCTTGTTGAATAAGCAGTATGGTAAAATAAGTGGATATTGCAAAATGCCTATTACATCATTGTGTATAGGTGGTCATAATTGTTTGTGACAGGAGGAATGAACTATAATTTTGGACAAGACCTCTATAAACTTTTATTGAAAGCAATTATAATTACGGTTGCAAGGAAACACTAGATTTGACGTCATATCGTACGGAAAAACAAAACTCTAGAAATGCGACATTACACTGAAACGAGAGTAGGAAAATGACCCGCCGCGGAAAGACCCGCGTCGCATGCAGTTAACTTCAGGTACGTTATCGCGCGAATCGCAGCTTCGTGCCCTACTCTCACCGAAACTCGCGTCGGAAAAAATTCGGAAGATTTACACCAAATTTCGTATTTTCTGGAATATTACAAAACATAGGAAGATCTTCCGAAATTTCGGAAGACCTGGCAACACTGCATTCGAAAGTTACAGGTACCAACGTAACCGTTCCAAAAAAAAATAACAGGTACGAACTACGAATACGTGTTATTATATACTTATTATACATATACCTGTATAATTTGTTACAATAAATAAATTGAAGCTAAACGTATTAACAGTGGTACTGTACACTGTGATTTTATTAAGCTTTTACTGTTTGAAAGAAAATAAGAGAATTTATAGGCCTATCTCTCTTTGGGAATACTAATTTAAACTTTCACTAGGAGTAAACAAACCTGACATAGATTTAAAGAGGTTTCTGTTTTTGTTAAAGGAGGTGGTTTTATATATGTTTGTTCAAACACTTTATAATCATTATAATAATAAATAATAATGACCAGATTTAGTTAATTATGAATGTGAGTTAAATTATTTTAACGTCACCTCGCCTTTACATAACCTGTTCTCAACGAGTTCGTCAACGGCCCTGGAAAATCTGATGCGGGGAAGTTAGATGTATTTAAATTGTTTTCTCGGGTACAGTGTTGAGGTTTCTACATTCCGCCTGTCAAAATGTGGTGGTGACCAAGGGCTTTTGGTTCTGATAAGGTAAGTGAGTAAAGTATCGGGTATATTATTCTTCTCTTTAATTATTTTTATTTATTATTCATCCCCAATTATTTGTACTATTACAAACATGTAAAAAGCATAGATTTTTATTTGAATTGCAACATTGGCATAAAAACATCGATGTTTTCAGTCTTAAAACATCGATGTTTTCATACCGATGCTTTTTTAACATCGATGTACTCTTTACGATGTTAACATCGATGGTTTTGTGGCGATGCTCATCCCTACCACTAACACAAATTTCTTCATTAAACGTCATAAAAAGTTGTGTTGGCTGCGCTGGCGAATAAAAGTTGGTAATGTTTTGAAAAACATTTAACCTAAAATATCGAAGGTAGGAAGTTTCGAGTGTGGTTAATATTCACTACAGTTTTGTAAAGTAGAATTACATAAGTTGTATACTTCAGTCATGATTGTAATAAGGAAATCGTCTACATCACTGCGAGGTGTTTACGTTGTGCTTTCACACTTTAGATCATCTTCGTCGTCATCTGACCCAAAAGACATGGGAGTAACGTGCAAATCAGAGAAGTTACAGAAGAAACTTAGAGAAAAAACTCCAATTGGTAAGGGTAGCATACTTTGTAACATACGAGATGCCACTAAACCCTTAGGTGATAAAATTAAGGTGACATAATACAGTGGTTACAATACTTATTTATCCTTGTTATCAAAAACTAACATGCTCTGATTTGTTCCATAATGTTGTAAAGTATATCACACATATACAATCATTTTTTACTAACTGTACAGGTGTGTGCTGTAAACATTGTCAGTTAATAACTACATTTTGCGATAAATTGGTTACAGGACTGACATTAAAAATGTTATTATATGTACTGTCCTAAATGACACATGCACGCATATGTATTTGTGTATGACTTTTTTAGTTGTAGTCACATGTCAACAATGTCTACTGTGAGTGGCTACTTATGTCTAAATAATTTTAGTATACTTTAACAATGTTAATTATAAATTAGAACAATTTAAGAGCTGGTTTATTCACTAAAGGGACCACAATTTTAAGAACCTTAAAACGGTCTTAAGGTTTTCAGTGAAAACGGTCCATGCATCTTCCCCTTCATTCATTCAGTTACTCGACCCCCTCCACTCAACTGACAGACTACGTATATCTGCTATTATTCATTTGTTTACAGGTGTGGAGTGCTCCAACATGTGAATTGTGCTATGCAGCAGTTGTGTTTCAGCGCAGGTTCTTATAACTGTGACCTCTTTATACTTGTTAATTTTTCTTGTTACCAGGTTTGACATATTCCAACAGGAAATAAATTTGTTTGGTAATTACTCATATAATTACTTATTGTTATTATTAGCTGGGCTGTTAGGCCATGGTAAACTAAAGACAGACATTTCTGCCCCACCATTAGAGGCCATCTTCAGAGTAAGAACAACGATTGACAAGGTGTCCGCCAATTTACCCCAGTACTGAGGTAGAGACTGTGATACCAGTCTAATATTATATACCTCAAACAGTCTAATACGAGTATCGCCAATATTCTAGCAACTCGTTTATTCAACTCACCTCACGATAGACCTCTGCAGCAGTACGCTCTTCAACTCTTTTTGCCCCTGTGTATCAATAGTCTGCTGCTTCTTGCTTATATTCTTCTGTTTGTCGTTCTTCCTGTTGGTCGAGCAACAGAGTTTACCGTTTCCTGTCGTCGTTTCTCACTCAGTCATTTGTCTGCTTCTTCCACTTCTTGTCAGTGTTCTTCTTTTTGTCGTCTTTCTGCTTCTTCTACCTCCTGTTGGCGTCGCATCTATGTTTGCAGTAAGCACTTGGAAAACTTCCGTCATCTTGCTGGTATCCATGTTTGCAAATTAATTACCACATAGGCCTACACTACTTTTCTATGAAATGTCTCTGTTCCCACCGTTAAGGGTTCTATTCAACTTCTGATACCAGTGTTACGAGGTCACTCAGATCTTTGTGTTGTACAGTGGAACAGAATAACTGACATCAATGAAGTTACTAATTTTAAACTTTAGATGCAAAGAACAAAATCAACAAAGGCACTCATGTAGAATAATTCAAGTTAAATTTGTCCATCACTCAACAATGTCACCAATTAACACAATAATCACTTTTCACTAAGGTGCAACAATAACTCTGAACTGCACTTATAATATTGCCTGGACTTACTGAACTGAACTGGCCCCTTACAAATCCAGTATTTATACTTTGGTCGTCCTGCATTGTAGTGCACAGTGGGCCTGGATGCTGGTAGATATATGTGGAATGGGCATCTCAAATTGTGTAGAGTGTTACAAAATTCTGCCACATTTGGAACAGCTCCATGGGCTGCCATATGCATAGAGTCATGTACTTGTCATTTATCTCAATGTAGCAGTATGTTTTTGTTTATTTATTTTATGCAATCTGTCACAGACAAGACATAATACATATAAATAATAAAAATGTAAGAATGTCAATGCATCAAGACTTATCCAGTCCTTCTGTACATTAGTGTACTAGACTGTTGATAGTGGTGTTTGTATAAAACAGTTAAACTATAGTTAACTGCATGGAAGTAGTACCGTCAAGGTCACACCGCTTACTTACAGCATTGCCACTAAGCAACAGTGTCCCTTTCTTCCGAAAAATGCTACACTAGTAAGTAGGCCTACTTAATGTAAAGAATATAGCAAAGTGATTTTTAAATTAAATATTTACTTTGTTGCTGTCAATGAGGCTTCCATTAAAATCACAATTAAAATAATTTTTTGTAATTTAAACTGTTGAAAATTCTAAAATCAATGACAATAGAAGACTGAAAAAACAACAACATATTTTGAAGGTTCATAGATGCAGACATTTTATAGATAAAATTAAATGTTATTTAAAGTAAAAAACATGTTAAAACCATACGAGTATCACACAGTTGTTCTGATTTTGTAAGATCGTGTAATATAAGATATTTTCGGTGGTTAACTTGCGTTTTACTGTATTTTTTTTATGTATCATTTTACAGTGAGAAAGTCTGTAATACATACATTAGAATACATTGTTAATAATTGTTAATAATAATTACATCAGAATTAATACATTGTTAATAATTAATTAACAATTAATTTCCATAACTTATACTTAACATTCAATGCGACACGTCAGCTATAGTTTGTTTGAACGAATTTTTGTACGCATCCTGTGTCTTAAGCTTGCCCCGTTTCATTATTGAAGGAACACCACACTATTCGTGACTCCGAAAAATATTCTATTTTTATTTCCTTGGCTGCTGTAATTAATAAGTAAACAATTCAGCACTATAGTATAAGATGTTACATGCACAAGTAGCATAAAAATAATAGTATGTACAGTCAACTCCCGATTTTCCGGGATCGGGTCAACCGGATTGCGGATCAACCGGGAAAAATATATGTTTTTAAAAAATTGTAGTTTTAGCAAAAATATTGATAGGCTACATACTACGCTTATAATGACTTTAATTTATTACAGTATTCTTAAACCTATTATTTTCCGTGTAGTACTGTAGCAAATAAATCACTAGTTGTAATTATTATAAACAAATGGCAGTCTGTTTAATGAGTTACGATACAATTTGACGGCCTCTTAACACTGCGCGCGTGCGCGATTAGAAGACGCAATGCAGTGCATCAAATCACATGGTTCATCTTAGCGCAAACTGGCTTGGCGCAGAAAGAGTGTAGCGGTGTGTGCCAAGTTTGACGTTGACAGTCCATTCAGTCATTCTTTCCATTGTGACTCAGTAATTCGTGCTTAACCGAATTATTTACCCTGACGTGTTGTTTTGTTGTGTTCACATGTTTCGTTTGTGATTCGAGTTTTGAAATGGATAAAAACCGTAAAAGGATTGTTTTATCGATTCAGAAAAAACTAGAGATTATAGAAAAATATGAAAAGGGCCAAACTGTTAAATCGTTAAAGGACGAATATGGAATTGATGATCAAACGGTTCGTGATTTGGTTAAGAAAAATGTGAACTTTTAAAATTTGCGTGTTCTTCTGACTCATCATCTGGAATGAAGAAACGGAAAACTATGAAGAAGTCGATGTACAAAGACTTGGACCGAGCTTTACTCAAGTGGTTCAATAATCAACGAGCACAAGGGAATCCTGTAAGTGGACCCATATGCACCAAAAAAGCTAAGTTTTTTTTTCGAAGCTTTAGGCCTAGAAGGAAATTTGGATGCATCATCTGGTTGGCTGACACGTTTCAAACAACTTCACGGCATAAGAGAGTTGGAAATTCGCGGAGAAAAATTGAGTGGCGATCAAATGGCAGCAGAACAGTTTTGCAACGACCTTAATCAGTATGTTTTGGATGAAAATTTACAACCAGCACAAATTTACAATTCCGACGAGTCGGGATTATTTTGGAAGTGCTTACCGACAAAAACTTTAGCATCTGAAAATGAAAAAAGTGCACCGGGACACAAAGTTAGTAAGGAACGAATAATGGTAATGTGTTGCTCTAACACGACTGGGACACATACACTTAAGCTCCTAGTGATAGGAAAATAAAAAAACCACCATCATTTAAAGGAACACGAGCAGTTAACATGCCTGTAATTTACTACACTCAAAAGAAAGGTTGGATGAATAAAGACATTTTTATGATTGGTTCCACAATAAGTTTTGTCCACAAGTTCGAGAGTTTTTAAAATCACAAGGACTTCCCCAAAAAGCAGTGTTAGTATTAAACAATGCTAAATCACATCCAAGTGAAATGTTGCTCAGATCCAATGACGGACAGATCGGTGTTAAATATTTGCCGCCCAATGTTACAGCCTTGATCCAGCCATTGGATCAAGGGGTAATAGCTACTGTAAAACGAAACTATCAGTCAAGTATTCAGAGAAAGTTTATAGAGGAAGGGAACGATTTGAAGACCTTTTTTGAGGGACTAAGTGTTCTGGACGCGATCTACAAGAGTGCAGCTGCGTGGGACAAAGTTATACCCACTACGATGACAAAGTCGTGGAAAAAATATTCCCTGACATATCGGAGGATGAGGATTTTGCTGGGTTTGAGGATGACGTTGCAACCTCAGTTGACTTGGCCCAGTTAGCAAACACTGTCCCAGGTGGTGAAAACGTTGTTCAAGATAACATAAACGAGTGGTTTGAAGTCGACGCTAACATCCCTGTGTTTGAGGTTTTGACAGACGACGAAATATTGATGTGCGCGCAGGGCGTAGCAGAAAGTGAGAGTGGTAGTGACGACAAGGAGGAGGAGAGTGACGAATGTGTTTCTGAGCCCAAAGTTACACACAAAACCGCTCAATTACGAAGAGGGGCTTCTTGACTATTTAGAAGGACAAGAAGACACTTTGTTGTGCGACAAGTTGGTTTTACGCAAAATAAGGTCGTCTGTTTTAAAGAAAACACCAAGTGCTAAGAAGCAAAACTTATTATCAGATTATTTTCAGCGTGTATAAACACTGACTCTGTACATATTCTTCTGCTTGTAAACATACTATTTTAATTGACAAAAACGTGATTTGATTAATTTTTATTGTGTAATAAAAGGTATGTACTACTTTATTGTATACACATATTTTATTTTTAACTAAGACCTTCATTTAAGACTAGGTTACAATTTTTGCTTTAACCGGGATTTTGACTTATCCATGATCACTCTGCCGGTGATTATCCCGGATAATCCGGAGTTGACTGTATATACGCGAAAACGAATTGAATTTCTTAAGAAAATAAGGATAATTTTATAAAAAACAATACGAATTCCTTATGAAATAAATTATAAATTTCTTATTAATATATTATAATATTTAAATATGGAATTTAAATTTATAATTCTATATTTTATAAATTTTCCTTACAAATTTTATAAACAGAATTCCTTATGACTATTATAAATAAGCAGTATGTTGAAAAACTCACCTCAAATAGGGTTAGTCACATAATTATCATTTTGAAAAGTGATAGCACCAAGCACATTCATAACACTCCTGGAGAGAACACACACAGTTTTTTATGTTTCAATAAAAATAAAAAATACTACACTTCGCTATAGACACGTTTACCACCTATTTACACTTTTTAACACTCCTGTAGTAAATCATCTTCGGATTCACTGGACTCAGGTTCTCTGTCACTACTCACACATAAGTGTATGATGAAGGGCTCCACTGTGGTGTCTCTCCAAAGCACTACTTTGAGTAATCACCTTCTTGTAGTGCCTCCGCATGTCTTACGCACTTCTCTTCCTGAGTTATCCTGTCCAAAGCTTCGTGTGCAAGTTGTTCAATATCGACTAATCTGAAAGTCGTATTCTTGTTTGCAACATACCGTTTAACTTGGGCCCATATCAGCTCAATTGGATTATACTGACAATGATATGGTGGGAGGTGCACTACTGTATGTCCCATTTCATTTGTCAGTTGATCCAATTCGTACGTCTTTATGGCCGTTCGGATCTCTTCTTTAGAGAGAAGTTCATCCCTGGTTTCAGCTGGGGAAAATCAAATTCCCTTCTTACACAGCCACTCCATGATATCCGCTTTAAGCCAGTTTGAACACGGTGGCTTATCTATTTGTATAGAATGATAGCTGGCATTATCCATCACGATGACAGAGCCTTCTTCCAAGGAGCGCAACATACCAACAAACCAGGTCTTAAAAACTTCAGCATTCATTTATGTGTGGTAGTCAGATTCAGCTGAATGCTTACTGCCACGAAAGACAAGTTTGGGACCTATAAAACCTGTACTTGCGGATCCAGCATGTGCAATAATCAGCCAGCCACCTCTACCAGTAGGTACTTTCAGCCCACTGTTCCCTCTGGAGTCCTGCCAGATGTATTTATTCGTATGATTCTGTGATATCCAGGTTTCATCCAAATAAATTGTAGGCTTGTTGTCCTCTGTGCGTAGTATATGCATAGTTCTCAAAAACTTTGCTCTCAAGGCAGCAATGTCTTTGCGCTCCATTAAAAATTTTCGTCCATCGTTGCACTTTTTTAACTTAAAACCAAGCACTTTCAGAAGGATAAAGATATCTAAATATAGATAGAGAAGGCTTCTGAACCAGAATAATAGATTTTCTGACAGATCAGCTCGAATTTTGCTTGCAGTGGGGTATTCCCCTTGGTTGTAATATTCTAGTGTGGTCCTGTGGACACTGAACTGGACGATTAAAATCATCCAGTTCAGTGTTTTTGTGTTCCCATTTATACCCTTTCCTCGGAGAATTGAACACAATGCTCACGCCTTGATCATCTGCCGAAGTAACGATATTGCTAATATGTTGGAGCGACTTTTCAGAAATGCCACAAGCTTCCACTGTCAATTTTTGAACTTGTGCAACGTTTATGTTCCTCCTGGCTTCTTCATCGTACGCAAGATTTTTAAAAAACTTGTAAACGTTTGCTACGATGACTTTACTTTGTTTTCTAGTGTCTTCTCGGCCCACACGTACACCACCGTTGCTTGTATCCGAACTAAATGTAAGATACTGTTCCTCAATATCACTCATAATAAATACAAATTATCGAAATAAACTGATACACACTGTCTACACTAAAGATGTCAACCGTTCATATGAAACGCACAAAATGTCTGTCAACAGTACTAAAGGATGATAAATATGTTGGATGTTGTTTGTTGCTAATTCGTCTCTTCCTCACCTTGCCCACCCAACTTACTTGGAATGGGGTACTGTAACTGAAATTGGATTGGCTTTTGCCACAACAGCAACAATTTTGTGTACAGAAATTGCTCAGTCCTATTTATCTTTGTGCAATGGAAGAAAGGTATTATCGTGGCCAGTAAACATACACAGTTTTGAGGAGAGTGTAAAAATGACAAAGGCATTCATAAAAGTATCAGACAGCAATATTTACTGAAAAGACATGCCGACAGGGTATGCGCAATTTGCATACCAAAAGTGTACATAGGCCTATACCTTACAGAACTTCCGAACCATATGGCTTAGGAATGACTGTGTAGAGAACAAAAACAGGTTCATTTACACAAGGGAAAAGACCATGAGTATGAAAAAATTAAACTGATAACAGCAGGCAAGGTCAGCGTTCTCAGACAACTGTCAATCTGTAGGATAACCGCCATGAATAAAACAGTAAAACTTTAAATAAGTAAGTTCACTGTATGGAAAACATAAAGTAACTGACCTAATGGTACTTCCCTAATTCCCAGAGTTGCAGAACTTCATCACTGTTTTGGACAGAGTACATTTACTATTAGATAAATTTTTCATTTATGGAGCAGACAATCATACAATAAACACAAATTCCAGCATTGATTTTATTAAACTTTTGACCCATTTCTTGGACCTAGCATCCAAAAATTGTGTAATTTTTTATACTGAACAGTATATTCATATTTTAGTTAAATGTCCCTTTAATTTTATATACCCCACAACTCAATTTTTGTTGTGATTTTATCAAACTTTTACCAACATTTTTTTGTGCCCTGTGTCCCCAAATTGTGATATTTTTGTAATTATATTCTTATTTTGGTCAAAATTCTCTTTAATTTGATAGCCCCTTATAGAATTTTAAATTTTATCAAAATCGTGGCCCTGGTGTTCCGGTATTTTGAAATTTTCAAAAATTAATGTTAATCAGTGTTCACTGAATTCAGATGTGGTTAAAATTTACTTTAATTTGACACTCCACAAGGACTTTTGTGAATTTTTCACAATTTTGGTTGCTTATGTTTTTGTCTCCACCCGCCTATTTTGCAGGGATCAATCTAAAAAACAATAGGATTTTGTAGGGTAACAGTACGGATTTGTTTGCTGAGTTGTACGAAAATCAGTTGGTGTGTTCAAAAGTTATTGTGAGACATTTCCCAAACAAATAGACAGACAAATGCCAAACTGTGAACTTGCTTCACTCATTCAGTTGTGTAGGTGTATATGACTGTTTCTTGTTGGAAACAATAGAAAGACTAAGAGCTGTCAATTGACAACTTATTTAATAATGTATGTTTACCAGTGGCGAAGCGTCCATATATGCGGTGTATGCAGCGCATACAATTGAAAATTGTATGTACAATCGTATAAAGTTTTGTAATTCATTTTAAATTATTTGAGACTTAAAAGTTTGTCATCTCAAAAGCCAAAACTTAATTTTCACTTGAGCGATATAGCGACAGTTAATAAAGCAGTACCATTTACAACCAGCCGCACAGTAATATGCGTTGTAGCTAATGAATACAATTCTCTCGATAGCGGTCATTAACCCATGCAGCAGATTTTCATTTTTGAACAGGCAGGCGTTCTGACTTGCTCTCCCACTCCCTACGTTAGTACACTGTCTGTGAATAGCTGTAACGCTATGCGTTACCGTTTCTGCATATACACTGCTTAGTGCGTACGCAGACCGTGTTGTTAATAAAGTTTTTTAGTAATTTGTTTGTTTTGTAGTAGAGCCTGTGGCGGGAACATCATCGTCGTGTGTAGTTGAGTGCAATTGTGTAATTTGTACAATAAAAAAAAATATATAATTATGTTACACCTCATGTTGTAAGCTAATTTTATGAAGTTTTAATCTATTTATGTTTCTTTTTTTTCAATGTAAAAATAAGTAAGTATGGGCCTTTAGCATGTAGAATTACTTTAAAAATTAATTGGAATGAATAATAGGGCCTAATTTAAAATCTAATTTATTATCGATGCTCACCTTGGTACCCAAAGTCGCCACCAGACTTCGCTTCGAATTCTGTCGCCCCGAGCACACATCTTTTAAATCTTTTATTAATAATTCCAAATAATTAAAAACAACTATGAATTCGTTTACTTCAGTATTCTTTTATTATAGAATAAGTAAATACTCTTTTAAAAGTTATCAGTCAATTACTCTAGATGTACAATTACTAGCTTGGATGTTGGCAATATCAAAAATTCTCAGGGAAATAGGTTATATTGTATATTAATTCAACTTAATGTAAACAAATCTGTGGGTTCTTGTGACTACAATAATTTACTTGAAGAATGTCCTTAGTGAAGTACAAAACATCACAAATCTTTGATCTATTATATAAATTAAATAATTACTTATAACTAATCCACGAACAGTTTTCGGAAGTGTAATATAATAGTGTTCAGTGTTTTTATAAGTTAACTACAACTTCACTTCTTAATTCGAAGTGTACACAAAAATATCTTATAATTAATGATTACAAAAGTGTTAGTGTTAAATGGTTCAGTGAATGATCAAATTAGAAAAATAGTGTATAATTAATATTTAGTGTCACACTTAGGTTATGTAGAAATAATGACTTCAGTTAATGTCACCAATTATTATACACTTTTTAAACTCGGGCAAGTTGTTTTCACAATTAAATATTGATAAGTCACTCTTCACAATTCACGGATTAGGTTATTCACTTAATTTCATAACTCACAAATATATCATGGACACCTAACCTGTCTGGTGTTCGCTACTCATTACTAATTTCCTGGACACAAGTAATACAGGGAGTGTGTTCTTTACTCTTCGAAGTGTAACAATCAACTAACTGGCGTATGTTGATTTTTCTGCCTTCCTGGACCAAAACTTGCAAAATTCCGATTGGTCGAAGCCCTAGGCATTGTCATTTGATGGCGTCGGTTTTTCTGGTTCCAACATACCATCAAATAATTATTTTGAAACTCCCACTTTATACTAAATCTAATTTTAATAAGATGATTATTAATGAATTCCCCTTCTTCCACTGATTATTTAGACACCTCACAAGATGGGTTTCTGTTCAGTATCTTTGAAGTTACAATTTTGGATTTTTTATTTAATTTATGTTTTATATTTAAAAGTGTTCCTTCTGTGTCTTTAATGCTTTAAAACAATTCCTATTCCCTTTCAATGTACTAATAACAGTTACATACATTAATATTAGTAATGGTTATAACAAATGTTAACATAATTGTCTTATGCCTTTTAACTTCCTTAATTTTCCTAATAGATTTTTTTTTTAGGGACAATCATTTTATGACAAGCAGAATTATCACTGTTGCACACCACTATATAAAAATTATCCCGGTTAGCGCTTTCAAGCTTCACAGCTCATCGTCAGAGCGGAAAAATTCTGACGATGAGCTGTGAAGCTTGAAAGCGCTAATCGGAATAATTTTTATATAGTGGTTTGCAACAGTGATAATTCTGCTTGTGATTTTAACCACTAACACAACTTTCTTCATTAAAAATCATTTTATGGTTTACATTATATACTCTCTCCCTTACTACAGTTCTTCTGAACTTACTCTAATTGCAAACACCAATTTTACACAAAAACATTTTTAGGCCATTGCTTAATTTATGTAATATATACTTTAACATAATAGTCATAATGACCTGTTCCTTTTTGTAACAGTTTATACCTGATTCTTACTAATATTAACACAAATTATATACTGTAACATTTAACTAAACAGTTTTTCTTCACTTAACACAGTAATCATCATGAAATGTTTCTTTGTAACAGTTGGTTCATGATGTTTAATAATAATAATAATAATACAAATTAGATACTGTAACATTTAACTACACAGTTTTCTTCACTTAACATAGTAATAATCATGAAATGTTTCTTTGTAACAGTTCGTTCATGATGTTTAATAATAATAATAATAATAATAATACACATTATATACTGTAACATTTAACTAAATAGTTTTCTTCAATTAACATAGTAATCATCATGAAATGTTTCTTTGTAACAGTTTGTTCATGATGTCTAATAATAATAATAATACCAATAATTATATAACATAATTCAACCAACTATGTAGGTAATTCTTCATACGTATTAGTTGTCATCCTGACAAGTTCTATAATAGGAGATTTAGTTCAGGATTCCTTATTAATAATCACTCATTTTTATGTCACAGATGTTAGCTACAATATTTTGATATAGTTTTCATTACACCTTACAATATAACATTAATCATTTATGTCTAATGTGACATGAGTCTTACCTATGTTTAAGGCATTATGACCTTCAGCATTTAACAGAAATAGGTATTACAATGCTATGACATTCCCTATATACTTTACTTGACTATGGAATTTCCTTTTTATAAACTAAAACAAACATTTTACAACATATAACTCAACATAAACAAAGTACTGTACTTCTATTGTTTTGTACTTCAATTGATTTTAATAATTAGTTTGGGTTATGCACTTTGGCATTTTTCTACTCTTTAACCTATGTAAGTTTAATATTTATTTTGAGGGAACCGTCACGTTACATAATGCCCCCCCTCTTTAGTCTGGTTATTTCAGTAATGTCTTTAGTACTTGTAGAAATAAACAGCTCCATATTTTTATCTCAGTTTTCATAAAATCTCTTCATTTCTGACTGATTATAGGTACCCTTTACTTGATTTGTGTTGGGTGTTGACAACTCGTAGGTATTGTTACACTTATCTTGAGTAATTATGAACAGTCCATGATATAGTAATAATAGTTTCCTGGCTATCCCTTCAATGGAACTTGGCAGTTGTCTGTTCTTGATCAGTACTTTGTCTCCCACATTATACTTAATTATTCTGACTTTGTTCCTTTCATCTCTTCTCCGACGTAACTCTGCCTTATGAAGTACTCTATTATGTACTTCGGTAATAGCCAACTCTTCTTCTTCTCTGGATGGAAATTGTATAATTTGGGTGATCTCCTGGGGTAGTGGTTGGTTATACATCACTGGTAAGGACTGGCTCCTAATGTATCATGATAGGCTAAGTTTATAAATGTCTCTGCAGCTTCCATGTATTTACTCCAGTTCTTGTGTTCCTCATGGCAATAAGTCCGTAATATTTTTCCTACTTCTCAGAGTACTCTTTCAGCTGGGTTACTGCTAGGATGATATACCGAGGCTTTGTACATTTTAATCCCCTCAGCCAGTAATTCAGTTCTCCACTGCTTGCCTTTGAACCGGGTTCCATGATCCATAATTATGGTTTCTGGTTTTCCCACTTCAGGTATATACCTGTTAAGTACAACTTCGATGATCTTCCTTGTGGTAGCCCTACTTATAGGGTATAATTTGGTAACTTTTGAAAAGTGATCAAATATGATGACCATGTATTTGTACCTGTATCTTCCTCCTCTCCTAGTAAATGGTCCACAAATATCTAAAAAGATTTTTTCAAGTTTTTGGTCGGAAGTGATTGTAATCATGGCTCCTTCCTTTCTTTCGTTGTTCACTTTTACCATTTGGCAGATACTACACTTCCTCACCACCTGTCGTACTTTCTTGTTGATTCCTTTTATATATGACCAATGCTTCCAATGCTTTGATGACCTTTTGTGGTCCCATGTGTCCGTATCTGATATGGTAGTCCATTATTATTTGACTCTCAATTGTTTTATGTACGTACAATTTCCAATGGTCATCTCTGGAGGTTGGACGGGTGAAGGCCACATTATTGTGAATGCAGTAGTATGGTATTAGAGTGGGGTCATTCTCTGCTAATCATTTTCTTATTTTATTTAATCGATGATTCATTTTTTGTTCTCCTTGAATTTGGTTTAATATCTTTTCTAAATCTTCTCTTGCCTGAATTATATGATATACTTTTCCAATGTCTTCTTGATCAATTTCATACGTCCCCTTTTCTATGTTTACCCGTGATAAACCATCAGTGACAATGTTCTGTTTTCCTGTTATGTATTCCCAATGAATGTTATATTCCTGCAGGGCTAGAATCCATCTAGTCAATCGGCCATGATTCAGTTTGCATTTCTTGAGGAACGATATTGATATATGATGTGAACTTATTGTCAACGGATACCCTAAAATATAGGTATGAAATTTGGTACAGGCAAATACTACACTATTAGCTCCTCTGTTACCATATAATTTCGTTCGCAACTGTTCAATATTTTGCTTGCAAAACTGATTACTAGGTGATTGCCATCCTCATTTCCTGATATAATTCTGCCCCTAGACTAACATTGCTAGCATCACAGTTCAAAAAGAATCTTTTATTAAAATCTGAGTGGTGTAACATAACACTATTTAGAAATTTGTTTTTAATTAATTGGAAGTTTTCATCCTCTTGTTTACCCCACTTCCATTTATTTTTAGAGGATAATAAATGTTTAAACCTAGCCGTCAATTCTGAACAATTTTGTTGAAATTTCCTATAGTAATTTCAGATGCCCAAAAATGATTGTAACTGTCTTAAATGTTTGGGTTTTGGGAAATTCTGGATCACTTCTACCTTCTCAGGCGATGTAGTTATCCCTGTTTCTGATAATACAAACCCTAAAATTTGCAATTCTTGTGTAATAAACTTCGATTTGTCTAATTTGAGCGTGATATGATTATTGCACAAATTCTGTAATACCAATTCTACTCTTTGGCAATGTTCGTCCCATGTTGCCGAAGTAATTAATATGTCATCTACATAGACAGTAGTGAATTCCAATGCTTCCTTACCTAGGACTTGATCCATGCATTGTACAAAAATTGCTACTGAATTTACCAGTCCAAAAGGTGATTGCTTAAACTGGTAGTTTCTTCCTTCAAAAATAAATGCAACATATTGACGACTATTGGGGTGCAACTCTGTCTGCCAATAACCGCAGACTGCATCCCAAGTGCTCATAAACTTACATCCATGGAATTTCTTCATTATTTCCTCGATTTCTCCGGGTGACGTCCTGTCATTGATGATCATCTTATTTAATTCCCTAGCATCTAGGCATAATCTTACTTGTCCGTCCTTCTTGGGTATAGCTACTATAGGGCTAGTATATAGGGAGTTACTTTTTTCAATTATATCTTCAGCGATCATCCTCTGAATTTCTTTTCTGACGGCTTCCTTCAGTGACTGGGCAATGGGATAGGATTTTTTATTAAAACTTACTGAATTATTGAATTTCAGCTCACATACAAAGTTCGTAGCTTTTCCTGGGGAGTCTGAGAATACACTTTGATACCGGTTGCATATTTTTATTAGTTCTTGCCTCTGTTCCATGCTTACTTCTTCTCTTGAATTATTTGTTTGAAACAACAGAATCTCTTGCAACTTTTCTTCCCATAACTCATTTTCACATGTTACATTTTGCTTATTTAATGGTGTCTTAATATTTTCCCTAACATGGTATGAATGTCGGTGCTGAGGGGCACGTGTGCTTCCTCTTATCTCAGCCGACCATTCATCACTTTCTGAACTCAGTGATACTGTTCCACTGTTCAGATTAATAATGGCAGAGTGGCGCCGTAGCATATCACACTCTAATAAAACCTTAAAAGGTAGCCCCTGGGCTACTAGGAACACCATCGGAATTCCTATTCCGTTACTTGTAACATCTAATATCACCTGTTGCTTAATAGTTTTATTCTGTTTTCCGGTCGCTTCTATTATTGTGACATTATGGATGGGCAAAGTTGGTATCCTCTCCATATCAAACTCCTGAATTCTATTTAATTTTGTTTGATCAATCAGTGATATATTTGCTCCTGTATCTACCATAATTTCTGTTGGTACACCTTGTAATTCTGCCTGAATGTATACAATCTCATTGCTCTGTTTTGCCCCTTCAGCCATGTTTTCTTGTAATAATTCGGATCGTATGTTTTTTAAGTAATGATTCTTGATAATGATGATTGAGTCTTCCTTTCGGGTATTTGTTTTTATGTGCCCTTTTTTTGCTTGCAGTGACGGGCTATCCTGGATTTTCACTGCGGACACTCATTTCCCCTATTACTGTCAGGTGTTGACTGTCTCATTTGTTCATCTCTAGGTTTGTGTTCAGAGGGGACCTCTCTTCTCCCTTCCCAGCTTCTTGATCTTCGACTCTCAGCACTTCTACTTCTTGGTGGGCACCTATTGTCTTCATCTCGTCTGTACTGATTTCGATACGTTTGGTCATTGTTGAAACTTCTCTGGCGGCCTCTGAATCGATTGATAGGTGGACTCCTGTTATTACCGTTGGGTCTGACGTGATTGACCCTCTGTCTGTTGTCGCTGTTTGGTTCGTTTCTTCATTCATTTTGGGTCTCTGGCCTCCGGCGATTCCTCCGATAGTAATCTTCTTGTTCATAGCTTTCTAAGAGAGGTTCCATTGCCCCGATTGTTTTAACTTGTCCGCATAACCTGGCACGTACTATTCCTTCTTCAAAGTGGTATGACAGTTTGGTCACCAGACATTCTTCTGGTATCTTCGGTTCCAAATTTCGTGCTAAACAGACTTTACCGAAGAAGTATGCAGTAGGTGATTGGCCTCGGGGAGGGTCATACTTTCCGTTTCATAGGTTGTCTCGGATTATGTTTTGTATTGATTCAGACCTATATTTGGTCTTGAATACTTGCTTAAACTCTTGATAATTGTGAACTTCGTTTCTGATTGCTGTCCACCAATTATCAGTGATATTCTTGAAACTTTCGTCCAGAAAATATTTAATCATATGTCACCGGTTTTCTTTATTCCGGCTGATTAGTTCCTCTAACGTCTCTAGAAATTCTAGTGGATTTTTTCTATATTCTTTAAAATTAATAGTTTCTCTGTTTTCTCGCAGTGGTATATGGGTGTAGCTCATGGGTCTATTTCTAAGTACCTCTAACTCTTCTCGGATGTTTATTAATTTTCTCTTCTGTGTTTCTTCTATCTTCTCTTTATTACTGTTTACTTGGTGTCGTACCTGTCCTAAGTTATTCCCCATATGGTCTAATTGTTCATCCATTCTGTCTTGTAATTTCTCTAATTTCTCTTGTGTCTCTTGTTGGAGTATTTCGACCCTAATTTTGCTATTATCTTCTACATTATTAATTTGATTTATGATCTCTTCTCGGAATTGTATCAATGCTTCATTGGTCCTTTCAATTTTCTCATTTGTTTCGGTTATTCTCTGTTTTATCTCCTCCCTATATTCTTCTAACTGTTGTTTTAGCGTTTCATTATTCTTTTCCATTTTCTTGTTAAGTGTTTCATTGTCCTCCTTCATTTGTTGTTTTAATGTTTCGTTATTCTTTTCAATTTTCTTGTTAAGTGCTTCATTGTCCTCCTTCATTTGTTGTTTCAATGATTCATTACTCCTTTCCACCTGTTTAAATGCCTCTTTCATAAATTCCATTAAATTGTGTGAGTTGACACTCTCTCTTGTTTTGTTCATTTCTCCTGTAGGTAGTATTGTTTCAATTTCTTCAACAGATGTTGCCTCTTTTTCTTGCATGTCTATTTCAGTCTCTTTATTCTCAGTCCGTTTACATGATGTTGCTCTTCGTGGCATTTTCGTAGTTTATTGTAGTCGCCGCTAAAGTAGAAAACTGGTAAAAGAATACAATCCAACAATACAATATTATTTCCTACCTTTAGCCTCACTAGTTGGACGCCAATTATGTACAATAAAAAAAATAATAATTATGTTATGCCCCAATTATGTTGAGCGCCAATTATGTACAAACAAAACAAAAATATAATTATGTTACGGCTCACGTTGTAAGCTAATTTTATGAAGTTTTAATCTATTTATGTTTCTTAACTTTTTTTTTTACTAGCTCGGATGTTGGTAATATCGAAAATTTTCATGGAAATAAGTTATATTGTATATTAATTCAACTTAATGTAAACAAATCTGTGTGTTCTTGTGACTACAATAATTTACTCGAAAAATGTCCTTAGTGAAGTACAAAACATCACAAATCTTTGATCTATTATATAAATTAAATAATTACTTATAACTAATCCACGAACAGTTTTCGGAAGTGTAATATAATAGTGTTCAGTGTTTTTATAAGTTAACTACAACTTCACTTCTTAATTCGAAGTGTACACAAAAATATCTTATAATTAATGATTACAAAAGTGGTTCAGTGAATGATCAAATTAGAAAAATAGTGTATAATTAATATTTAGTGTCACACTTAGGTTATGTAGAAATAATGACTTCAGTTAATCTCACCAATTATTATACACTTTTTAAACTCGGGCAAGTTGTTTTCACAATTAAATATTGATAAGTCACTCTTCACAATTCACGGATTAGGTTATTCATTTAATTTCATAACTCACAAATATATCTTGGACACCTAACCTGTCTGGTGTTCGTTACTCATTACTAATTTCCTGGACACAAGTAATACAGGGAGTGTGTTCTTTACTCTTCGAAGTGTAACAATCAACTAACTGGCGTATGTTGATTTTTCTGCCTTCCTGGACCAAAACTTGCAAAATTCCGATTGGTCGAAGCCCTAGGCATTGTCATTTGTTGGCGTCGGTTTTTCTGGTTCCAACATACCATCAAATAATTATTTTGAAACTCCCACTTTATACTAAATCTAATTTTAATAAGATGATTATTAATGAATTCCCCTTCTTCCACTGATTATTTAAACACCTCACAAGATGGGTTTCTGTTCAGTATCTTTGAAGTTACAATTTTGGATTTTTTATTTAATTTATGTTTTATATTTAAAAGTGCTCCTTCTGTGTCTTTAATGCTTTAAAACAATTCCTATTCCCTTTCAATGTACTAATAACAGTTACATACATTAATATTAGTAATGGTTATAACAAATGTTAACATAATTGTCTTATGCCTTTTAACATCCTTAATTTTCCTAATAGATTTTTTTTTAGGGACAATCATTTTATGACAAGCAGAATTATCACTGTTGCACACCACTATATAAAAATTATTCCGATTAGCCCTTTCAAGCTTCACAGCTCATCGTCAGAGCGGAAAAATTCTGACGATGAGCTGTGAAGCTTGAAAGCGCTAATCGGAATAATTTTTATATAGTGGTTTGCAACAGTGATAATTCTGCTTGTGATTTTAACCACTAACACAACTTTCTTCATTAAAAATCATTTTATGGTTTACATTATATACTCTCTCCCTTACTACAGTTCTTCTGAACTTACTCTAATTGCAAACACCAATTTTACACAATAACATTTTTAGGCCATTGCTTAATTTATGTAATATATACTTTAACATAATAGTCATAATGACCTGTTTCTATTTGTAACAGTTTATACCTGATTCTTACTAATATTAACACAAATTATATACTGTAACATTTAACTAAACAGTTTTTCTTCACTTAACATAGTAATCATCATGAAATGTTTCTTTGTAACAGTTTGTTCATGATGTCTAATAATAATAATAATACCAATAATTATATAACATAATTCAACCAACTATGTAGGTAATTCTTCATACGTATTAGTTGTCATCCTGACAAGTTCTATAATAGGAGATTTAGTTCAGGATTCCTTATTAATAATCACTCATTTTTATGTCACAGATGTTAGCTACAATATTTTGATATAGTTTTCATTACACCTTACAATATAACATTAATCATTTATGCCTAATGTGACATGAGTCTTACCTATGTTTAAGGCATTATGACCTTCAGCATTTAACAGAAATAGGTATTACAATGCTATGACATTCCCTA
Organism: Magicicada septendecula; assembly: GCA_034769895.1. Lineage (NCBI taxonomy): Eukaryota > Metazoa > Arthropoda > Insecta > Hemiptera > Cicadidae > Magicicada > Magicicada septendecula. The sequence goes on along the minus strand of CM068375.1, from coordinate 151,519,208 downwards.
TATACTTGACTTGACTATGGAATTTCCTTTTTATAAACTAAAACAAACATTTTACAACATATAACTCAACATAAACAAAGTACTGTACTTCTATTGTTTTGTACTTCAATTGATTTTAATAATTAGTTTGGGTTATGCACTTTGGCATTTTTCTACTCTTTAACCTATGTAAGTTTAATATTTATTTTGAGGGAACCGTCACATTACATAATGCCCCCCCCTTTAGTCTGGTTATTTCAGTAATGTCTTTAGTACTTGTAGAAATAAACAGCTCCATATTTTTATCTCAGTTTTCATAAAATCTCTTCATTTCTGACTGATTATAGGTACCCTTTACTTGATTTGTGTTGGGTGTTGACAACTCGTAGGTATTGTTACACTTATCTTGAGTAATTATGAACAGTCCATGATATAGTAATAATAGTTTCCTGGCTATCCCTTCAATGGAACTTGGCAGTTGTCTGTTCTTGATCAGTACTTTGTCTCCCACATTATACTTAATTATTCTGACTTTGTTCCTTTCATCTCTTCTCCGACGTAACTCTGCCTTATGAAGTACTCTATTATGTACTTCGGTAATAGCCAACTCTTCTTCTTCTCTGGATGGAAATTGTATAATTTGGGTGATCTCCTGGGGTGGTGGTTGGTTATACATCACTGGTAAGGACTGGCTCCTAATGTATCATGATAGGCTAAGTTTATAAATCTCTCTGCAGCTTCCATGTATTTACTCCAGTTCTTGTGTTCCTCATGGCAATAAGTCCGTAATATTTTTCCTACTTCTCAGAGTACTCTTTCAGCTGGGTTACTGCTAGGGTGATATACCGAGGTTTTGTACATTTTAATCCCCTCAGCCAGTAATTCAGTTCTCCACTGCTTGCCTTTGAACCGGGTTCCATGATCCATAATTATGGTTTCTGGTTTTCCCACTTCAGGTATATACCTGTTAAGTACAACTTCGATGATCTTCCTTGTGGTAGCCCTACTTATAGGGTATAATGTGGTAACTTTTGAAAAGTGATAAAATATGATGACTATGTATTTGTACCTGTATCTTCCTCCTCTCCTAGTAAATGGTCCACAAATATCTAAAAAGATTTTTTCAAGTTTTTGGTCGGAAGTGATTGTAATCATGGCTCCTTCCTTTCTTTCGTTGTTCACTTTTACCATTTGGCAGATACTACACTTCCTCACCACCTGTCGTACTTTCTTGTTGATTCCTTTTATATATGACCAATGCTTCCAATGCTTTGATGACCTTTTGTGGTCCCATGTGTCCGTATCTGATATGGTAGTCCATTATTATTTGACTCTCAATTGTTTTATGTACATACAATTTCCAATGGTCATCTCTGGAGGTTGGACGGGTGAAGGCCACATTATTGTGAATGCAGTAGTATGGTATTAGAATGGGGTCATTCTCTGCTAATCATTTTCTTATTTTATTTAATCGATGATTCATTTTTTGTTCTCCTTGAATTTGGTTTAATATCTTTTCTAAATCTTCTCTTGCCTGAATTATATGATATACTTTTCCAATGTCTTCTTGATCAATTTCATACGTCCCCTTTTCTATGTTTACCCGTGATAAACCATCAGTGACAATGTTCTGTTTTCCTGTTATGTATTCCCAATGAATGTTATATTCCTGCAGGGCTAGAATCCATCTAGTCAATCGGCCATGATTCAGTTTGCATTTCTTGAGGAACGATATTGATATATGATGTGAACTTATTGTCAACGGATACCCTAAAATATAGGTATGAAATTTGGTACAGGCAAATACTACACTATTAGCTCCTTCTCTGTTACCATATAATTTCGTTCGCAACTGTTCAATATTTTGCTTGCAAAACTGATTACTAGGTGATTGCCATCCTCATTTCCTGATATAATTCTGCCCCTAGACTAACATTGCTAGCATCACAGTTCAAAAAGAATCTTTTATTAAAATCTGAGTGGTGTAACATAACACTATTTAGAAATTTGTTTTTAATTAATTGGAAGTTTTCATCCTCTTGTTTACCCCACTTCCATTTATTTTTAGAGGATAATAAATGTTTAAACCTAGCCGTCAATTCTGAACAATTTTGTTGAAATTTCCTATAGTAATTTCAGATGCCCAAAAATGATTGTAACTGTCTTAAATGTTTGGGTTTTGGGAAATTCTGGATCACTTCTACCTTCTCAGGCGATGTAGTTATCCCTGTTTCTGATAATACAAACCCTAAAATTTGCAATTCTTGTGTAATAAACTTCGATTTGTCTAATTTGAGCGTGATATGATTATTGCACAAATTCTGTAATACCAATTCTACTCTTTGGCAATGTTCGTCCCATGTTGCCGAAGTAATTAATATGTCATCTACATAGACAGTAGTGAATTCCAATGCTTCCTTACCTAGGACTTGATCCATGCATTGTACAAAAATTGCTACTGAATTTACCAGTCCAAAAGGTGATTGCTTAAACTGGTAGTTTCTTCCTTCAAAAATAAATGCAACATATTGACGACTATTGGGGTGCAACTCTGTCTGCCAATAACCGCAGACTGCATCCCAAGTGCTCATAAACTTACATCCATGGAATTTCTTCATTATTTCCTCGATTTCTCCGGGTGACGTCCTGTCATTGATGATCATCTTATTTAATTCCCTAGCATCTAGGCATAATCTTACTTGTCCGTCCTTCTTGGGTATAGCTACTATAGGGCTAGTATATAGGGAGTTACTTTTTTCAATTATATCTTCAGCGATCATCCTCTGAATTTCTTTTCTGACGGCTTCCTTCAGTGACTGGGCAATGGGATAGGATTTTTTATTAAAACTTACTGAATTATTGAATTTCAGCTCACATACAAAGTTCGTAGCTTTTCCTGGGGAGTCTGAGAATACACTTTGATACCGGTTGCATATTTTTATTAGTTCTTGCCTCTGTTCCATGCTTACTTCTTCTCTTGAATTATTTGTTTGAAACAACAGAATCTCTTGCAACTTTTCTTCCCATAACTCATTTTCACATGTTACATTTTGCTTATTTAATGGTGTCTTAATATTTTCCCTAACATGGTATGAATGTCGGTGCTGAGGGGCACGTGTGCTTCCTCTTATCTCAGCCGACCATTCATCACTTTCTGAACTCAGTGATACTGTTCCACTGTTCAGATTAATAATGGCAGAGTGGCGCCGTAGCATATCACACTCTAATAAAACCTTAAAAGGTAGCCCCTGGGCTACTAGGAACACCATCGGAATTCCTATTCCGTTACTTGTAACATCTAATATCACCTGTTGCTTAATAGTTTTATTCTGTTTTCCGGTCGCTTCTATTATTGTGACATTATGGATGGGCAAAGTTGGTATCCTCTCCATATCAAACTCCTGAATTCTATTTAATTTTGTTTGATCAATCAGTGATATATTTGCTCCTGTATCTACCATAATTTCTGTTGGTACACCTTGTAATTCTGCCTGAATGTATACAATCTCATTGCTCTGTTTTGCCCCTTCAGCCATGTTTTCTTGTAATAATTCGGATCGTATGTTTTTTAAGTAATGATTCTTGATAATGATGATTGAGTCTTCCTTTCGGGTATTTGTTTTTATGTGCCCTTTTTTTGCTTGCAGTGACGGGCTATCCTGGATTTTCACTGCGGACACTCATTTCCCCTATTACTGTCAGGTGTTGACTGTCTCATTTGTTCATCTCTAGGTTTGTGTTCAGAGGGGACCTCTCTTCTCCCTTCCCAGCTTCTTGATCTTCGACTCTCAGCACTTCTACTTCTTGGTGGGCACCTATTGTCTTCATCTCGTCTGTACTGATTTCGATACGTTTGGTCATTGTTGAAACTTCTCTGGCGGCCTCTGAATCGATTGATAGGTGGACTCCTGTTATTACCGTTGGGTCTGACGTGATTGACCCTCTGTCTGTTGTCGCTGTTTGGTTCGTTTCTTCATTCATTTTGGGTCTCTGGCCTCCGGCGATTCCTCCGATAGTAATCTTCTTGTTCATAGCTTTCTAAGAGAGGTTCCATTGCCCCGATTGTTTTAACTTGTCCGCATAACCTGGCACGTACTATTCCTTCTTCAAAGTGGTATGACAGTTTGGTCACCAGACATTCTTCTGGTATCTTCGGTTCCAAATTTCGTGCTAAACAGACTTTACCGAAGAAGTATGCAGTAGGTGATTGGCCTCGGGGAGGGTCATACTTTCCGTTTCATAGGTTGTCTCGGATTATGTTTTGTATTGATTCAGACCTATATTTGGTCTTGAATACTTGCTTAAACTCTTGATAATTGTGAACTTCGTTTCTGATTGCTGTCCACCAATTATCAGTGATATTCTTGAAACTTTCGTCCAGAAAATATTTAATCATATGTCACCGGTTTTCTTTATTCCGGCTGATTAGTTCCTCTAACGTCTCTAGAAATTCTAGTGGATTTTTTCTATATTCTTTAAAATTAATAGTTTCTCTGTTTTCTCGCAGTGGTATATGGGTGTAGCTCATGGGTCTATTTCTAAGTACCTCTAACTCTTCTCGGATGTTTATTAATTTTCTCTTCTGTGTTTCTTCTATCTTCTCTTTATTACTGTTTACTTGGTGTCGTACCTGTCCTAAGTTATTCCCCATATGGTCTAATTGTTCATCCATTCTGTCTTGTAATTTCTCTAATTTCTCTTGTGTCTCTTGTTGGAGTATTTCGACCCTAATTTTGCTATTATCTTCTACATTATTAATTTGATTTATGATCTCTTCTCGGAATTGTATCAATGCTTCATTGGTCCTTTCAATTTTCTCATTTGTTTCGGTTATTCTCTGTTTTATCTCCTCCCTATATTCTTCTAACTGTTGTTTTAGCGTTTCATTATTCTTTTCCATTTTCTTGTTAAGTGTTTCATTGTCCTCCTTCATTTGTTGTTTTAATGTTTCGTTATTCTTTTCAATTTTCTTGTTAAGTGCTTCATTGTCCTCCTTCATTTGTTGTTTCAATGATTCATTACTCCTTTCCACCTGTTTAAATGCCTCTTTCATAAATTCCATTAAATTGTGTGAGTTGACACTCTCTCTTGTTTTGTTCATTTCTCCTGTAGGTAGTATTGTTTCAATTTCTTCAACAGATGTTGCCTCTTTTTCTTGCATGTCTATTTCAGTCTCTTTATTCTCAGTCCGTTTACATGATGTTGCTCTTCGTGGCATTTTCGTAGTTTATTGTAGTCGCCGCTAAAGTAGAAAACTGGTAAAAGAATACAATCCAACAATACAATATTATTTCCTACCTTTAGCCTCACTAGTTGGACGCCAATTATGTACAATAAAAAAAATAATAATTATGTTATGCCCCAATTATGTTGAGCGCCAATTATGTACAAACAAAACAAAAATATAATTATGTTACGGCTCACGTTGTAAGCTAATTTTATGAAGTTTTAATCTATTTATGTTTCTTAACTTTTTTTTTTACTAGCTCGGATGTTGGTAATATCGAAAATTTTCATGGAAATAAGTTATATTGTATATTAATTCAACTTAATGTAAACAAATCTGTGTGTTCTTGTGACTACAATAATTTACTCGAAAAATGTCCTTAGTGAAGTACAAAACATCACAAATCTTTGATCTATTATATAAATTAAATAATTACTTATAACTAATCCACGAACAGTTTTCGGAAGTGTAATATAATAGTGTTCAGTGTTTTTATAAGTTAACTACAACTTCACTTCTTAATTCGAAGTGTACACAAAAATATCTTATAATTAATGATTACAAAAGTGGTTCAGTGAATGATCAAATTAGAAAAATAGTGTATAATTAATATTTAGTGTCACACTTAGGTTATGTAGAAATAATGACTTCAGTTAATCTCACCAATTATTATACACTTTTTAAACTCGGGCAAGTTGTTTTCACAATTAAATATTGATAAGTCACTCTTCACAATTCACGGATTAGGTTATTCATTTAATTTCATAACTCACAAATATATCTTGGACACCTAACCTGTCTGGTGTTCGTTACTCATTACTAATTTCCTGGACACAAGTAATACAGGGAGTGTGTTCTTTACTCTTCGAAGTGTAACAATCAACTAACTGGCGTATGTTGATTTTTCTGCCTTCCTGGACCAAAACTTGCAAAATTCCGATTGGTCGAAGCTCTAGGCATTGTCATTTGTTGGCGTCGGTTTTTCTGGTTCCAACATACCATCAAATAATTATTTTGAAACTCCCACTTTATACTAAATCTAATTTTAATAAGATGATTATTAATGAATTCCCCTTCTTCCACTGATTATTTAAACACCTCACAAGATGGGTTTCTGTTCAGTATCTTTGAAGTTACAATTTTGGATTTTTTATTTAATTTATGTTTTATATTTAAAAGTGCTCCTTCTGTGTCTTTAATGCTTTAAAACAATTCCTATTCCCTTTCAATGTACTAATAACAGTTACATACATTAATATTAGTAATGGTTATAACAAATGTTAACATAATTGTCTTATGCCTTTTAACATCCTTAATTTTCCTAATAGATTTTTTTTTAGGGACAATCATTTTATGACAAGCAGAATTATCACTGTTGCACACCACTATATAAAAATTATTCCGATTAGCCCTTTCAAGCTTCACAGCTCATCGTCAGAGCGGAAAAATTCTGACGATGAGCTGTGAAGCTTGAAAGCGCTAATCGGAATAATTTTTATATAGTGGTTTGCAACAGTGATAATTCTGCTTGTGATTTTAACCACTAACACAACTTTCTTCATTAAAAATCATTTTATGGTTTACATTATATACTCTCTCCCTTACTACAGTTCTTCTGAACTTACTCTAATTGCAAACACCAATTTTACACAATAACATTTTTAGGCCATTGCTTAATTTATGTAATATATACTTTAACATAATAGTCATAATGACCTGTTTCTATTTGTAACAGTTTATACCTGATTCTTACTAATATTAACACAAATTATATACTGTAACATTTAACTAAACAGTTTTTCTTCACTTAACATAGTAATCATCATGAAATGTTTCTTTGTAACAGTTTGTTCATGATGTCTAATAATAATAATAATACCAATAATTATATAACATAATTCAACCAACTATGTAGGTAATTCTTCATACGTATTAGTTGTCATCCTGACAAGTTCTATAATAGGAGATTTAGTTCAGGATTCCTTATTAATAATCACTCATTTTTATGTCACAGATGTTAGCTACAATATTTTGATATAGTTTTCATTACACCTTACAATATAACATTAATCATTTATGCCTAATGTGACATGAGTCTTACCTATGTTTAAGGCATTATGACCTTCAGCATTTAACAGAAATAGGTATTACAATGCTATGACATTCCCTATATACTTGACTTGACTATGGAATTTCCTTTTTATAAACTAAAACAAACATTTTACAACATATAACTCAACATAAACAAAGTACTGTACTTCTATTGTTTTGTACTTCAATTGATTTTAATAATTAGTTTGGGTTATGCACTTTGGCATTTTTCTACTCTTTAACCTATGTAAGTTTAATATTTATTTTGAGGGAACCGTCACATTACATAATGCCCCCCCCTTTAGTCTGGTTATTTCAGTAATGTCTTTAGTACTTGTAGAAATAAACAGCTCCATATTTTTATCTCAGTTTTCATAAAATCTCTTCATTTCTGACTGATTATAGGTACCCTTTACTTGATTTGTGTTGGGTGTTGACAACTCGTAGGTATTGTTACACTTATCTTGAGTAATTATGAACAGTCCATGATATAGTAATAATAGTTTCCTGGCTATCCCTTCAATGGAACTTGGCAGTTGTCTGTTCTTGATCAGTACTTTGTCTCCCACATTATACTTAATTATTCTGACTTTGTTCCTTTCATCTCTTCTCCGACGTAACTCTGCCTTATGAAGTACTCTATTATGTACTTCGGTAATAGCCAACTCTTCTTCTTCTCTGGATGGAAATTGTATAATTTGGGTGATCTCCTGGGGTGGTGGTTGGTTATACATCACTGGTAAGGACTGGCTCCTAATGTATCATGATAGGCTAAGTTTATAAATCTCTCTGCAGCTTCCATGTATTTACTCCAGTTCTTGTGTTCCTCATGGCAATAAGTCCGTAATATTTTTCCTACTTCTCAGAGTACTCTTTCAGCTGGGTTACTGCTAGGGTGATATACCGAGGTTTTGTACATTTTAATCCCCTCAGCCAGTAATTCAGTTCTCCACTGCTTGCCTTTGAACCGGGTTCCATGATCCATAATTATGGTTTCTGGTTTTCCCACTACAGGTATATACCTGTTAAGTACAACTTCGATGATCTTCCTTGTGGTAGCCCTACTTATAGGGTATAATTTGGTAACTTTTGAAAAGTGATAAAATATGATGACTATGTATTTGTACCTGTATCTTCCTCCTCTCCTAGTAAATGGTCCACAAATATCTAAAAAGATTTTTTCAAGTTTTTGGTCGGAAGTGATTGTAATCATGGCTCCTTCCTTTCTTTCGTTGTTCACTTTTACCATTTGGCAGATACTACACTTCCTCACCACCTGTCGTACTTTCTTGTTGATTCCTTTTATATATGACCAATGCTTCCAATGCTTTGATGACCTTTTGTGGTCCCATGTGTCCGTATCTGATATGGTAGTCCATTATTATTTGACTCTCAATTGTTTTATGTACATACAATTTCCAATGGTCATCTCTGGAGGTTGGACGGGTGAAGGCCACATTATTGTGAATGCAGTAGTATGGTATTAGAGTGGGGTCATTCTCTGCTAATCATTTTCTTATTTTATTTAATCGATGATTCATTTTTTGTTCTCCTTGAATTTGGTTTAATATCTTTTCTAAATCTTCTCTTGCCTGAATTATATGATATACTTTTCCAATGTCTTCTTGATCAATTTCATACGTCCCCTTTTCTATGTTTACCCGTGATAAACCATCAGTGACAATGTTCTGTTTTCCTGTTATGTATTCCCAATGAATGTTATATTCCTGCAGGGCTAGAATCCATCTAGTCAATCGGCCATGATTCAGTTTGCATTTCTTGAGGAACGATATTGATATATGATGTGAACTTATTGTCAACGGATACCCTAAAATATAGGTATGAAATTTGGTACAGGCAAATACTACACTATTAGCTCCTTCTCTGTTACCATATAATTTCGTTCGCAACTGTTCAATATTTTGCTTGCAAAACTGATTACTAGGTGATTGCCATCCTCATTTCCTATAATTCTGCCCCTAGACTAACATTGCTAGCATCACAGTTCAAAAAGAATCTTTTATTAAAATCTGAGTGGTGTAACATAACACTATTTAGAAATTTGTTTTTAATTAATTGGAAGTTTTCATCCTCTTGTTTACCCCACTTCCATTTATTTTTAGAGGATAATAAATGTTTAAACCTAGCCGTCAATTCTGAACAATTTTGTTGAAATTTCCTATAGTAATTTCAGATGCCCAAAAATGATTGTAACTGTCTTAAATGTTTGGGTTTTGGGAAATTCTGGATCACTTCTACCTTCTCAGGCGATGTAGTTATCCCTGTTTCTGATAATACAAACCCTAAAATTTGCAATTCTTGTGTAATAAACTTCGATTTGTCTAATTTGAGCGTGATATGATTATTGCACAAATTCTGTAATACCAATTCTACTCTTTGGCAATGTTCGTCCCATGTTGCCGAAGTAATTAATATGTCATCTACATAGACAGTAGTGAATTCCAATGCTTCCTTACCTAGGACTTGATCCATGCATTGTACAAAAATTGCTACTGAATTTACCAGTCCAAAAGGTGAGTAGTTTCTTCCTTCAAAAATAAATGCAACATATTGACGACTATTGGGGTGCAACTCTGTCTGCCAATAACCGCAGACTGCATCCCAAGTGCTCATAAACTTACATCCATGGAATTTCTTCATTATTTCCTCGATTTCTCCGGGTGACGTCCTGTCATTGATGATCATCTTATTTAATTCCCTAGCATCTAGGCATAATCTTACTTGTCCGTCCTTCTTGGGTATAGCTACTATAGGGCTAGTATATAGGGAGTTACTTTTTTCAATTATATCTTCAGCGATCATCCTCTGAATTTCTTTTCTGACGGCTTCCTTCAGTGACTGGGCAATGGGATAGGATTTTTTATTAAAACTTACTGAATTATTGAATTTCAGCTCACATACAAAGTTCTTAGCTTTTCCTGGGGAGTCTGAGAATACACTTTGATACCGGTTGCATATTTTTATTAGTTCTTGCCTCTGTTCCATGCTTACTTCTTCTCTTGAATTATTTGTTTGAAACAACAGAATCTCTTGCAACTTTTCTTCCCATAACTCATTTTCACATGTTACATTTTGCTTATTTAATGGTGTCTTAATATTTTCCCTAACATGGTATGAATGTCGGTGCTGAGGGGCACGTGTGTTTCCTCTTATCTCAGCCGACCATTCATCACTTTCTGAACTCAGTGATACTGTTCCACTGTTCAGATTAATAATGGCAGAGTGGCGCCGTAGCATATCACACTCTAATAAAACCTTAAAAGGTAGCCCCTGGGCTACTAGGAACACCATCGGAATTCCTATTCCGTTACTTGTAACATCTAATATCACCTGTTGCTTAATAGTTTTATTCTGTTTTCCGGTCGCTTCTATTATTGTGACATTATGGATGGGCAAAGTTGGTATCCTCTCCATATCAAACTCCTGAATTCTATTTAATTTTGTTTGATCAATCAGTGATATATTTGCTCCTGTATCTACCATAATTTCTGGTGGTACACCTTGTAATTCTGCCTGAATGTATACAATCTCATTGCTCTGTTTTGCCCCTTCAGCCATGTTTTCTTCTAATAATTTGGATCGTATGTTTTTTAAGTAATGATTCTTGATAATGATGATTGAGTCTTCCTTTCGGGTATTTGTTTGTATGTGCCCTTTTTTTGCTTGCAGTGACGGGCTATCCTGGATTTTCACTGCGGACACTCATTTCCCCTATTACTGTCAGGTGTTGACTGTCTCATTTGTTCATCTCTAGGTTTGTGTTCGGAGGGGACCTCTCTTCTCCCTTCCCAGCTTCTTGATCTTCGACTCTCAGCACTTCTACTTCTTGGTGGGCACCTATTGTCTCATCTCGTCTGTACTGATTTCGATACGTTTGGTCATTGTTGAAACTTCTCTGGCGGCCTCTGAATCGATTGTTAGGTGGACTCCTGTTATTACCGTTGGGTCTGACGTGATTGACCCTCTGTCTGTTGTCGCTGTTTGGTTCGTTTCTTCATTCATTTTGGGTCTCTGGCCTCCGGCGATTCCTCCGATAGTAATCTTCTTGTTCATAGCTTTCTAAGAGAGGTTCTATTGCCCCGATTGTTTTAACTTGTCCGCATAACCTGGCACGTACTATTCCTTCTTCAAAGTGGTATGACAGTTTGGTCACCAGACATTCTTCTGGTATCTTCGGTTCCAAATTTCGTGCTAAACAGACTTTACCGAAGAAGTATGCAGTAGGTGATTGGCCTCGGGGAGGGTCATACTTTCCGTTGCATAGGTTGTCTCGGATTATGTTTTGTATTGATTCAGACCTATATTTGGTCTTGAATACTTGCTTAAACTCTTGATAATTGTGAACTTCGTTTCTGATTGCTGTCCACCAATTATCAGTGATATTCTTGAAACTTTCGTCCAGAAAATATTTAATCATATGTCACCGGTTTTCTTTATTCCGGCTGATTAGTTCCTCTAACCTCTCTAGAAATTCTAGTGGATTTTTTCTATATTCTTTAAAATTAATAGTTTCTCTGTTTTCTCGCAGTGGTATATGGGTGTAGCTCATGGGTCTATTTCTAAGTACCTCTAACTCTTCTCGGATGTTTATTAATTCTCTCTTCTGTGTTTCTTCTATCTTCTCTTTATTACTGTTTACTTGGTGTCGTACCTGTCCTAAGTTATTCCCCATATGGTCTAATTGTTCATCCATTCTGTCTTGTAATTTCTCTAATTTCTCTTGTGTCTCTTGTTGGAGTATTTCGACCCTAATTTTGCTATTATCTTCTACATTATTAATTTGATTTATGATCTCTTCTCGGAATTGTATCAATGCTTCATTGGTCCTTTCAATTTTCTCATTTGTTTCGGTTATTCTCTGTTTTATCTCCTCCCTATATTCTTCTAACTGTTGTTTTAGCGTTTCATTATTCTTTTCCATTTTCTTGTTAAGTGTTTCATTGTCCTCCTTCATTTGTTGTTTTAATGTTTCGTTATTCTTTTCAATTTCTTGTTAAGTGCTTCATTGTCCTCCTTCATTTGTTGTTTCAATGATTCATTACTCCTTTCCACCTGTTTAAATGCCTCTTTCATAAATTCCATTAAATTGTGTGAGTTGACACTCTCTCTTGTTTTGTTCATTTCTCCTGTAGGTAGTATTGTTTCAATTTCTTCAACAGATGTTGCCTCTTTTTCTTGCATGTCTATTTCAGTCTCTTTATTCTCAGTCCGTTTACATGATGTTGCTCTTCGTGGCATTTTCGTAGTTTATTGTAGTCGCCGCTAAAGTAGAAAACTGGTAAAAGAATACAATCCAACAATACAATGTTATTTCCTACCTTTAACCTCACTAGTTGGACGCCAATTATGTACAATAAAAAAATAATAATTATGTTATGCCCCAATTATGTTGGGCGCCAATTATGTACAAACAAAACAAAAATATAATTATGTTACGGCTCACGTTGTAAGCTAATTTTATGAAGTTTTAATCTATTTATGTTTCTTAACTTTTTTTTTTTACTAGCTCGGATGTTGGTAATATCGAAAATTTTCATGGAAATAAGTTATATTGTATATTAATTCAACTTAATGTAAACAAATCTGTGTGTTCTTGTGACTACAATAATTTACTCGAAAAATGTCCTTAGTGAAGTACAAAACATCACAAATCTTTGATCTATTATATAAATTAAATAATTACTTATAACTAATCCACGAACAGTTTTCGGAAGTGTAATATAATAGTGTTCAGTGTTTTTATAAGTTAACTACAACTTCACTTCTTAATTCGAAGTGTACACAAAAATATCTTATAATTAATGATTACAAAAGTGGTTCAGTGAATGATCAAATTAGAAAAATAGTGTATAATTAATATTTAGTGTCACACTTAGGTTATGTAGAAATAATGACTTCAGTTAATCTCACCAATTATTATACACTTTTTAAACTCGGGCAAGTTGTTTTCACAATTAAATATTGATAAGTCACTCTTCACAATTCACGGATTAGGTTATTCATTTAATTTCATAACTCACAAATATATCTTGGACACCTAACCTGTCTGGTGTTCGTTACTCATTACTAATTTCCTGGACACAAGTAATACAGGGAGTGTGTTCTTTACTCTTCGAAGTGTAACAATCAACTAACTGGCGTATGTTGATTTTTCTGCCTTCCTGGACCAAAACTTGCAAAATTCCGATTGGTCGAAGCCCTAGGCATTGTTATTTGATGGCGTCGGTTTTTCTGGTTCCAACATACCATCAAATAATTATTTGAAACTCCCACTTTATACTAAATCTAATTTTAATAAGATGAATATTAATGAATTCCCCTTCTTCCACTGATTATTTAGACACCTCACAAGATGGGTTTCTGTTCAGTATCTTTGAAGTTACAATTTTGGATTTTTTATTTAATTTATGTTTTATATTTAAAAGTGCTCCTTCTGTGTCTTTAATGCTTTAAAACAATTCCTATTCCCTTTCAATGTACTAATAACAGTTACATACATTAATATTAGTAATGGTTATAACAAATGTTAACATAATTGTCTTATGCCTTTTAACATCCTTAATTTTCCTAATAGGTTTTTTTTTAGGGACAATCATTTTATGACAAGCAGAATTATCTCTGTTGCACACCACTATATAAAAATTATTCCGATTAGCGCTTTCAAGCTTCACAGCTCATCGTCAGAGCGGAAAAATTCTGACGATGAGCTGTGAAGCTTGAAAGCGCTAATCGGAATAATTTTTATATAGTGGTTTGCAACAGTGATAATTCTGCTTGTGATTTTAACCACTAACACAACTTTCTTCATTAAAAATCATTTTATGGTTTACATTATATACTCTCTCCCTTACTACAGTTCTTCTGAACTTACTCTAATTGCAAACACCAATTTTACACAATAACATTTTTAGGCCATTGCTTAATTTATGTAATATATACTTTAACATAATAGTCATAATGACCTGTTTCTTTTTATAACAGTTTATACCTGATTCTTACTAATATTAACACAAATTATATACTGTAACATTTAACTAAACAGTTTTTCTTCACTTAACATAGTAATCATCATGAAATGTTTCTTTGTAACAGTTTGTTCATGATGTCTAATAATAATAATAATAATAATAATAATAATAATACCAATAATTATATAACATAATTCAACCAACTATGTAGGTAATTCTTCATACGTATTAGTTGTCATCCTGACAAGTTCTATAATAGGAGATTTAGTTCAGGATTCCTTATTAATAATCACTCATTTTTATGTCACAGATGTTAGCTACAATATTTTGATATAGTTTTCATTACACCTTACAATATAACATTAATCATTTATGCCTAATGTGACATGAGTCTTACCTATGTTTAAGGCATTATGACCTTCAGCATTTAACAGAAATAGGTATTACAATGCTATGACATTCCCTATATACTTTACTTGACTATGGAATTTCCTTTTTATAAACTAAAACAAACATTTTACAACATATAACTCAACATAAACAAAGTACTGTACTTCTATTGTTTTGTACTTCAATTGATTTTAATAATTAGTTTGGGTTATGCACTTTGGCATTTTTCTACTCTTTAACCTATGTAAGTTTAATATTTATTTTGAGGGAACCGTCACGTTACATAATGCCCCCCCCCTTTAGTCTGGTTATTTCAGTAATGTCTTTAGTACTTGTAGAAATAAACAGCTCCATATTTTTATCTCAGTTTTCATAAAATCTTTTCATTTCTGACTGATTATAGGTACCCTTTACTTGATTTGTGTTGGGTGTTGACAACTCGTAGGTATTGTTACCCTTATCTTGAGTAATTATGAACAGTCCATGATATAGTAATAATAGTTTCCTGGCTATCCCTTCAATGGAACTTGGCAGTTGTCTGTTCTTGATCAGTACTTTGTCTCCCACATTATACTTAATTATTCTGACTTTGTTCCTTTCATCTCTTCTCCGACGTAACTCTGCCTTATGAAGTACTCTATTATGTACTTCGGTAATAGCCAACTCTTCTTCTTCTCTGGATGGAAATTGTATAATTTGGGTGATCTCCTGGGGTGGTGGTTGGTTATACATCACTGGTAAGGACTGGCTCCTAATGTATCATGATAGGCTAAGTTTATAAATGTCTCTGCAGCTTCCATGTATTTACTCCAGTTCTTGTGTTCCTCATGGCAATAAGTCCGTAATATTTTTCCTACTTCTCAGAGTACTCTTTCAGCTGGGTTACTGCTAGGATGATATACCGAGGTTTTGTACATTTTAATCCCCTCAGCCAGTAATTCAGTTCTCCACTGCTTGCCTTTGAACCGGGTTCCATGATCCATAATTATGGTTTCTGGTTTTCCCACTTCAGGTATATACCTGTTAAGTACAACTTCGATGATCTTCCTTGTGGTAGCCCTACTTATAGGGTATAATGTGGTAACTTTTGAAAAGTGATAAAATATGATGACTATGTATTTGTACCTGTATCTTCCTCCTCTCCTAGTAAATGGTCCACAAATATCTAAAAAGATTTTTTCAAGTTTTTGGTCGGAAGTGATTGTAATCATGGCTCCTTCCTTTCTTTCGTTGTTCACTTTTACCATTTGGCAGATACTACACTTCCTCACCACCTGTCGTACTTTCTTGTTGATTCCTTTTATATATGACCAATGCTTCCAATGCTTTGATGACCTTTTGTGGTCCCATGTGTCCGTATCTGATATGGTAGGCCATTATTATTTGACTCTCAATTGTTTTATGTACATACAATTTCCAATGGTCATCTCTGGAGGTTGGACGGGTGAAGGCCACATTATTGTGAATGCAGTAGTATGGTATTAGAGTGGGGTCATTCTCTGATAATCATTTTCTTATTTTATTTAATCGATGATTCATTTTTTGTTCTCCTTGAATTTGGTTTAATATCTTTTCTAAATCTTCTCTTGCCTGAATTATATGATATACTTTTCCAATGTCTTCTTGATCAATTTCATACGTCCCCTTTTCTATGTTTACCCGTGATAAACCATCAGTGACAATGTTCTGTTTTCCTGTTATGTATTCCCAATGAATGTTATATTCCTGCAGGGCTAGAATCCATCTAGTCAATCGGCCATGATTCAGTTTGCATTTCTTGAGGAACGATATTGATGTATGATGTGAACTTATTGTCAACGGATACCCTAAAATATAGGTATGAAATTTGGTACAGGCAAATACTACACTAGTAGCTCCTTCTCTGTTACCATATAATTTCGTTCGCAACTGTTCAATATTTTGCTTGCAAAACTGATTACTAGGTGATTGCCATCCTCATTTCCTGATATAATTCTGCCCCTAGACTAACATTGCTAGCATCACAGTTCAAAAAGAATCTTTTATTAAAATCTGAGTGGTGTAACATAACACTATTTAGAAATTTGTTTTTAATTAATTGGAAGTTTTCATCCTCTTGTTTACCCCACTTCCATTTATTTTTAGAGGATAATAAATGTTTAAACCTAGCCGTCAATTCTGAACAATTTTGTTGAAATTTCCTATAGTAATTTCAGATGCCCAAAAATGATTGTAACTGTCTTAAATGTTTGGGTTTTGGGAAATTCTGGATCACTTCTACCTTCTCAGGCGATGTAGTTATCCCTGTTTCTGATAATACAAACCCTAAAATTTGCAATTCTTGTGTAATAAACTTCGATTTGTCTAATTTGAGCGTGATATGATTATTGCACAAATTCTGTAATACCAATTCTACTCTTTGGCAATGTTCGTCCCATGTTGCCGAAGTAATTAATATGTCATCTACATAGACAGTAGTGAATTCCAATGCTTCCTTACCTAGGACTTGATCCATGCATTGTACAAAAATTGCTACTGAATTTACCAGTCCAAAAGGTGATTGCTTAAACTGGTAGTTTCTTCCTTCAAAAATAAATGCAACATATTGACGACTATTGGGGTGCAACTCTGTCTGCCAATAACCGCAGACTGCATCCCAAGTGCTCATAAACTTACATCCATGGAATTTCTTCATTATTTCCTCGATTTCTCCGGGTGACGTCCTGTCATTGATGATCATCTTATTTAATTCCCTAGCATCTAGGCATAATCTTACTTGTCCGTCCTTCTTGGGTATAGCTACTATAGGGCTAGTATATAGGGAGTTACTTTTTTCAATTATATCTTCAGCGATCATCCTCTGAATTTCTTTTCTGACGGCTTCCTTCAGTGACTGGGCAATGGGATAGGATTTTTTATTAAAACTTACTGAATTATTGAATTTCAGCTCACATACAAAGTTCTTAGCTTTTCCTGGGGAGTCTGAGAATACACTTTGATACCGGTTGCATATTTTTATTAGTTCTTGCCTCTGTTCCATGCTTACTTCTTCTCTTGAATTATTTGTTTGAAACAACAGAATCTCTTGCAACTTTTCTTCCCATAACTCATTTTCACATGTTACATTTTGCTTATTTAATGGTGTCTTAATATTTTCCCTAACATGGTATGAATGTCGGTGCTGAGGGGCACGTGTGCTTCCTCTTATCTCAGCCGACCATTCATCACTTTCTGAACTCAGTGATACTGTTCCACTGTTCAGATTAATAATGGCAGAGTGGCGCCGTAGCATATCACACTCTAATAAAACCTTAAAAGGTAGCCCCTGGGCTACTAGGAACACCATCGGAATTCCTATTCCGTTACTTGTAACATCTAATATCACCTGTTGCTTAATAGTTTTATTCTGTTTTCCGGTCGCTTCTATTATTGTGACATTATGGATGGGCAAAGTTGGTATCCTCTCCATATCAAACTCCTGAATTCTATTTAATTTTGTTTGATCAATCAGTGATATATTTGCTCCTGTATCTACCATAATTTCTGGTGGTACACCTTGTAATTCTGCCTGAATGTATACAATCTCATTGCTCTGTTTTGCCCCTTCAGCCATGTTTTCTTCTAATAATTTGGATCGTATGTTTTTTAAGTAATGATTCTTGATAATGATGATTGAGTCTTCCTTTCGGGGATTTGTTTTTATGTGCCCTTTTTTTGCTTGCAGTGACGGGCTATCCTGGATTTTCACTGCGGACACTCATTTCCCCTATTACTGTCAGGTGTTGACTGTCTCATTTGTTCATCTCTAGGTTTGTGTTCGGAGGGGACCTCTCTTCTCCCTTCCCAGCTTCTTGATCTTCGACTCTCAGCACTTCTACTTCTTGGTGGGCACCTATTGTCTCATCTCGTCTGTACTGATTTCGATACGTTTGGTCATTGTTGAAACTTCTCTGGCGGCCTCTGAATCGATTGTTAGGTGGACTCCTGTTATTACCGTTGGGTCTGACGTGATTGACCCTCTGTCTGTTGTCGCTGTTTGGTTCGTTTCTTCATTCATTTTGGGTCTCTGGCCTCCGGCGATTCCTCCGATAGTAATCTTCTTGTTCATAGCTTTCTAAGAGAGGTTCTATTGCCCCGATTGTTTTAACTTGTCCGCATAACCTGGCACGTACTATTCCTTCTTCAAAGTGGTATGACAGTTTGGTCACCAGACATTCTTCTGGTATCTTCGGTTCCAAATTTCGTGCTAAACAGACTTTACCGAAGAAGTATGCAGTAGGTGATTGGCCTCGGGGAGGGTCATACTTTCCGTTGCATAGGTTGTCTCGGATTATGTTTTGTATTGATTCAGACCTATATTTGGTCTTGAATACTTGCTTAAACTCTTGATAATTGTGAACTTCGTTTCTGATTGCTGTCCACCAATTATCAGTGATATTCTTGAAACTTTTGTCCAGAAAATATTTAATCATATGTCACCGGTTTTCTTTATTCCGGCTGATTAGTTCCTCTAACCTCTCTAGAAATTCTAGTGGATTTTTTCTATATTCTTTAAAATTAATAGTTTCTCTGTTTTCTCGCAGTGGTATATGGGTGTAGCTCATGGGTCTATTTCTAAGTACCTCTAACTCTTCTCGGATGTTTATTAATTCTCTCTTCTGTGTTTCTTCTATCTTCTCTTTATTACTGTTTACTTGGTGTCGTACCTGTCCTAAGTTATTCCCCATATGGTCTAATTGTTCATCCATTCTGTCTTGTAATTTCTCTAATTTCTCTTGTGTCTCTTGTTGGAGTATTTCGACCCTAATTTTGCTATTATCTTCTACATTATTAATTTGATTTATGATCTCTTCTCGGAATTGTATCAATGCTTCATTGGTCCTTTCAATTTTCTCATTTGTTTCGGTTATTCTCTGTTTTATCTCCTCCCTATATTCTTCTAACTGTTGTTTTAGCGTTTCATTATTCTTTTCCATTTTCTTGTTAAGTGTTTCATTGTCCTCCTTCATTTGTTGTTTTAATGTTTCGTTATTCTTTTCAATTTTCTTGTTAAGTGCTTCATTGTCCTCCTTCATTTGTTGTTTCAATGATTCATTACTCCTTTCCACCTGTTTAAATGCCTCTTTCATAAATTCCATTAAATTGTGTGAGTTGACACTCTCTCTTGTTTTGTTCATTTCTCCTGTAGGTAGTATTGTTTCAATTTCTTCAACAGATGTTGCCTCTTTTTCTTGCATGTCTATTTCAGTCTCTTTATTCTCAGTCCGTTTACATGATGTTGCTCTTCGTGGCATTTTCGTAGTTTATTGTAGTCGCCGCTAAAGTAGAAAACTGGTAAAAGAATACAATCCAACAATACAATGTTATTTCCTACCTTTAACCTCACTAGTTGGACGCCAATTATGTACAATAAAAAAATAATAATTATGTTATGCCCCAATTATGTTGGGCGCCAATTATGTACAAACAAAACAAAAATATAATTATGTTACGGCTCACGTTGTAAGCTAATTTTATGAAGTTTTAATCTATTTATGTTTCTTAACTTTTTTTTTTTACTAGCTCGGATGTTGGTAATATCGAAAATTTTCATGGAAATAAGTTATATTGTATATTAATTCAACTTAATGTAAACAAATCTGTGTGTTCTTGTGACTACAATAATTTACTCGAAAAATGTCCTTAGTGAAGTACAAAACATCACAAATCTTTGATCTATTATATAAATTAAATAATTACTTATAACTAATCCACGAACAGTTTTCGGAAGTGTAATATAATAGTGTTCAGTGTTTTTATAAGTTAACTACAACTTCACTTCTTAATTCGAAGTGTACACAAAAATATCTTATAATTAATGATTACAAAAGTGGTTCAGTGAATGATCAAATTAGAAAAATAGTGTATAATTAATATTTAGTGTCACACTTAGGTTATGTAGAAATAATGACTTCAGTTAATCTCACCAATTATTATACACTTTTTAAACTCGGGCAAGTTGTTTTCACAATTAAATATTGATAAGTCACTCTTCACAATTCACGGATTAGGTTATTCATTTAATTTCATAACTCACAAATATATCTTGGACACCTAACCTGTCTGGTGTTCGTTACTCATTACTAATTTCCTGGACACAAGTAATACAGGGAGTGTGTTCTTTACTCTTCGAAGTGTAACAATCAACTAACTGGCGTATGTTGATTTTTCTGCCTTCCTGGACCAAAACTTGCAAAATTCCGATTGGTCGAAGCCCTAGGCATTGTCATTTGATGGCGTCGGTTTTTCTGGTTCCAACATACCATCAAATAATTATTTTGAAACTCCCACTTTATACTAAATCTAATTTTAATAAGATGATTATTAATGAATTCCCCTTCTTCCACTGATTATTTAGACACCTCACAAGATGGGTTTCTGTTCAGTATCTTTGAAGTTACAATTTTGGATTTTTTATTTAATTTATGTTTTATATTTAAAAGTGCTCCTTCTGTGTCTTTAATGCTTTAAAACAATTCCTATTCCCTTTCAATGTACTAATAACAGTTACATACATTAATATTAGTAATGGTTATAACAAATGTTAACATAATTGTCTTATGCCTTTTAACATCCTTAAGTTTCCTAATAGATTTTTTTTTAGGGACAATCATTTTATGACAAGCAGAATTATCACTGTTGCACACCACTATATAAAAATTATTCCGATTAGCGCTTTCAAGCTTCACAGCTCATCGTCAGAGCGGAAAAATTCTGACGATGAGCTGTGAAGCTTGAAAGCGCTGATCGGAATAATTTTTATATAGTGGTTTGCAACAGTGATAATTCTGCTTGTGATTTTAACCACTAACACAACTTTCTTCATTAAAAATCATTTTATGGTTTACATTATATACTCTCTCCCTTACTACAGTTCTTCTGAACTTACTCTAATTGCAAACACCAATTTTACACAATAACATTTTTAGGCCATTGCTTAATTTATGTAATATATACTTTAACATAATAGTCATAATGACCTGTTTCTTTTTATAACAGTTTATACCTGATTCTTACTAATATTAACACAAATTATATACTGTAACATTTAACTAAACAGTTTTTCTTCACTTAACATAGTAATCATCATGAAATGTTTCTTTGTAACAGTTTGTTCATGATGTCTAATAATAATAATAATAATAATAATAATACAAATAATTATATAACATAATTCAACCAACTATGTAGGTAATTCTTCATACGTATTAGTTCCGTCATCCTGACAAGTTCTATAATAGGAGATTTAGTTCAGGATTCCTTATTAATAATCACTCATTTTTATGTCACAGATGTTAGCTACAATATTTTGATATAGTTTTCATTACACCTTACAATATAACATTAATCATTTATGCCTAATGTGACATGAGTCTTACCTATGTTTAAGGCATTATGACCTTCAGCATTTAACAGAAATAGGTATTACAATGCTATGACATTCCCTATATACTTTACTTGACTATGGAATTTCCTTTTTATAAACTAAAACAAACATTTTACAACATATAACTCAACATAAACAAAGTACTGTACTTCTATTGTTTTGTACTTCAATTGATTTTAATAATTAGTTTGGGTTATGCACTTTGGCATTTTTCTACTCTTTAACCTATGTAAGTTTAATATTTATTTTGAGGGAACCGTCACGTTACATAATGCCCCCCCCCCTTTAGTCTGGTTATTTCAGTAATGTCTTTAGTACTTGTAGAAATAAACAGCTCCATATTTTTATCTCAGTTTTCATAAAATCTTTTCATTTCTGACTGATTATAGGTACCCTTTACTTGATTTGTGTTGGGTGTTGACAACTCGTAGGTATTGTTACCCTTATCTTGAGTAATTATGAACAGTCCATGATATAGTAATAATAGTTTCCTGGCTATCCCTTCAATGGAACTTGGCAGTTGTCTGTTCTTGATCAGTACTTTGTCTCCCACATTATACTTAATTATTCTGACTTTGTTCCTTTCATCTCTTCTCCGACGTAACTCTGCCTTATGAAGTACTCTATTATGTACTTCGGTAATAGCCAACTCTTCTTCTTCTCTGGGTGGAAATTGTATAATTTGGGTGATCTCCTGGGGTGGTGGTTGGTTATACATCACTGGTAAGGACTGGCTCCTAATGTATCATGATAGGCTAAGTTTATAAATGTCTCTGCAGCTTCCATGTATTTACTCCAGTTCTTTTGTTCCTCATGGCAATAAGTCCGTAATATTTTTCCTACTTCTCAGAGTACTCTTTCAGCTGGGTTACTGCTAGGATGATATACCGAGGTTTTGTACATTTTAATCCCCTCAGCCAGTAATTCAGTTCTCCACTGCTTGCCTTTGAACCGGGTTCCATGATCCATAATTATGGTTTCTGGTTTTCCCACTTCAGGTATATACCTGTTAAGTACAACTTCGATGATCTTCCTTGTGGTAGCCCTACTTATAGGGTATAATGTGGTAACTTTTGAAAAGTGATAAAATATGATGACTATGTATTTGTACCTGTATCTTCCTCCTCTCCTAGTAAATGGTCCACAAATATCTAAAAAGATTTTTTCAAGTTTTTGGTCGGAAGTGATTGTAATCATGGCTCCTTCCTTTCTTTCGTTGTTCACTTTTACCATTTGGCAGATACTACACTTCCTCACCACCTGTCGTACTTT
The DNA here is from genome assembly GCA_034769895.1 of Magicicada septendecula. Taxonomy (NCBI): domain Eukaryota; kingdom Metazoa; phylum Arthropoda; class Insecta; order Hemiptera; family Cicadidae; genus Magicicada; species Magicicada septendecula. The sequence goes on along the minus strand of CM068375.1, from coordinate 151,495,855 downwards.
CTTGTTGATTCCTTTTATATATGACCAATGCTTCCAACGCTTTGATGACCTTTTGTGGTCCCATGTGTCCGTATCTGATATGGTAGTCCATTATTATTTGACTCTCAATTGTTTTATGTACATACAATTTCCAATGGTCATCTCTGGAGGTTGGACGGGTGAAGGCCACATTATTGTGAATGCAGTAGTATGGTATTAGAGTGGGGTCATTCTCTGCTAATCATTTTCTTATTTTATTTAATCGATGATTCATTTTTTGTTCTCCTTGAATTTGGTTTAATATCTTTTCTAAATCTTCTCTTGCCTGAATTATATGATATACTTTTCCAATGTCTTCTTGATCAATTTCATACGTCCCCTTTTCTATGTTTACCCGTGATAAACCATCAGTGACAATGTTCTGTTTTCCTGTTATGTATTCCCAATGAATGTTATATTCCTGCAGGGCTAGAATCCATCTAGTCAATCGGCCATGATTCAGTTTGCATTTCTTGAGGAACGATATTGATGTATGATGTGAACTTATTGTCAACGGATACCCTAAAATATAGGTATGAAATTTGGTACAGGCAAATACTACACTAGTAGCTCCTTCTCTGTTACCATATAATTTCGTTCGCAACTGTTCAATATTTTGCTTGCAAAACTGATTACTAGGTGATTGCCATCCTCATTTCCTGATATAATTCTGCCCCTAGACTAACATTGCTAGCATCACAGTTCAAAAAGAATCTTTTATTAAAATCTGAGTGGTGTAACATAACACTATTTAGAAATTTGTTTTTAATTAATTGGAAGTTTTCATCCTCTTGTTTACCCCACTTCCATTTATTTTTAGAGGATAATAAATGTTTAAACCTAGCCGTCAATTCTGAACAATTTTGTTGAAATTTCCTATAGTAATTTCAGATGCCCAAAAATGATTGTAACTGTCTTAAATGTTTGGGTTTTGGGAAATTCTGGATCACTTCTACCTTCTCAGGCGATGTAGTTATCCCTGTTTCTGATAATACAAACCCTAAAATTTGCAATTCTTGTGTAATAAACTTCGATTTGTCTAATTTGAGCGTGATATGATTATTGCACAAATTCTGTAATACCAATTCTACTCTTTGGCAATGTTCGTCCCATGTTGCCGAAGTAATTAATATGTCATCTACATAGACAGTAGTGAATTCCAATGCTTCCTTACCTAGGACTTGATCCATGCATTGTACAAAAATTGCTACTGAATTTACCAGTCCAAAAAGTGATTGCTTAAACTGGTAGTTTCTTCCTTCAAAAATAAATGCAACATATTGACGACTATTGGGGTGCAACTCTGTCTGCCAATAACCGCAGACTGCATCCCAAGTGCTCATAAACTTACATCCATGGAATTTCTTCATTATTTCCTCGATTTCTCCGGGTGACGTCCTGTCATTGATGATCATCTTATTTAATTCCCTAGCATCTAGGCATAATCTTACTTGTCCGTCCTTCTTGGGTATAGCTACTATAGGGCTAGTATATAGGGAGTTACTTTTTTCAATTATATCTTCAGCGATCATCCTCTGAATTTCTTTTCTGACGGCTTCCTTCAGTGACTGGGCAATGGGATAGGATTTTTTATTAAAACTTACTGAATTATTGAATTTCAGCTCACATACAAAGTTCTTAGCTTTTCCTGGGGAGTCTGAGAATACACTTTGATACCGGTTGCATATTTTTATTAGTTCTTGCCTCTGTTCCATGCTTACTTCTTCTCTTGAATTATTTGTTTGAAACAACAGAATCTCTTGCAACTTTTCTTCCCATAACTCATTTTCACATGTTACATTTTGCTTATTTAATGGTGTCTTAATATTTTCCCTAACATGGTATGAATGTCGGTGCTGAGGGGCACGTGTGCTTCCTCTTATCTCAGCCGACCATTCATCACTTTCTGAACTCAGTGATACTGTTCCACTGTTCAGATTAATAATGGCAGAGTGGCGCCGTAGCATATCACACTCTAATAAAACCTTAAAAGGTAGCCCCTGGGCTACTAGGAACACCATCGGAATTCCTATTCCGTTACTTGTAACATCTAATATCACCTGTTGCTTAATAGTTTTATTCTGTTTTCCGGTCGCTTCTATTATTGTGACATTATGGATGGGCAAAGTTGGTATCCTCTCCATATCAAACTCCTGAATTCTATTTAATTTTGTTTGATCAATCAGTGATATATTTGCTCCTGTATCTACCATAATTTCTGGTGGTACACCTTGTAATTCTGCCTGAATGTATACAATCTCATTGCTCTGTTTTGCCCCTTCAGCCATGTTTTCTTCTAATAATTTGGATCGTATGTTTTTTAAGTAATGATTCTTGATAATGATGATTGAGTCTTCCTTTCGGGTATTTGTTTTTATGTGCCCTTTTTTTGCTTGCAGTGACGGGCTATCCTGGATTTTCACTGCGGACACTCATTTCCCCTATTACTGTCAGGTGTTGACTGTCTCATTTGTTCATCTCTAGGTTTGTGTTCGGAGGGGACCTCTCTTCTCCCTTCCCAGCTTCTTGATCTTCGACTCTCAGCACTTCTACTTCTTGGTGGGCACCTATTGTCTCATCTCGTCTGTACTGATTTCGATACGTTTGGTCATTGTTGAAACTTCTCTGGCGGCCTCTGAATCGATTGTTAGGTGGACTCCTGTTATTACCGTTGGGTCTGACGTGATTGACCCTCTGTCTGTTGTCGCTGTTTGGTTCGTTTCTTCATTCATTTTGGGTCTCTGGCCTCCGGCGATTCCTCCGATAGTAATCTTCTTGTTCATAGCTTTCTAAGAGAGGTTCTATTGCCCCGATTGTTTTAACTTGTCCGCATAACCTGGCACGTACTATTCCTTCTTCAAAGTGGTATGACAGTTTGGTCACCAGACATTCTTCTGGTATCTTCGGTTCCAAATTTCGTGATAAACAGACTTTACCGAAGAAGTATGCAGTAGGTGATTGGCCTCGGGGAGGGTCATACTTTCCGTTGCATAGGTTGTCTCGGATTATGTTTTGTATTGATTCAGACCTATATTTGGTCTTGAATACTTGCTTAAACTCTTGATAATTGTGAACTTCGTTTCTGATTGCTGTCCACCAATTATCAGTGATATTCTTGAAACTTTCGTCCAGAAAATATTTAATCATATGTCACCGGTTTTCTTTATTCCGGCTGATTAGTTCCTCTAACCTCTCTAGAAATTCTAGTGGATTTTTTCTATATTCTTTAAAATTAATAGTTTCTCTGTTTTCTCGCAGTGGTATATGGGTGTAGCTCATGGGTCTATTTCTAAGTACCTCTAACTCTTCTCGGATGTTTATTAATTCTCTCTTCTGTGTTTCTTCTATCTTCTCTTTATTACTGTTTACTTGGTGTCGTACCTGTCCTAAGTTATTCCCCATATGGTCTAATTGTTCATCCATTCTGTCTTGTAATTTCTCTAATTTCTCTTGTGTCTCTTGTTGGAGTATTTCGACCCTAATTTTGCTATTATCTTCTACATTATTAATTTGATTTATGATCTCTTCTCGGAATTGTATCAATGCTTCATTGGTCCTTTCAATTTTCTCATTTGTTTCGGTTATTCTCTGTTTTATCTCCTCCCTATATTCTTCTAACTGTTGTTTTAGCGTTTCATTATTCTTTTCCATTTTCTTGTTAAGTGTTTCATTGTCCTCCTTCATTTGTTGTTTTAATGTTTCGTTATTCTTTTCAATTTTCTTGTTAAGTGCTTCATTGTCCTCCTTCATTTGTTGTTTCAATGATTCATTACTCCTTTCCACCTGTTTAAATGCCTCTTTCATAAATACCATTAAATTATTTGAGTTAACACTCTCTCTTGTTTTGTTCATTTCTCCTGTAGGTAGTATTGTTTCAATTTCTTCAACAGATGTTGCCTCTCTTTCTTGCATGTCTATTTCAGTCTCTTTATTCTCAGTCCGTTTACATGATGTTGCTCTTCGTGGCATTTTCGTAGTTTATTGTAGTCGCCGCTAAAGTAGAAAACTGGTAAAAGAATACAATCCAACAATACAATATTATTTCCTACCTTTAGCCTCACTAGTTGGACGCCAATTATGTACAATACAAAAATAATAATTATGTTATGCCCCAATTATGTTGGGCGCCAATTATGTACAAACAAAACAAAAATATAATTATGTTACGGCTCACGTTGTAAGCTAATTTTATGAAGTTTTAATCTATTTATGTTTCTTAACTTTTTTTTTTACTAGCTCGGATGTTGGTAATATCGAAAATTTTCATGGAAATAAGTTATATTGTATATTAATTCAACTTAATGTAAACAAATCTGTGTGTTCTTGTGACTACAATAATTTACTCGAAAAATGTCCTTAGTGAAGTACAAAACATCACAAATCTTTGATCTATTATATAAATTAAATAATTACTTATAACTAATCCACGAACAGTTTTCGGAAGTGTAATATAATAGTGTTCAGTGTTTTTATAAGTTAACTACAACTTCACTTCTTAATTCGAAGTGTACACAAAAATATCTTATAATTAATGATTACAAAAGTGGTTCAGTGAATGATCAAATTAGAAAAATAGTGTATAATTAATATTTAGTGTCACACTTAGGTTATGTAGAAATAATGACTTCAGTTAATCTCACCAATTATTATACACTTTTTAAACTCGGGCAAGTTGTTTTCACAATTAAATATTGATAAGTCACTCTTCACAATTCACGGATTAGGTTATTCATTTAATTTCATAACTCACAAATATATCTTGGACACCTAACCTGTCTGGTGTTCGTTACTCATTACTAATTTCCTGGACACAAGTAATACAGGGAGTGTGTTCTTTACTCTTCGAAGTGTAACAATCAACTAACTGGCGTATGTTGATTTTTCTGCCTTCCTGGACCAAAACTTGCAAAATTCCGATTGGTCGAAGCCCTAGGCATTGTCATTTGTTGGCGTTGGTTTTTCTGGTTCCAACATACCATCAAATAATTATTTTGAAACTCCCACTTTATACTAAATCTAATTTTAATAAGATGATTATTAATGAATTCCCCTTCTTCCACTGATTATTTAAACACCTCACAAGATGGGTTTCTGTTCAGTATCTTTGAAGTTACAATTTTGGATTTTTTATTTAATTTATGTTTTATATTTAAAAGTGCTCCTTCTGTGTCTTTAATGCTTTAAAACAATTCCTATTCCCTTTCAATGTACTAATAACAGTTACATACATTAATATTAGTAATGGTTATAACAAATGTTAACATAATTGTCTTATGCCTTTTAACATCCTTAATTTTCCTAATAGATTTTTTTTTAGGGACAATCATTTTATGACAAGCAGAATTATCACTGTTGCACACCACTATATAAAAATTATTCCGATTAGCGCTTTCAAGCTTCACAGCTCATCATCAGAGCGGAAAAATTCTGACGATGAGCTGTGAAGCTTGAAAGCGCTAATTGGAATAATTTTTATATAGTGGTTTGCAACAGTGATAATTCTGCTTGTGATTTTAACCACTAACACAACTTTCTTCATTAAAAATCATTTTATGGTTTACATTATATACTCTCTCCCTTACTACAGTTCTTCTGAACTTACTCTAATTGCAAACACCAATTTTACACAATAACATTTTTAGGCCATTGCTTAATTTATGTAATATATACTTTAACATAATAGTCATAATGACCTGTTTCTTTTTATAACAGTTTATACCTGATTCTTACTAATATTAACACAAATTATATACTGTAACATTTAACTAAACAGTTTTTCTTCACTTAACATAGTAATCATCATGAAATGTTTCTTTGTAACAGTTTGTTCATGATGTCTAATAATAATAATAATAATAATAATAATACAAATAATTATATAACATAATTCAACCAACTATGTAGGTAATTCTTCATACGTATTAGTTCCGTCATCCTGACAAGTTCTATAATAGGAGATTTAGTTCAGGATTCCTTATTAATAATCACTCATTTTTATGTCACAGATGTTAGCTACAATATTTTGATATAGTTTTCATTACACCTTACAATATAACATTAATCATTTATGCCTAACGTGACATGAGTCTTACCTATGTTTAAGGCATTATGACCTTCAGCATTTAACAGAAATAGGTATTACAATGCTATGACATTCCCTATATACTTTACTTGACTATGGAATTTCCTTTTTATAAACTAAAACAAACATTTTACAACATATAACTTTCAACATAAACAAAGTACTGTACTTCTATTGTTTTGTACTTCAATTGATTTTAATAATTAGTTTGGGTTATGCACTTTGGCATTTTTCTACTCTTTAACCTATGTAAGTTTAATATTTATTTTGAGGGAACCGTCACGTTACATAATGCCCCCCCCCTTTAGTCTGGTTATTTCAGTAATGTCTTTAGTACTTGTAGAAATAAACAGCTCCATATTTTTATCTCAGTTTTCATAAAATCTTTTCATTTCTGACTGATTATAGGTACCCTTTACTTGATTTGTGTTGGGTGTTGACAACTCGTAGGTATTGTTACCCTTATCTTGAGTAATTATGAACAGTCCATGATATAGTAATAATAGTTTCCTGGCTATCCCTTCAATGGAACTTGGCAGTTGTCTGTTCTTGATCAGTACTTTGTCTCCCACATTATACTTAATTATTCTGACTTTGTTCCTTTCATCTCTTCTCCGACGTAACTCTGCCTTATGAAGTACTCTATTATGTACTTCGGTAATAGCCAACTCTTCTTCTTCTCTGGATGGAAATTGTATAATTTGGGTGATCTCCTGGGGTGGTGGTTGGTTATACATCACTGGTAAGGACTGGCTCCTAATGTATCATGATAGGCTAAGTTTATAAATGTCTCTGCAGCTTCCATGTATTTACTCCAGTTCTTGTGTTCCTCATGGCAATAAGTCCGTAATATTTTTCCTACTTCTCAGAGTACTCTTTCAGCTGGGTTACTGCTAGGATGATATACCGAGGTTTTGTACATTTTAATCCCCTCAGCCAGTAATTCAGTTCTCCACTGCTTGCCTTTGAACCGGGTTCCATGATCCATAATTATGGTTTCTGGTTTTCCCACTTCAGGTATATACCTGTTAAGTACAACTTCGATGATCTTCCTTGTGGTAGCCCTACTTATAGGGTATAATGTGGTAACTTTTGAAAAGTGATAAAATATGATGACTATGTATTTGTACCTGTATCTTCCTCCTCTCCTAGTAAATGGTCCACAAATATCTAAAAAGATTTTTTCAAGTTTTTGGTCGGAAGTGATTGTAATCATGGCTCCTTCCTTTCTTTCGTTGTTCACTTTTACCATTTGGCAGATACTACACTTCCTCACCACCTGTCGTACTTTCTTGTTGATTCCTTTTATATATGACCAATGCTTCCAATGCTTTGATGACCTTTTGTAGTCCCATGTGTCCGAATCTGATATGGTAGTCCATTATTATTTGACTCTCAATTATTTTATGTACGTACAATTTCCAATGGTCATCTCTGGAGGTTGGACGGGTGAAGGCCACATTATTGTGAATGCAGTAGTATGGTATTAGAGTGGGGTCATTCTCTGCTAATCATTTTCTTATTTTATTTAATCGATAATTCATTTTTTGTTCTCCTTGAATTTGGTTTAATATCTTTTCTAAATCTTCTCTTGCCTGAATTATATGATATACTTTTCCAATGTCTTCTTGTTCAATTTCATACGTCCCCTTTTCTATGTTTACCCGTGATAAACCATCAGTGACAATGTTCTGTTTTCCTGTTATGTATTCCCAATGAATGTTATATTCCTGCAGGGCTAGAATCCATCTAGTCAATCGGCCATGATTCAGTTTGCATTTCTTGAGGAACGATATTGATGTATGATGTGAACTTATTCTCAACGGATACCCTAAAATATAGGTATGAAATTTGGTACAGGCAAATACTACACTAGTAGCTCCTTCTCTGTTACCATATAATTTCGTTCGCAACTGTTCAATATTTTGCTTGCAAAACTGATTACTAGGTGATTGCCATCCTCATTTCCTGATATAATTCTGCCCCTAGACTAACATTGCTAGCATCACAGTTCAAAAAGAATCTTTTATTAAAATCTGAGTGGTGTAACATAACACTATTTAGAAATTTGTTTTTAATTAATTGGAAGTTTTCATCCTCTTGTTTACCCCACTTCCATTTATTTTTAGAGGATAATAAATGTTTAAACCTAGCCGTCAATTCTGAACAATTTTGTTGAAATTTCCTATAGTAATTTCAGATGCCCAAAAATGATTGTAACTGTCTTAAATGTTTGGGTTTTGGGAAATTCTGGATCACTTCTACCTTCTCAGGCGATGTAGTTATCCCTGTTTCTGATAATACAAACCCTAAAATTTGCAATTCTTGTGTAATAAACTTCGATTTGTCTAATTTGAGCGTGATATGATTATTGCACAAATTCTGTAATACAATTCTACTCTTTGGCAATGTTCGTCCCATGTTGCCGAAGTAATTAATATGTCATCTACATAGACAGTAGTGAATTCCAATGCTTCCTTACCTAGGACTTGATCCATGCATTGTACAAAAATTGCTACTGAATTTACCAGTCCAAAAGGTGATTGCTTAAACTGGTAGTTTCTTCCTTCAAAAATAAATGCAACATATTGACGACTATTGGGGTGCAACTCTGTCTGCCAATAACCGCAGACTGCATCTACATCCATGGAATTTCTTCATTATTTCCTCGATTTCTCCGGGTGACGTCCTGTCATTGATGATCATCTTATTTAATTCCCTAGCATCTAGGCATAATCTTACTTGTCCGTCCTTCTTGGGTATAGCTACTATAGGGCTAGTATATAGGGAGTTACTTTTTTCAATTATATCTTCAGCGATCATCCTCTGAATTTCTTTTCTGACGGCTTCCTTCAGTGACTGGGCAATGGGATAGGATTTTTTATTAAAACTTACTGAATTATTGAATTTCAGCTCACATACAAAGTTCTTAGCTTTTCCTGGGGAGTCTGAGAATACACTTTGATACCGGTTGCATATTTTTATTAGTTCTTGCCTCTGTTCCATGCTTACTTCTTCTCTTGAATTATTTGTTTGAAACAACAGAATCTCTTGCAACTTTTCTTCCCATAACTCATTTTCACATGTTACATTTTGCTTATTTAATGGTGTCTTAATATTTTCCCTAACATGGTATGAATGTCGGTGCTGAGGGGCACGTGTGCTTCCTCTTATCTCAGCCGACCATTCATCACTTTCTGAACTCAGTGATACTGTTCCACTGTTCAGATTAATAATGGCAGAGTGGCGCCGTAGCATATCACACTCTAATAAAACCTTAAAAGGTAGCCCCTGGGCTACTAGGAACACCATCGGAATTCCTATTCCGTTACTTGTAACATCTAATATCACCTGTTGCTTAATAGTTTTATTCTGTTTTCCGGTCGCTTCTATTATTGTGACATTATGGATGGGCAAAGTTGGTATCCTCTCCGTATCAAACTCCTGAATTCTATTTAATTCGGTTTGATCAATCAGTGATATATTTGCTCCTGTATCTACCATAATTTCTGTTGGTACACCTTGTAATTCTGCCTGAATGTATACAATCTCATTGCTCTGTTTTGCCCCTTCAGCCATGTTTTCTTCTAATAATTCGGATCGTATGTTTTTTAAGTAATGATTCTTGATAATGATGATTGAGTCTTCCTTTCGGGTATTTGTTTGTATGTGCCCTTTTTTTGCTTGCAGTGACGGGCTATCCTGGATTTTCACTGCGGACACTCATTTCCCCTATTACTGTCAGGTGTTGACTGTCTCATTTGTTCATCTCTAGGTTTGTGTTCGGAGGGGACCTCTCTTCTCCCTTCCCAGCTTCTTGATCTTCGACTCTCAGCACTTCTACTTCTTGGTGGGCACCTATTGTCTTCATCTCGTCTGTACTGATTTCGATACGTTTGGTCATTGTTGAAACTTCTCTGGCGGCCTCTGAATCGATTGTTAGGTGGACTCCTGTTATTACCGTTGGGTCTGACGTGATTGACCCTCTGTCTGTTGTCGCTGTTTAGTTCGTTTCTTCATTCATTTTGGGTCTCTGGCCTCCGGCGATTCCTCCGATAGTAATCTTCTTGTTCATAGCTTTCTAAGAGAGGTTCCATTGCCCCGATTGTTTTAACTTGTCCGCATAACCTGGCACGTACTATTCCTTCTTCAAAGTGGTATGACAGTTTGGTCACCAGACATTCTTCTGGTATCTTCGGTTCCAAATTTCGTGCTAAACAGACTTTACCGAAGAAGTATGCAGTAGGTGATTGGCCTCGGGGAGGGTCATACTTTCCGTTGCATAGGTTGTCTCGGATTATGTTTTGTATTGATTCAGACCTATATTTGGTCTTGAATACTTGCTTAAACTCTTGATAATTGTGAACTTCGTTTCTGATTGCTGTCCACCAATTATCAGTGATATTCTTGAAACTTTTGTCCAGAAAATATTTAATCATATGTCACCGGTTTTCTTTATTCCGGCTGATTAGTTCCTCTAACCTCTCTAGAAATTCTAGTGGATTTTTTCTATATTCTTTAAAATTAATAGTTTCTCTGTTTTCTCGCAGTGGTATATGGGTGTAGCTCATGGGTCTATTTCTAAGTACCTCTAACTCTTCTCGGATGTTTATTAATTCTCTCTTCTGTGTTTCTTCTATGTTCTCTTTATTACTGTTTACTTGGTGTCGTACCTGTCCTAAGTTGTTCCCCATATGGTCTAATTGTTCATCCATTCTGTCTTGTAATTTCTCTAATTTCTCTTGTGTCTCTTGTTGGAGTATTTCGACCCTAATTTTGCTATTATCTTCTACATTATTAATTTGATTTATGATCTCTTCTCGGAATTGTATCAATGCTTCATTGGTCCTTTCAATTTTCTCATTTGTTTCGGTTATTCTCTGTTTTATCTCCTCCCTATATTCTTCTAACTGTTGTTTTAGCGTTTCATTATTCTTTTCCATTTTCTTGTTAAGTGTTTCATTGTCCTCCTTCATTTGTTGTTTCAATGATTCATTACTCCTTTCCACCTGTTTAAATGCCTCTTTCATAAATTCCATTAAATTGTGTGAGTTGACACTCTCTTGTTTTGTTCATTTCTCCTGTAGGTAGTATTGTTTCAATTTCTTCAACAGATGTTGCCTCTTTTTCTTGCATGTCTATTTCAGTCTCTTTATTCTCAGTCCGTGTACATGATGTTGCTCTTCGTGGCATTTTCGTAGTTTATTGTAGTCGCCGCTAAAGTAGAAAACTGGTAAAAGAATACAATCCAACAATACAATGTTATTTCCTACCTTTAACCTCACTAGTTGGACGCCAATTATGTACAATAAAAAAATACTATAATACTTATAACTATTTTACCTCAAGATGTATTTTTTCTTTAGGGACATGTTTCGGGAGATCCTGTTCTCCCATCTTCTCCCGAAACATGTCCCTAAAGAAAAAATACATCTTGAGGTAAAATGGTTATAAGTATTATAGTATATATACATCAAGAAACGGACTGTAGCAGAAAGTGATTGAAATAAAAAAATAATAATTATGTTATGCCCCAATTATGTTGGGCGCCAATTATGTACAAACAAAACAAAAATATAATTATGTTACGGCTCACGTTGTAAGCTAATTTTATGAAGTTTTAATCTATTTATGTTTCTTAACTTTTTTTTTTACTAGCTCGGATGTTGGTAATATCGAAAATTTTCATGGAAATAAGTTATATTGTATATTAATTCAACTTAATGTAAACAAATCTGTGTGTTCTTGTGACTAAAATAATTTACTCGAAAAATGTCCTTAGTGAAGTACAAAACATCACAAATCTTTGATCTATTATATAAATTAAATAATTACTTATAACTAATCCACGAACAGTTTTCGGAAGTGTAATATAATAGTGTTCAGTGTTTTTATAAGTTAACTACAACTTCACTTCTTAATTCGAAGTGTACACAAAAATATCTTATAATTAATGATTACAAAAGTGTTAGTGTTAAATGGTTCAGTGAATGATCAAATTAGAAAAATAGTGTATAATTAATATTTAGTGTCACACTTAGGTTATGTAGAAATAATGACTTCAGTTAATCTCACCAATTATTATACACTTTTTAAACTCGGGCAAGTTGTTTTCACAATTAAATATTGATAAGTCACTCTTCACAATTCACGGATTAGGTTATTCATTTAATTTCATAACTCACAAATATATCTTGGACACCTAACCTGTCTGGTGTTCGTTACTCATTACTAATTTCCTGGACACAAGTAATACAGGGAGTGTGTTCTTTACTCTTCGAAGTGTAACAATCAACTAACTGGCGTATGTTGATTTTTCTGCCTTCCTGGACCAAAACTTGCAAAATTCCGATTGGTCGAAGCCCTAGGCATTGTCATTTGATGGCGTCGGTTTTTTTGGTTCCAACATACCATCAAATAATTATTTTGAAACTCCCACTTTATACTAAATCTAATTTTAATAAGATGATTATTAATGAATTCCCCTTCTTCCACTGATTATTTAGACACCTCACAAGATGGGTTTCTGTTCAGTATCTTTGAAGTTACAATTTTGGATTTTTTATTTAATTTATGTTTTATATTTAAAAGTGCTCCTTCTGTGTCTTTAATGCTTTAAAACAATTCCTATTCCCTTTCAATGTACTAATAACAGTAATGTACAATAATAATAATAAGATATGATCATTTTATGGTTTACATTATACTCTCTCCCTTACTACAGTTCTTCTGAAACTTACTCTAATTGCAAACACCAATTTTACACAATAATATTTTTAGGCCATTTCTTAATTTATGTAATATATACTTTAACATAATAGTCATAATGACTAGTTTCTTTTTGTAACAGTTATGCCTGATTCTTACTAATATTCAGACAAATTATATACTGTAACATTTAACTAAACAGTTTTACTTCACTTAACATAGTAATCATCATGAAATGTTTCTTTGTAACAGTTCGTTCATGATGTTTAATAATAATAATAATAATAATAATACACATTATCAGTGGCGAAGCTAGTAGTTAATGAATGGGTAGGCAAAAGTCTTACCTTAAATTTTTTTGTAGAGTAGTTCAACACGGCGAGTTTTCTTGCTTGCAAAATTGTCAACTACATGGTCTTTGAACAACTGGTCACTCATCAATTCCTTCACAAATTTTTTTTCAATAGCAATGGTGCTAAGAGAGTTAAGTCTTTCATTAGTCATAGTATTGTGCAAGTAGTTTTTTATTCTTTTCAAAGTACTCATATTCCTTTCTGAAGAAGCCGTGGTAACAGGAAACGGTAAAATCAAACGAATTAATTTTGAAACTTCCATGTACACTGATTCTAAGTCATTAAGAATTATAAAATGTAAAAGTCTTTGAGGGAACAAATGTTTTCCAGTATCTGAGTAAATGTTTTTTAATTCATTTTCCAGTCTTTCACTATTGAAAAAAGGGTATTTATTTATAAGGCTGTTCAGTTTAGTAGAAGGAAAACTCTCTTTGTAAGAAATGAAGTGATTTGGATCCAACAACTCAACAAACTGGATACTTGCGAAATCACTGAACCGTACCTCCAGCTGCATAATCACAGTGTCAAGAACTTCATAAGTTAATGTTTTCAGCAGTTTCCTGTTACTGTCATCTATATTTACCTCGCTGCTTATTTGGTGACATTTTTCAATACAAGACGACACAGTGTTTTCTGATCTCATGTCCTTGAGGATAGCAGTAGTTTTCTTAATTTCAGTGTTGCACAGAATTATATCGGAGATAGTTTTGTGTTGCAGTAGAGAAAAGAGATGGTCAGTATAAACGAATATTTCCCTATAAAAACAAAGTAAGTAAATGAAATGGGTCTTTTTGAGTATGTTAAGCAATCCAACAGCAGAATTGTACGAATCACTATCCCATCCTTCATCATTCCCTATAATGTCCTCAAAAATTTGTCTCAAGTCACCATAGTGGGAAAAGATGGTATGAACTCCTCTGGAATGAAAGTTCCAATGGGTAGTGGATGCTTGTGGAAGTTTAAATCCTCTAGATTCTAAAAGCTGTGATCTCTTTGAGGATCTACAAAAAAATGTGTGAAATGCTGTCAGATTGTGAATGAAGAGCCTAACCGATTTTATTGTTTTAGTGCAATGAAGAAGTACGAGGTTTAACTTGTGAGCATAGCAATGTAGAAATAATGCTCGTGGGCAAGTCTGTTTTACAAAGTGCTGAACACCTCCATGCTTTCCAGCCATTACGGAGGCTCCATCATATGTTTGACAGACTACCTTCTCAGCTACACCCCACTTTTTTAAAATGTCAACAATTAATTCTGATAAGCCTGATGCAGTCTTATCTACTGAAACATCATAAAACCCAATGAACCTTTCTATTGGACCTTCTTTTGAACAAAATCTAAAAATTATGCTGACTTGAGATCTGCTTGATACATCTAAAGTTTCATCTGCCTGAATTACAATAAAATCGCAAGAATCCAACTCCGCCGTAATCTTCTCTTGAATTATATCAGTTACAGATTCAACTAATTCATTCTGAATATCGTTTGATGTACCTTTAAATCCTGATGTAGACTGGAGATGATCTAGAATGTACTGCTCCTGCTTCGAAAGAAGATCTAACAATTCTAGATAATTACCCCGGTTGACTGAGTCTTCCCCTTCGAAATTACCTTGAAATCCAAGCTCCTGTTTCCCGAGAAAACACAATATCAACAAGTCTTTCAACAACAAGCCTATTTTGTTTCACGACTTCATTATGTTTAACAGTTTGAATTCTAGCCCCTTCAGAGAGAGTATGTTCAATCCTCACGCGTCCCAGCAAACGGTACTGCTCTTCATTTTGAATATGTTTATTTGAATTCTGGTGTTTGTCTGCCTTTCTAAGAAAGTTTTTTGTTACCATCACTCCATATAAAATACATTCTTTTTCACCAGAAAACAAGATACATGTATAACAAAAAAGTCTGTTGGTTTCGGAACAGCCTGTCAACCACGAATATCGCTCGTACCAAGAAAACTGAAATTTTCTAGATACTTTACCATCAAAATGTTTAATTTCTAAATTAGGCGTAAATCTCTTGTTTTGAACACCACATTTTTCTTCGGAACTCCAAGAAGAAAATGGCTTACTTTTTAATAAGTTTAAAAGACCTGACAAAGTATTAAAAGGACCGCGTTCACTCATTTCGGGCGACACACTTATATTCATACACAATAATATAACGAATTGAACTTCCAAATTTATAACTTGATTAGTTTCTATATATGTGTTTAATGTCACAAATAATTTAAATGACGGTGTTGATCGTCTATTAGTTCACCGGAATCACAGGCACACTTTTAATAACCGCACAAAATAAACAAAATTATAAACAACACTGCGCGCTTTAAAACTCGCACAACAGCAGTGAGACATGCCTCAACGGTACAGTGTGTGGAGCGCTGGTCAATCCCCCGCTCCCCGCACTGCCCAGTCTCGGCCAACACATTGCTTACATACGATGTATACAAAAAACGCTGAGGCAGGTTCACGTTGCCTCATTCGCTTTAAACTAACTATGTCTGCTGTCACTTGTCACCGTCTAGCGGTCACTGAGTAAAGCATGTAATTAGTAAATTCGACAATTACAGTAACAATATATAATCTTTACGTTACATACTTCTTACGTATTTATAATTTTTATTCTACAGAATTTTTTAGGGTAGGCATTGCCTCAATTGCCTCCATGTAACTTCGCCACTGCACATTATATACTGTAACATTTAACTAAACAGTTTTCTTCAATTAACATAGTAATCATCATGAAATGTTTCTTTGTAACAGTTTATTCATGATAATAATAATGGCTCCCATGTATACCACCGAAGTAGTTTAGGAGAAGGCAGGGTAGGCTGCCTTATGTGTGCCGTACGACATACAAGGAAGGCAGTGTGGCCAGCACTATGCTTCAGCCGCCCATTATTATCCCCAGGATGTTATCCCAGGTACTCATTTTCAACAGACTGAGTCGACCTGGGGGCTGAAAAACGCACCTTGATTTTATGGTGCGGGCCCGGGAATCGAACCCAGGACCTCTAGGTTAGTAGCCAGGTGCCATACGCACTGGTCTACTGAGCCGCCACACTGCCTCATGATGTCTAATAATAATAATAGCAATTATATAACATAATTCAACCAACTATGTAGGTAATTCTTTATACATATTAGTTGTCATCCTGACAAGTTCTATAATAGGAGATTTAGTTCAGGATTCCTTATTATGACAAAATCACTCAATTTTATGTCACAGATGTTAGCTACAATATTTTGATATAGCTTTCATTACACCTTACAATATAACATTAATCATTTATGCCTAATGTGACATGAGTCTTACCTATGTTTAAGGCATTATGACCTACAGCATTTAACAGAAATAGGTATTACAATACTGTGACATTCCCTATATACTTTACTTGACTATCCTCCTATGGCGCTACACCCCAAGTCGGGGCCTGGCCTCCACCAGTCTCCACCTCCAATGCACTCTATCCACTGCAACCCTCCTCCAGTTTCTTATCCCCATGTCCCTCACGTCCTCTGCAACGCCATCTTCCCACCTCTTCTTGACTATGGTATTTCCTTTTTATAAACTAAAACAAACATTTTACAACATATAACTTTCAACATAAACTAAGTACTTCTATTGTTTTGTACTTCAATTGATTTTAATAATTAGGTTGGGTTATGCACTTTGGCATATTTCTACTCTTTAACCTATATATGTTTAATATTTATTTTGGTAGAACCGTCACTTTACAATATATAAGTTTAATATTTATTTTGAGGGAACCGTCACGTTACAAATTGAAAGTTTATTTATACAGCCATTCAGTAGTATACATTTTACAGTAACTGATTCTTCGTTACTGATTTTACAGTAACTGATTTTACAAAACCGGTAGTACTAATTCTTCGTTGTCTAATTGATGTAGTGTGTATTTTGGCTGAAAATGAACTCCCTTTTCCTGGACATGACGAATCTGTGACATCGTCAAATCGAGGAAATTATGTAGTGCTGAATTTGTTACAAAATTACGACAGAATGTTAGAGAACCACATTAAAAACTCTACAGTCTTTTCTGGTTTATCTAGCGATATTCAAGATGATTCCATTATTATAGTATCTCCATTTCTCAAGTCTTATTAACAGAAACAAAAACGAAATAAAACAAAGTCCCTTTGTAGCAATAATAATGGATGAAACAACAGATATCACAAATACGTGCCAGGTGTCAACTGTGATTCGTTACATCAATAAGTCTGGAGCCGTTCAGGAAAGATTTATCGGTTTTAGAGATTTTAGTGATGATCGTACAGCTAACGCGTTGGCAAACTACGTATTTAATGTCCTGACTGAATACGACTGTGAAGAAAAATTAGTTGCACAAACGTACGATGGTGCTGCTGTTATGTCTGGTGACCAGGTTACAGGCCCTGGTCAAAAGTAAGTTCAACCAAGGAATATTTATCCATTGTTATGCTCATAAAATGAACTTGGTCTTGAAAAATTCAGTAGATCACATTAAAGAATGTAAAATATTTTTAACACATTATCTGGTTTAGCTTCATTTTTTTCAAAATCATCCAGACGAACTCACGCACTTGATCAAGAAGTAAAGAAGCGATTTCCATCAGTTGCACCTACTAGATAGAAATACAACAGCAGACTAGTGGCCACTGTAATAGAACACAGGGCTGACATCATAAGTCTCTTCGAGTCTATGATTGAGAATGGAGATAAGTGAGACAACGAAACTTATACTGGAGCAATAGGTTTTCTTGCTACTTTTCAAGATTTTGACTTCACATTTTTACTACGTCTATTTGGTTCAATACTACCACAGGCGGATTCCAGATTCAAAATTTTGCAGAAGAAAGTTCTGAAATCAGTTTTTGTATGAAACACATTGAAGACTTTGATAAATATCTTAATAATTTAAGGAATAACTACAACAAATTCTGGAGTGACCAGAATGAAATTCAGAATATTTCAACAGGTAGGTGGGACAAGCCTGCAAGCACTCAAAGAAGTAAAAGATTACGTATTGATAACATGTCGGATTTGAAAAGCTCTTATCGTAGGCTGAATTATGAAATCATTGATTCAGTAAAATGTAGATTTAATCAGAGGTTTGCAGATATAGGTCAACTTGATTTTATTGCTCTACTAGAATCACGACGTTTTCCATAATTTTCTAAAAAGTTTCCAGAAGAGCACTTTGAATCTCTAAAACGCTTTTATGGACAGTATTTCGATTTTCCGTTACTAAGGAGTGAGCTTTCTGAAGTTTATTCAAATGAGCAGTTTTGTAAAATAGTGTTAGTGACTTGTCAAAGTACCGTACTTAACATCAGCTGATGTGAGTGACACCATTCCTCAAGTATGGAGGCTTGTAAACCTTATAATGACAATTCCTGTTACAAGCTCTTCAATAGAAAGATTGTTTTCAGCCTTAAAGAGAATAAAAAAGTATTTGCGTAACTCGCTAACGGAACACAGGCTCTCGGCTCTATCAGTGTTAACTATAGAAAAACCGCTTTTTTGAAACTGAAAACTTATTCTGCTTTTTACGATACGGTTATTGACTTATTCGCTGAAAAATCCAGGGGCATAGAACTAACGTTTAAAAATAACTTACAACTAACGCATAATAATTTACGATAAAGTGAATAATAAATTATTGTGAGCCGTTACAATGAATGAATTAGTGTCGTTGTGGACGATTTTAATTACCATTATGAATCTGTATTGTTTACGTATGGCATATTAAACAGCAGATACAAGATATTATGAATTATTTTAAATAAATAATTGTGCAGTGTGTTTATTTATGGATTTTGTGGCTTTATGTGATTAAATCAAGTTGAAATAACAGCTGAATCGGTACCACTAGACCCCACTCAACGTACTGGTAAGTTCCTGATACAGTCTGCTTGATTTACTAAAACAATTTATATAATTACTATTTTCGTCTCTATTAAAAAAAAAGGAAAAATTGTAATATTTACTCTTTTCTTATCTGTTGTTAATACTGTTGACCGGGTTTGATTATCATATGGAGAGAGAGAAGAAGGAGTTTTTATTTATTGATGGCTGAGGTATGTATAACCGCATACACATTCTAAAAACTCACGCCTCGCCACTGAACATCACCCAGTTTGTTCATTCCTCACTAGATTACAACTTTGTTCGTACATCACAACTTTGCAATACATGGAACAATGTGGACAAATAAGTTATTAAATTTAAGAAAAATAAATTTCTATCATTTGGACACTACTTTCTTTTTTTTTAACTTGTTTTATATGATTGGAGACCTTACTTATTAGTTAATATTTATATGAAAAGTGACAAGTAACCTGAAATGTAGAATAATTAATGCGTTTTTTGCAATAGGTAAACTAGATGAATTAGATGCTGGGAAGCATCCATACCAGGAAAAGGAGCCATTACCCAAATGGCCAGATAACACCAATCCACACACCGGTGAAGTAGGTGGCCCTCGTGGTCCAGAACCGACAAGGTATGGTGACTGGGAGCGAAAAGGCAGAGTCACCGATTTCTGAATTATTGTAGGTGTAAATAAGCATTTGTGTGCATACTGTATATGATATTAACAACAGGCCGCATATTTACCGTAAATGTAAAGCGAATATTTAAGTTATAAGTAGATGATAAGTCACAGTATGGATCTTCTAATGTTGAGCTTTAGTTTAGTTAAAATTGAAAAGTTGCAACATAAATGTTGAAATAGTGACCTACGTGATATATTTATTTTCTCTATGCTATGTGTGCATGTATATATTTATATAGAACTATGGGTTGTATATAACTATTATGCTTGAGCTCAAGCATATTTTCAAGTTGTTATGTATTTATAGTGATTTTAATTGTATAAAGCAGACATGTAATTTGTAAGGAAAATAAATAAGACTAGTTAAAAAAATTGCTTTCTAATGTTTAAAAATAGATTTGTGTGTCTTTCCTTCATATCAGTTTATTATGGCTATTATTTATTTGATATGTACTCGTATATAATTCCACATTCAGCATCACTAGGATACTGATACATAATGGAAGAGTGGCATGCACTCAGTGCCGCAACTGGGGGGGGGGGAGAACCGCCCCCCCCCACGAAAATCTGGAAAATTTTTTGTAATCAACATATGTACAAACAGTAAGAACATAATAAATAAAGTATCTTCTTTATATGTTAATTACTATATTCTTACAAAGTAACCTTTTTACTATTACTAAATGATAAACTAAAATTCAGCATAGGTAAGTTTACCAGGCGTGAATAAATTGTTCTTTTGCCAATGGCACATGATATGTAATTGTGTTCGTACTTTTCAAAAAACACCAGTTTTCGTCAAAAGCATAGCATGTAGTTTATTGCTATATTTTCTCCGGTTTTGGAGAGTGAACTAGATCAATTGGATGACCTGTCAATTTCAGTGCAAAGGAAAGTCATGCATAGTTAGAGTCGGAAAATAATGTATAACGTGTACAAGTTTATTAAATCAGAAGATAAGGGAATATCAGAAAGAAAGCTGCAGGAAAGGATAGCTCAGGCATGCGGTGTGTCTCTAAGTAGTGTTTTTAGAATTATTAAAGAAGCATCCGCGTATACGGCTGACATAAAATCTTTAGTACTTCCCATAAAAAGTGCTCAACAAAGGAAATAAAAACTTTGACAAGTGTACTATTCAATTAATTATTTACGAATATCAATTCCTAGAAGGGGAAACACCAACATTCAAAGTAATTTAAACAATTTTTAAGAGATAAATTAATTATAATGGTAGTGCATCTAGTCTGAGCCACATTATTCGTTAAATGAGATTTCGATGAAAACGTGCCAAAAGCAATAGGAAACTTTTAATAGAATAACTCATTAGAAAGTTAAGAGAAAATATATAAGAAAATTACGGCAATTCAGAGAAGAACGGTGGCCTATAGTTTACATAGACGAAACTGAATTCAACGTAAGTTAAAAAAAAACGTGGATAGACGCCGTTCTTCTCTGAATTGCCGTAACTTTCTTATATATTTTCTCTTAACTTTCTATTGTGTTATCCTATTAAAAGTTGCCTGTTGCTTTTGCCATGTTTTCATCGACAAATGTGGCTGAAAATTTCAACGAACAAATAAATCCACCTGCAACATCATTAACAAAAAGACAAACACAATTAAATGGTTAGTGAATAATGGGATTTCTTTAGTCCATTTATCTTAACCTGAGTTCTATTCACTAATTAAACAAAGTAAACCAACATACATACAGAACTCTTATAATAACCACTGTTTTGGCAAACCATGGACATTGCATTTTACGACTTCCACTCTATCATCCTGACTTCCTGATCTTACTCCTAGAACTGATTTAGGCAATTGTGAAGAAGCGTGCTAAAAAAACTTGTATTTTCCATAGACAGTGTTAGAAACTTAGCAGAAAAGGAATTTGAGTGTATTTCTTTTGTAGATTGCACATCAAGATGTGACCATGCCATGAAAATTGAAAAGATTATGTGAGATCAGACCAAAGAGTGTACAATGTAACAGTTCGTTTCAAAATTAATAAATAACGGGATAGCAGCAGTGAAGATGATTTGAGTTATAATAACAGCGAAGGAAACATCAGTGGGATGGAAGAATTGAGCTATAAGTATTTGTAATTGGTTGTAAGTGATTAAATGCTATATTACTTAAACAGTTTTGGTATAATTTTTTCATTAATATTGTCTCTCCTGTTCTTTATGGACAATTTACATCTGTTGTTTTTTTTTTAAAACACACACAGTCATTTCACATTCGAGCCTGTTATTGATGTTACTTATTCAAACAAATTAAGTTGCCAGGGTAATGTTGACTATAATCCTGGATTTTGTTGTCCATGACGTGTCCGTTGATTAACTAATTATAAATATATAACTACTGACTCGGAACACTAATTTTTTATTGGTAAAAACTTTCACCTTGTAGCTTGAACTAGTTTTCATCAGCTTCGTCAGAGGCTCATTTTTACCAATATTATGTTTTTTCCTGAATCGTAATATGTACACAAACTATTATATACTTCAAAATATACAATGTTTGTTAATGTCTAGGCTCGACTAGAAGATCTGGAGAAAGACTGCAATAGACACAACATGCCAAATTACTGTTTACAAAATAATTGCAGTAGGCCTACTAAATGTTAAAACATTTTCTAACTCGGTGAAATCTTTGTATGGTACCTCTGTTGTATCTATTACTTGTTTCGTCTTACAAAACGTCCATATGTACTGTTTAGTAGTGTCGAAATAGAAATCAAAATCCGTAGACTCGTCATTCAGGGAGAAGGCTAATATTTTCAAAAGGCCTTTTTCTACTCACATGTATAACATTCTTCCCGCCTTATCCCCACTACAAAGTGCGTAACTGCTTTATGTCTGATTATTTGAACTATATTATTGTATTATTACTTCAATAAAGTCGGCGTCTACTGGTTAAGTAATTTAGATTATTCAATAATCATATGCAAATTAGTAAGCCTGTGCTTAACATGATTTTAACTCATAATTCTCACAAACATTGTGTGTATGATTCATACACATGCAGTGTGCCTTTGTAGCATTATAGGTGGAATGTACATGAGTGAAATTCTATGAAGTAAAGTTAATTTTACCTATTCTTGCAACATTGGGTCCTTATAAGTTGCGTATTGTCGTTTCTCCAGGAAAAAGCCCTCCTTGTAAGGAAAAGAATGAGGAAAACGAAAATTGTGCACCTTATTTCTAAATTTTTTACCCCCCCCCCCCCCGAAAAAATCCTGGGTGCGCCACTGCCATGCACTACTACCAGAATGCATCACTTGCTACAAAACCAGCAATTGGGTAGACATATATTTTCAGTGAATCCTTCTTCCTACCATGAAACTGTAGTTTCCCAAAGTAGGCATTGTGTCACTGCTGTAGGGACTGGAGGATCTTGGAGGTGATGTCGCTAAACTCAGGGGTGAAAGTAGAAAGTGGCTAATAAGAAGATTCTAAAAATGTTGGTTTCTAGCATTTTTTCAGTGGAGAACTTGTAATAAATCCAATAATTAACTTTTACTCTTCTACATTACAGTGGAACCCCGCTAGTCCGAAAACCCGCTTAATCCGAACTGGTAGTTTTAAAAAAGCGTCTACAAATTAGACAAAGAAATAAAAAAATACGACAAAATAACTGGAACATCAATATAATTTGTACATAAAAAGCTTAGATAAATACACACTAATGCATTTTTAGTGAAATTTTTATTAAAACTAAGTACTTTAGATTGTTTTAAATATATGGCGAAATAAAGTTTTGAATTACGTTATCAAGAAATTAGTGTCTGTAAAATGAATGGAAAAACATATTGGTACTTACAGTTTAGTGCCAGTAAAAGTATATAAAAGACAAAAAACTACAATAAATACACACTACTTAAGGTGTTGCACAAAATCAGTAATTTTTCTCTGATGCAAAGCTGTAAATGCAGCAGACGCCGCGATGTTCCGCCAGCGCCTTAAAAATAAGACGTCTGCCGGTGTAGCATTTCATTGACGTGCTGCTCTACATAGGCTAATGATAGTTCAAAAGCTCTCGCTGCTTCGGTGCGTGAGATCTGTGGCACAGGATCATCTGCTTCTTCATTTTCATCGGAATCGTAAGTAATCTTATTGTGTCATACTCGGTGCCCGCCCGTCACTGTCCCTGCACTGTCTCTATAGTTGTTCATTCTATTGTTCATTCTCTATTGTCGTTCATTGAAGCGTGTCACGTATTGTATCGGAATTAACAGTAGCCAATGGAATATTTAACTGGTATTCACTGTATTTTTATAGAATAAAAGAGATTGCAAGATCAAAAATTAGTACAGTACTTTGATTGTAGGCATGAATGTGGTACTGTTTATACACGTTATACAATTAATATTTATAATATACAGTACTGTATAACATATAACCCGGTTAATCCGAATTTACGCCAATCCGAACAGGACTTGGTCCCAATTAGTTCGGACCAGCGGGGTTCCACTGTATTTGTTTAATTTCTTTATGATGTATTCTTTATGTGATGATGTACTGGAATTCTTGTATAGCTTGTACATGCCTTGTAATGCATATCAGACAATTTACCGTTGATATGTGATGTGGTCAATATCGTGTTAATATAATAGTGAATAGCAATGGTCCGCTGTCTAAACAAACAGTATGCGGGGAAACTGATTAGTAAAGGGACATAGCTGTCTAAATAAACTCAAGAAACAGTTATTTTGAAAAGAGAGTGGTGACCAAAAAGTTTGGGAAACACTGTGTAAAACATTACCAGATGTTATTTGGTATAAATATCCATTATGTCGTTATGATAATTTTCTTTATTTCCATAAATATAAAATATTTTATTTTGTATATTTCTGAATCTCTGTTAATGATTTGTAGTAAATCATTATGTAAAATGATTGGAAGCTGTAATACTTGCCACACTGAATTTTTATACTACATATGCATTTGAATATGTTTGTACTACACTAAACATCAAAACTATGTTCCTGAATTTAGTAGTAAAGCTGATGAATAGTTTAGACTACAACAAAACATGGTTATTAGATTATGATAGTGATATACAGTAGAGTCCCGGTTATCCGCCATAAACGGGCTGGTGGAAGGGCGGATAAGCTGGAATGGCGGATAATAGGGAGAGTTAAATAAAACGCAAATTTATCATAAAATTACGTTGTAATTTTGTAAATGTAATTAATAAACATCACGTTTTACAACAAATCAATAGAGAAAACAATACAGTACTGTACAATTATATTACAAAATTATAGTAAAACATTTTAGAGAACAAGCAACAATATTAAAGTTATACACTTACAAAAAAAGAGAAAACAATTACGCCTACTTTAGTACTTCACGCTTCAAGTTTAAGAATTCAGTAAATTTTAACAAGAAAATTTACTAAAAATAAATATAGAAGACTAATGTGTACGTAATAAAATTGACGTACACTGTCAGAAATGTTGGAAGTGAGAGTTCAGTTCATGATGAATGAAAAAAATTAGTGATCTTCGACTGCCTCCCTGATGATTCCCACTTCTTTGCTGCCAAGTCTCGCCATCTTTGGAGCATCATTATGTCGACAACCCTGGCTTCCTCTTGCTGCTCAACGTACTGAATGGCTGCTTCAAGAGCTTTAACCCCTTCTTTGTGTGTGATCTTTTGGGGCTCAACAGTTTCAGAGTTCTTGATCTTCAACAACATCATCGCTATTAACAAGTGTTACAATTTCTTCGTCAGTTATTTCATATTGGTCGTCTCCTGAAAGCCAATTCCTTATTTCATCCAACGATGCATCCTCACATCCAGGGATACGTTGCACCAAGGGCAAAATACTTTCATGAAGTTCATCCAGCATGCTTTCAGCCATATTTTCGTCCTCGCCCAACAGCTTATGCCACGACTTCGCAATTGTTTGTGCCCCGACGTCGGCCCAGGGCCTTGCTGACCCAATAAGCGACATCCTTCAAATTTATACTTTTCAAGTTCTTAATCAAGTTTTGCCCATCTTCAATTTCTTGTATGACTGTTGACATAAGCTTTCTTCGATAGTTTCGTTTAAGTGTTTCCAAAACACCCTGGTCCATAGGCTGACAAATGGCAGTCACATTTGGTGGCAAAAACATAGCCTGTATGTCCCCATCTCTAAGTTCGTCTGGATCAGGGTGTGAGTTGGGGCATTGTCTAGCAGTAAAACTGCTTTTCTGGGTAGGTTGTTGTCTTTTAAAAACTTCTCTGTAGAAGGAACAACCTCTTTAAAAAACCATTCCTTAAAAATTTCACTAGTCATCCATGCACTTTTTTGATTGAAATATTTTACTGGAAGAGCATGTTTTGAAATGGTTTTAAAAGCCCTAGGGTTTTTGGACTTTCCAATCATTGCCAGGTCCATTTTATGGTTTGCTGTGGCATTACTGCATGCTAAAATAGTCACTCTCTCTTTACTACGTTTATAGCCAGGGGCTGCAGCTTCAGTTCTAGCTGCAAGGCTCTTACTCGGTAACATTTTGAAATTAAGGCCTGTTTCATCACAATTAAATACTTGATCTCCTGTTAAGCTTTCAGTTTCAACAAAGTCTTGAAATTTTTTCTTAAACTGCTCCATTTCTTGAAAGTTTGATGACAGTTTCTCGCCGCAAATATTCAACTGACGGATTCCATAACGCTTTTTCCATCTATCAAGCCAGCCAACGCTTGCTGTAAAATCTGCATCACCTTCGTTAAATTCTTTTTGAAACTGCAACGCCTTTTCTTTTAAGATAGGTCCCGAAATAGGGACCCCGTTCTCCCTGAACTGTGTAAACCAAATGTACAACGCTTCGCTAACTTTTTCATAATCACTATTTTTCATAGTTTTTCTATCTTTAAAAGCAGTCTCAGTAACTCGTGAGGAACACCATTTTTCTAATTCTAATCGTCTCTTCTTCCAATCTCCAACTGTGCGATGACCGGTGCCGTAGTGGTCAGCCACCTTCTGCAGCGTTTTTCCCCTTTATCCAGTCTTTTTAATGCCTCAAGCTTGTCTTTTATTGATAAAACAATTTTCTTCCTTTTCGTAGCCATAATCGCAACACTATTAACAAGACTACACTACGACACTTTCACCAAAACTGCACTAGTCACTCACGGACACACCGTGTAAAAATAGCCTCACTGTTCACTACAGCACACAACAAAAAACTGCAGTCTACTAAGCGATGAGCATGTGAGCGATAGCGTTGGATGTTGGGGGTGGGGTGGGGTGATTGACACATGAGTCACAGCTAGGCTATAATAGGCGATGGGCAGTAGGCCAAATTCCTGCGGTATAGTCAGGAGCAATTACAAAGAGAGCATGTACACTCACACCCGCAAACTATTGGCACACTATTTTCGTTGCAGTAATTAAAGAAAATATTTTTTACGTTTACGTTTTTTTATGCCGCTTGGGCGGTGGATAACACGGAACGGCGGATAATCGAAGGGCGGATAACCGAGACTCCATTGTAATTTAAAAAAAATGCTGTTAAGATTTTTTGTCCCTATCAAAAAAGTGTTACTGTAAGCTTTGGCGTCTATCAGCAACACCTTTCATTTAGATGTAGACAAGTAACCAGCATGTTCCAACGCTTCTTTGTTATCCTATTGCCTGTATTGGTTTCTTGTTGAATATAAATAAATCACAGAGACAAGTGTACATTGGGTACTAAGGAAAAATGAATGAGAATAAAATGTATAGGAGAGATTATAAACCTCCATAGCAGGAGGAGACCAAGGAAACTGTGGATGCATGATGTTTTGAGAAATACTGAACAGTACTGGAGATGTAAGGAATCCAAAAGAAGGCAGAATGGAATGATGGTTGCAAGCTAAAATCCACAGAGCCCTGTGTAATGCAGAAGGAAATCAAGATCCATGAAAATTATGAATTCACTCTGTACACATTTTGAAACCATTTAATTTCAATCAATTATTAATTAATATATTCGAGTCCCTGTTCTTGGGCATCATTGAAACTATATAATTTACTTCAATTATTAATATAATATAATATCTTACCTTCGGGCTCTCCTCCAGGGTTTTATAGACGAACACAGCTGCAGAATAGGTTATCTGGGTTTAAGTTACGAAATGATTACGCTAACACAAAATTTTCGGATTCTAACAAATTATCTTTCTTTTTTATTAAGCACTCATATCATTATCTTTACTTTATGCACTCATAATAGAACAGGTTATTATATTATTCCTGGCTCTACCTTTTCTTGCTGTTACCAATAAATTACAAATAATTGTCAATCAAAAACAAGTGTACATAAAAAAAAACTTTCCTTAACTACTTCTGAATTAACTATAATAACTTCTATTTAATGAATTCTATTTAATGAACCAGTACTACTTTTATATCTTTTCCCCCCTTACTCTGTTTTATAAAAACCCCTTATTAATTAATCTTGTTTAACCCTTTATCTATGATAAATTATACTTCAAAAGATTTTACATGATTTTATAATGGAAAGTCAGTCGATACTTAACTAGAGATGATCTCCGCTGTTGCACTGTTGCTACAAATTCGGTCTTTTTGGTTGACACGCCGTAAATTTGTTTTCACTGTTTAATTTTGACGTTGTTATTGAATGGTTCAGATCACATACTTCACTGTCTTTTTAACTCACTTGACAATATAATTTTTTCGTCAGCCGTCGTAACTTTTGCTCGAGCACTTAAGTATCTTTATTAGCTGGCCGCGCGGCCATGAGTTGCAGTTGAACTGAATAGGCCGAATTTATTTTACAGCCTATCTTGCACGCCCGAGGCCACTGTTTTTAACTAACTTGTAAAACTGCTCTTTACTACTGTCTGATGCAAACACTATGGTGACAATCTGCTTACTGTGATTCACACACACACAGCCTGCTGCTGGCAAGCTATTACGGTAATACGTCTGGTTGGGCAGGCTACAGGCTTCAGACATAAACATAAATATAAATAGTCTGCCATAACATTGTATGTTACAATGGGGCACCTCACAGGTGAATGCTGACTGCTTTCAAATTAAAACTGAATCTTTACTGTCTCTTTCTATCATACAATTCTGTACCGTTACAATACCCCCCCCCCCAATGAGAGGTTGTATGCCGAAGCATACAAACTCTCATTGCCTAAAACCTAAGAGGAGAGTCCTTACTAAAATCATGGGTACTTACCCCCCCTAGTCTGGTGACTGTGGCCGCACCCGTCCAACATTACTGGACTTCTCTGTTCGAGATCCCAACACCATAAGATCGGGCAGATACCCGCCACAGTATCACCTGACTCTGTAACGTTTAAGCAGAATATTAACAAAAAGGCCTTCCATTACTCCATATCCCCAACTGATTCGTTTCCTCTTATTTGTACTGGTTCATTAACAAAGTACTG
Organism: Magicicada septendecula; assembly: GCA_034769895.1. NCBI lineage: Eukaryota > Metazoa > Arthropoda > Insecta > Hemiptera > Cicadidae > Magicicada > Magicicada septendecula. The sequence goes on along the minus strand of CM068375.1, from coordinate 151,466,735 downwards.
GTTCATGTTTAAACAAAGTACTGGCTTTCCATTTAGTGTAGTTGGCCTACAATGACCGCTTGTTCTATATTCATACCTAATTACATAAACAGAATACAACATAATAAACATTCCAAATGGACCTTACCATTTTTACCTTGGGTTATAAACAAAACACTACTACCTTATTCATTATAAGTCAAAAATAAATTCATAAAATACAATGTCCACCTGGACATATAAACTTACGGTATACTTACAGCTAAATCATATAAATTCCATACAAATTAAATAATTTTCACAATACATTATTACCCTTCCAAAATAACACATTGATTGGCCCAAACGTTTTTGATTATTTTTACCCAGAAATTTCCTTCATTTTTCAGCTTTAAATGAATATTTCAATCATTACGTTTTCATCAATTATTATTTAATTTACCATTACAGTTAAAATTCAGATCAAAATAAATTTAAACGTCTCCCTAAAGTTCACATTATTAAGTTAATTCAAGGCCAATCCAAATTTTAATTTAGTTTCTTCCTGGGTTCAAGACAAATTCATTTACTTTAATTACATTTATCAAAATGATTCTAAATTAACAACATCCTCTCACATAAATATTAACTGCATTACAATCAAAACACTACGTTCATCACATCTGGTACACTATTTCTTTTGTTTCATAATAGGATTTGCTCATAGCACTGATTCATCAAACTACAACATTCTTGTTGTCAACTCAAGCATGAAACAAACAATCTACCTGTTTATATCAACAGTTATATGCCAGACTGGTTTTATAAACAGACTCAGTCTGAACATTCCTGATTACATCACCACACTATTACCTCCTTCAATTTTCAGCTTCTATAAATCTTATAATCAGTTACCCTTGGTTTTACAATACCAATTACAGTATATTTAAATTTTTTTTGTATGTTCACGATCATTTATGTTTAAATACATTACTGGATTTCACATTAGAAATCAGTTTACTATCAATTCAAGTCCAAACAATTACTTTAGTCACATTATTTAAAACACTTTTAATATAAACACACAATGCAAAATAAAATTCATTATTACCTTTTGTTAATTATTTAACAAAATAAAATATTATTATTATTATTATAACATACTACAAACATTGTTACATAAACTATAATATACATTACAACAAGATAATCTTGACACACTACATTTAACACTAACACGTTTATTTACATATTTCCGTCGTATCAAATTATTATTTACCACACTTCATACCTAAATCAGCCAAGTAATTGCCCTTAACATGTAACGGTACAGAATTGTGAGCCACCCCAGTTTAATTTTATATTAATTTAAATCATCATTTTAAGCACTTTCCAAATTGCCAGACTTTCACCTGTGAGGAGCCTCCAGTACAGCAATGCACATTATTTAGCCAAAACAATTGCCAGACGTATTGCGTAACCACCTAGCAGCAGGCTTGTGTGAACCCAGTCTGCAGTGGGTCATTAGAGAGTGCACAACAGACAGCCATCATCAGACAGTAAAGTTTTGTGAATTGAAAAATAGTGGCCTCGGGAGTGTAAGATAGGCTGAAATAATTAGTAGGCCTATCTATTCTATTTTATAAAACATACAAACAGTATAATGCGCGGCCAACCTAAGCGAGCTAAGTGTTCGAAAATTTATGTCGGCCGACAAAACAAAACGAAATGTTATTTTAAAGTGGATTAAAATAATAGTGGCGCATCAACCTAATATGAAATAATCAATAACAGTACCGCGGTTAAACAGTGTCAAAACTAAATTATGGTATGTTAAACAGTGCATTCACAGCAGAGGTGCAAAACAGCGGAGTTCTTCAGACGTTAAGTATTAACTGAGTTTTAACCAAGATTATTTTACCTTTTTCCCCAGAGTATAATTCAACATAAATAAATTGTAAATCTAAAATGTACATCAGAGATCTCGAAGTGGGGTTTAAATAGAACGACAAAATCAAAGAACGAATGTGTGTGAGTATGTAGCTAAATCACGTATTGGTTCATTGCAAATAATAAATAGTTGTGGTATACCATCGTTGTCATAAGCTAGTTAATTAAGAAATATTTTGTTACTATGTTTGATTTCACAAATTGTTACTCATTCAACAAGTATTTAATCTAAATGTCATGAAAGAGAGACGAAGTAGTTATTTTGCATAATAAACCAGAGGCAATTTGTTTTAGCGCAAACGGTGTATTTGATCTTTGCCCATATCAAATCCAGGTGTATTTGATCTTTGCCCATATCAAATCCAAATAATCCTTTTTGCAGCTGTTTTCGTCTGAAAGACTCTGGAATAAAACCCTAAGGTAAGAGTTAATTATAATTTAATTAATTGAGTTGTTACATTTGGCGCCCGAACAGGGACGCGAGTATGGGGTTTATAACCTATATTCCCCAGACCTAATTAAGCTGCAGAACGGGTTATTTGGGAGTGGGGCGAGGTTGTAAATTGTAGAAACAAAACTAGGCATATTTATATATGTAAAAATAATAAATAAAAATGGAAAGTAATAGTTTGACCGAATCAACGGTGTAGCGTCACAGAACGTTCCATAAAAAGAAATCATTTATATAGTAAGTTAGCATAGGAGGAAAGTGAAGTGAACAGTATCGAACTCAAGTAGTCCCAAAAAATTGTGTAATTTTGTATAATAATTATTTCTATCAACTTGAAAAAAAACGACCAAACTATGACTAAGACAAAACCCCATATATATTATTAAAGTGAATAAGAGTGAAAAAACCATAAGACACTATAAGAGAGAGAAATAATGTCAGAATCTACCAGAATAAAGTCAATAATTATTAAGTTTTATAACTATGAATATAGTATTAAAAACTATTTTTTGTGAATAAATGGACAAGATCCATCATTATATTATGTGATGTAAATAAAATAAATGTATTAAATGACTTAAATACATTATTAGAAAGAGTTTAAGTTAAAATAAAAATTGTATATTTGCAATGACAAAAAAATATTAATGTGTTGGATTTGAGACCATACACCAAGATTTCATGAAAAAATTAATTATTATCAGATTTAAATAAAAACTATATGTAATTGTCAAGCAGACAATAGTGAACAATTTATCTTAAATAAAGGAAGCTGTCAAATGAATAAAAAGCAGCCAAAATAGCCAAAAACAGTGTTAACTAAAAACATGTAGTAGGCATCTAATATTGTATAATTTATGAATTTAATGTTGCCAAAATGCAACCAAACTGTATTAGAAAGCTGTAATATGATATAAAGCAACTATGCTAATATACCTGACCAACTTTAACATTGTAATAGTCAAGTCAGCAAAATATTTACTTATACCATGTATGGCTGAAGCCAACTATTCAGTACAAAAATAATCATATCTGGCTAAAATACTTACATAATACTAACAAAATAAGGTAGAAAGGTACAATACATCAAAATACCTTAATAAGAAATAAACTCAGTTGAAAGTAAAGTCAATTCTAAAAGAATTTAACTAATTAGAGTGAGATTTGTCACACCATAAAAAAATGACATCTCAAGACAATCAATGATGCTATGTCATCTTGTGATAAATATAAAATATGTACAAAGTAACCAGGTATCACAAAAGATAGACAAAATAATAAACTCTGTGTGTACAGTGGTGAAATAACACATATATTAAGGAAAAAGACTAATCATTGTATTAGAAAACTGACAAGAACCTAGGCCATGAGCAGAGGCCATATAAAATTGTATTTATTTGTGTTTTATTGATGTTAAAATTTGTTTATTTTGTTGTAGGAGAGTAGTAGTAGTAGATGTCCAGCTTGTGAAGGGAACTTTATAACTCCACAACAATTTTTATTATAAATATTGAGTTTTTAATGACTACAACTCAAGGTGAGGGTTGTAAATTGTAATGTTTGTTAGACTTAAGTTAATTAGATACCAATCATATTTAGTATCGCTAGATTCAGTTAAAAACAAGGAATTTAAATACATTAATGGCATACAAATTGTAAGTACTAATGTGAAACTGTTTGATAAATACCAGTGTAAATTTTGAAATATCCATTGTATGAAGAATAAGAAATTCGTTCTAAAAGCTTCTACGGAAGTGAAAATTGTTCTATGACATTCCATTTCGTTTATTCTCGAACAATCTAGAAAGAATTTTACACAAATATACCGGAAGTCGACGAAAACAGTCATCCCGATTTAGTATAAAAGCGAGACAAAATTTGACCGAAAAACACTTGAAAACTGAACTCCAGAGCTGATGCATCTCACACAACACTGATCAACGCAGCTAAGGCGAAACCGAGAGGCGAAAAATCGACAAGACACGGCAGGAAGGCTTTTCCCGTACATAGACATACCCGACTGACTTAACCTCAACGAGAGTCGCCAAAAAATATCGCTGAAATAGAGCAGCGATACGGCAAATTCTAATAGAAAGCACGCAGCCAGAACGTCGACGGCCCAGGAGGGTCCCAACATTTAATAGAGAACGAATTCTGCTGTGTTCGCATTGACTGACTAACGTGACAAATAATTCCCCCGAACGAAACAAACAATACACTAGCCTTCCTCAAAACTGCATGGGGATCAGCGCTGCGGTGGCAGATTTCTGAATCAACGCTAAGCAGATGATTCGTAGTGGCGGCGTTTGAACGAGATTTTACTGCCAAACGTTTTGACAAAAAGTGCGGAAAAAGTAACGATCGAAAAAATTGACTTTAAATAGATTCAGTGTACACCCGAAGAGGCGAGATCGAGAAACTACCCGAAGGAAGTGTCCAGTGAGAGAATAAACGACCATTGGAACGTGAGTTACCAAAATTAAAATCATTGTTACCTGGTTACAATTTATCACACAGTTGTACTTTACACGCCACACATACACCTTCAAATCACTTAGTTTTTTCTTGTAAGGCATCTAATTGATATGTCTTGGTAGTTCAAAGGAGTCACGTCCTGAGATTAAAGTTTTTTCATATATTAAACTCATGCTTGTCAACTGAGTCAGAATCTGAATTATACTAGCCGATACTTGATTGGACATATAAAAATTGTCAATAATAATAACTTGTAAAATTTTTTCTCTGCAATTTTATAATTTTCATGAATGATAGTCCTTCAGACGATTTGTTTGTTATTTTTAAAGGATCATTAAACTTAACTGATTTTTCAAAGCTAAACTGACTTGTTTAAATTTTTTCGTAGATTTAAAAAAAAATTTTATCAATCACATTTAATTTTTCTTGGAACAAACGTTTCCAAGTGGCGCCCACAAAAAGCATAGTTTTAAGTTGTGTTACAGGACTACATCACTGCAGAGGATCCAGTCAACAGGGTAAGTAACAAAAGTGCGCGGAGGTAACGCCCGACATTTTACAACACATAAACATTACTTTTCACCCAACCTTTTCTTTTTGTTATAAATTGGCAGCCCAACTAGTGAGGCTTGGAAAAGACGGAACAAGCCCGGCAACTACCAACATATTGAAATGCCGCAACCAAAGGGAAAAAAGGTGAAGAAAACTGTGGAACCCGAGTTAAGTGTGGAAGACGGAGAGGCAGTACAAATGGAGGAAACGGAATTAGAACCGCCCACACTAGAAATGGAAAGACCGGTACAAACGGCAGAGGAATTAGAAGAACAAACGGGAGAAGAACCCATACAAATGGTAGAACAGACAGAGAAACCCGAACCAGAAAAAATAACAGGGAGTGCTGACGCGAATATATTAATGATGATGCTCCAAAAAATGGAGGATATGAACGAAAATATGAAAAAGAATGAGAAAAATAGACAGGAAGACAAGGCGGAAATAATAGAATCCATGAATAAAAATAGACGGGAAGATAAGGAGGAGAATAATAAAAACAGGCTGGAAGATAAAGAGAAATTAGACAAAAACATAGAATCTTTAAAGAAGGATATAACCGAGAAAATAGATGACAATGGGAAGAAACTGGAGATATTTCAGGAGGAGAATAAAAAAAGCATAGAGTCCCTGAAAAAGGAAATTAGCATAAAATACGAAACAGTAACTAAAAAGATCGATGATAATAAAATCGATACTGACAGGAAGGTCGAAAACATGGAGAAACAATTGGAAAGGTTACGGGAGGGAAACAATACACGTTTCGAAAGTATAGAGGAGCAAACAGTAGAGACCAAACAAGATGTTATAGATCTCGAAAACAGGGTAAGGCAGAACCAAGACGCCATCATGCAGGAGGTGGGAGAAGTCCAGCACATCGCTAACAGGCTGGACGAACAGATAAAAACTAACAAAAATAGCATAATGGAAATAGACCAGAGAGAGAAAAACCTGCAGGAAAGATTAGAGGCGCTGAGAGACACACCAATACTAAACACTCATACGTGTCATGGTGAAAACAGGGAAGTAATCAACTTCCAGGACTATCGACGAAACCCAATGGAATTTTTGGAAAGAATGGAGGAGGTTATTGGGAGAAGTAGAGAAACAAGGTGGGACAGGATAAGAGAGATGCTTGACGAGACATTTAAAAATACTAAGGATAACTGGTGGAAAGCGGTACGACCCGAAATAACGAATCTAGCAGAGTTTAAACGCCAGTTTAAGGAAAAGTATTGGTCAGAGACCGCACAAAACAGGGTAAGTATGGACATTTTCTATGGCAAATACGGTGCGTCCTATGGACAGTCCCCGACGTCTTATTTCCTGGGAAAGGTATGTTTAGCACGGAAGTTGATACCGCCGATCCCAGAAGAATGTTTGGTAAGGCAGTTAGCTGGACATTACAGCTATGGGATCAAGGATGCCCAATTATACCAACAGATTAGCAAAATAGCCGATCTGGCCAAATTATTGGAAAATTGCGAATCCACAGGAAGGTTCCAGGATTACCAACCCCCCAATCGTAAGGTAGAGTACAACAACAATAACAACGGACCAAACCGGAATGGAGGTGGGAACGGTAATAATCTAAACACCAATAATCAGAATAATAATATCCCACCAAATGGCCGAAATGATACCACTCAGGGCCCAATTAACCGCAACTATCCGGGACCAAACAGAGGTAATTACACCGGGAATAACTACGGTAGGAACTTCCACCAGGGAAACGGTTATCGCGGGAATAATTATAGAGGAAGTAATTATGGTCAACGTAATGGTTATCGCAACGGGGGAAACCAAGGAGGAAGCGATAGGAGAAACCAAAATGAATATAGGCCCCAGGTAAATTATACAATAGCCAATAACCGACGGCCATATCCACCTAATGTACCCACTTACATGTTTTACCCACAACAGGCGTCAGGTAGCCAGGGTAACATGGCGAATAGCCAACCTATTAACGGTAATCCCGAGGTCAGGCCGGAAACACAGACGGGTCAGCAACCCAATGTTCCAGGAGACCGGGCCAATGAGACAGTGGCTCATTTAAACTAAACGCGGCAGTGAAAAAGGAAAACCGCCCTTCACTGAACCAATATTATGGGGTGACAAACGACGAACATAGACAGGACAAAGACGGGACTATATTAAGAATAAATAATTACCTTAAGGATATTAGAGAGGAGTTATTAGAAGAAGGTGACGATATCATTAAAAGTAGCAACCAAGGGAACAATAGTATCGTGCAGATTAAAGCATATATCAATGGCATAGAAGCGATACTACTCATTGACACGGGGTCAAATGTGTCACTTATTGATAGCATTGAGTTAAAGCGGATTAAACAAAATAGTGATTTACCAATACCCACTCTACCGATAAATAACATTGTTTTAGTCGGAGCAACGGGGAGGCAAAATAAATCAATAAAGAAACAGGTGTCATTAGAGATGACTAGTAATGGGGTAACAATACCAATAGGGTTATTAGTGGCGAGTAATTTACCCATGAGTATACTAATAGGCTGCGATATACTTAGGCCATACAATGCTGTGATAGATTTGGAAAGTAAGGTGATAACTTTTAAGACTAACAAGGGGATTTGGACCAATAATTTAATCGATGTCCAAGGAAGTGGTACGGACAATACACCTTATCAAGCGATAGTAAACCATTATTATTGTACCGATCGTCCAATCAATATGCCATTATATCAGGAGGAAAACCCAGAGTTGTGGTTAGAAAAGTTAGAAGAAATACGGGATTTCCAAAGGACGAAAGCAAGGGGTCTGGTCAGCGAGAAACAGGCGGAACAATTGATCGAGGTATACAACCGTTATAAACACATATTCTCGAACGCTCCAGGTAAAGCCAGAGATTATCAGTGCACCATAAAATTCAAAACTCCGGTGGAATTTAACAGGAAATCGTACCCGATCGCATACTCGCTAAAGAACGAAGTCAGGGAAGAATTGAACAGGATGATAGAGGACGACATAATCGAGTATAGTCATTCGCCCTTTACCAGCCCAATCATAGCGGTGCCAAAAAAGAACGGAAAGGTACGTATATGTCTCGATGCTAGGGAGATTAACAAAATGATTGTTAACGACCGCACCTCACCTGGGGAGATAGAGGAGATATTAAAAAAGTTCCACGGAATCAGATATATAAGCTCCTGGGATACGGTATGCGGATACTGGCAGATAGAACTCCACCCTGATAGTAGGAAATATATGGCATTTATATTCGAGGGCAGAAACTATCAGTTTAAGCGGTTACCTTTTGGCTTAATAAATTCTGTGGCGGTGTTTGTAAAGATAATGGACAGAATATTGGGGCAGGAAGTACTGAAGTTTACGACAGTGTACGTCGACGACCTACTGGTGACTTCAGCGAATTGGGACGACCATTGTAATAGGGTTGAACAGGTGCTACAGAAATTATCGGAGAATAATATCACCCTCAAATTAGACAAGTCCCAATTCATAGCAAATGAGGTGAAATTTTTAGGATTTAATTTAACAGAACAAGGGATTACTCCATCCAAAGAAAAGGTAGAGGCCATACAGAAGTTCCCCACCCCAAAGAATAGGAAACAGCTGCAGTCATTTTTAGGAATCTGCAACTATTACAGAAAGTTTCGGTCCAATTACTCAGAACTAACTGCCAGGTTCCAAAAGCAGTTATCAGCTAAAGACAAATGGACTTGGGGACCAGAGCAAGATGGAGTGCTCAATATAATAAAGGAAAAATTTTTAGAAACCGTAATGTTGCATCATCCCGACTTTACAAAACCATTTTTTCTAAACTGCGATGCCAGTAACGTGAGTTTAGGTGCAGCCCTCTATCAGGAAGATCAGGACGGTAACCATTTAGTAATTAGCTTTGCTAGCCGCGTGCTGAACAGTTGCGAAAGAAACTACAATACTACCGAAAAAGAACTGTTGAGTGTAGTTTTCGCATGCGGTAAATTCAGGACATATATATTAGGGTACCCCGTAACAGTTAGAAGCGACCACAAATCTATATCATTTTTAAAGCATTGTAAACTGAACCATGGAAGGCTGACTAGATGGGTTTTGGCCTTGCAAGAGTACAATATCACATGGGAATATATACCCGGCAAACAGAACGTAGCCGCCGACGTCTTATCTCGCGTCAATTTACCAGACCAAACCTTTGACGGCGAAAAGGAACAATTAGCCAAGGTTTATCACATTATTAAGAGCAGGGAGGATTTAAAAGATATTTTGCACGAAATAAAGTCACAACAAGAGGCCGATCCGAAATTAGGAGATATTAGAAAAAGGGTACAGGAAGGCGATGAGGTCATAAACAGATTTTATTGTATACACGACGACACTTTGTTTATTAGGAATGCCCCGCACCAGGAGAGTTGGAAATTAGTGATTCCACCAGCGATAGAGAGACCGCTAATAATCGACTATCACGAGAGGTACGGACATATGGGTGCCCTTAAAGTAAGGAAGGCATTGGAAGAGCAAACATACATCAAGGGGATGAATAAAAAGGTGCAACTGGCGATACGATCGTGCGATATTTGTCAAAAAGTAAAGTGTGATAACGAAAGGAAGGAAGGGGTCATGATACCCATATTATCTACCGAAAAATTGGAAAAGGTATTTCTCGATATCTGCGGACCCTTTCCACGCAGCGGTGGGAGACACCGATATAAATTTATCGTGATCATTTTCGACCACTTTAGCAAGTATACAAAGCTATACCCAATAACTAGGGCAACGACCAGGAAAATAATAGACATAATAATCAAGCGTTATATAATGGAAGTGGGCCGACCGTATTCTATAATTACGGACCACGGTACTCAGTTTAGGGGAAAACTTTGGAAGGAAAGCTTGGGAGAACACGGAATAAAAACGTACAAGACGTCCGTATATCACCCGAATAGTAACCCAGCCGAGAGAGTGTTAAGGGAGGTAGGACGGTTACTAAGAACATACTGCCATAACGAGCAGAAAAGATGGCATGAATATGTAGCCTCTACCGAGGATTTCCTCAATTTCTCGCATCACAATACCATCGAGATGTCGCCATACACGGTTATGTTCGAAAGACCCCCACCACGAGAGATAAAAGAAATTATTAATTTTCCCGACGAACCCGCATACCAATTTGAAGGGGCGAAATTTTATAATAAGGTGTTAGAAAAAACGGAACAGCAGCGGAAAAAATATATCAAATCACAGCCTAAGGCAATTAAATATGAGGTAGGTGAAAAGGTGTTAGTTAAAAATAGAGAATTGCCCAGTGCTATACAAGGCATAACGAGGAAATTGCTACTCTTATATACAGGGCCTTTCACGATAACCAGAGACAATAAAAACAATACCTACGAGGTAACTGACACAATTAGGAGCAAGGTAAAAGGAACGTATAACCAGACTTCATTAAAAAAGTACCATGATTAAAAAAAAATCGCAAGTCGAATACTCAATCAGTAACCAAGTACCATGACCAAAGACCCAAGTCAAATACAGCATCATAGAGAAGGTACCTTGACTAAACATGTCAACGTGAATTTTTTAACTTAGCCATAATTAGAAAGGAGATAGAGAATTTTAAATAAATATAAATATTATTGTATAATGATTGTTATTAATAAATACTACGAGATGGACACCTTACACCAAAGGCATAAAGATATATACAAAATATAGATTTATTTCCAATAGCCATGTCAACGTATATTTACCAGCTTACCCGTACTTAGAGAAGGAGAGAGATTATTATTAATAAATATTACAAGATGGACACTTAGTAAAGGAGAAAAGAAGGAGAAATACTGTCATATATTTGATACTAAATGGATATGAATATGAATATAGCTATTAACATTGAATGATTTTAAACGATAATTTTAACCTGCGGAGAACGATATATTAATATAATTGTGAATTAATCAGAAGAGTTTAAGAAAGGGGATTTATGTGTAGGAGCCTATGATCTTTGAATATTGTATTTTTTTTATTATTATTATTATTATTATTTGTTGCAAAGGTGCAATTATTATTTTCTGGACAGGGATGTGTTGCCTCTGATTTCAGTAGTGATAGACAGGAAGGGACAGAGAATGTATGCCATAGCGAGCCACTCTGACTCCCAACCCTCTATGTAAGTTAGGGAATTGATAGGGAATTATATCAAAGATTAATTATAAGACATCAAGGTAAAAAGGAAAGGAATAGGTGATATGACAAAGAACGAACTAGGGATATTGAGTTGGATTAATATATTAAAGGAGTAGTACAGGAATTTAATTATAAGATAAAAGAATGAGATATAAAGAAGCTAATAAAGGGTTATTATAGAGATGATAATTTCATCAAAACCAAAGATATGTTTTTCCAAAATTATCAACTTTAACGGTGAGGCATATGTAGCGTCACAGAACGTTCCATAAAAAGAAATCATTTATATAGTAAGTTAGCATAGGAGGAAAGTGAAGTGAACAGTATCGAACCCAAGTAGTCCCAAAAAATTGTGTAATTTTGTATAATAATTATTTCTATCAACTTGAAAAAAAACGACCAAACTATGACTAAGACAAAACCCCATATATATTATTAAAGTGAATAAGAGTGAAAAAACCATAAGACACTATAAGAGAGAGAAATAATGTCAGAATCTACCAGAATAAAGTCAATAATTATTAAGTTTTATAACTATGAATATAGTATTAAAAACTATTTTTTGTGAATAAATGGACAAGATCCATCATTATATTATGTGATGTAAATAAAATAAATGTATTAAATGACTTAAATACATTATTAGAAAGAGTTTAAGTTAAAATAAAAATTGTATATTTGCAATGACAAAAAAATATTAATGTGTTGGATTTGAGACCATACACCAAGATTTCATGAAAAAATTAATTATTATCAGATTTAAATAAAAACTATATGTAATTGTCAAGCAGACAATAGTGAACAATTTATCTTAAATAAAGGAAGCTGTCAAATGAATAAAAAGCAGCCAAAATAGCCAAAAACAGTGTTAACTAAAAACATGTAGTAGGCATCTAATCTTTATATATATATTTCGTGTGTGCGTGTGTATGTCACTGAACTCCTCCTAGACGGCTGGACCGATTTTGATGAAATTTTGTGTGTGTGTTTGAGTGGGTCCCTGGATGGTTTAGATTCACAATTTGGTCCACTGGAAAATGTTTATTTAACTAATTTTTCATTTATAAGTAGTTGTTAATTTTGGAATGTTTTACATTGGATCCGGTAGACTGCGCTACCATCGCAGCATCAAATATTAAATATTATTGTATTTTAATTTCAGTTTGTCCCGACAGTTGGTGCTGCGATCAAATTGAGAAAAATATTTGAAATTTTGTGTTATTATTGTGTTCGTTCAAGTCGTGTGCTAATTAAAATATTAACTACGAATAGAAATTGATGTTTGAAGAGTTTTGAAGTGTGCCTAAAAAACGATACTTTTTGCGAATTTAGGGTGGAATCGAAGTAAGTATATTTTGTATAAATTTTTTATCAAATTTACACGTGAGTTTTATAACAACCAACCTAACCTAAAAATTTATTTGTGTAGCTCATTAATTTCATAATAAATTTTTTAAATTGTTTTTATTATTCATGTTCCGATTTTGATGAAATTTTGTCTGTGTGTTTGAGTGGGTCCCTGGATGGTTTAGATTCACAATTTGGTCCACTGGAAAATGTTTATTTAACTAATTTTATAGTTTAAAAAAATTATTCATTTTCAAAATTAAGAAGCAAGAAAATAAAATTACACGTTTTTCATCTAAAATTTGTTACAATAAATCGTTTTCGGTGATAATTAAAAATTTTATTTTCAATAAATAACTCATATTCGTTGTGGATTATTTAAGTATATTTCGTATAAATTTTTCATCAAATTTACACGTGTGTTTGTTAACAACCATCCTAATCTCAAAATTATTTGGTAGCTTATTGACTTCATAACATATTTTTCAATTGTTTTTAATAAAAATTATTTATTTTTTAAATAAAAATAATTATTTAAAAGAAAACTATCAAAAAATTAAAAAAAAAATTCTATTAAAAATTATTTACTTTGAAAATAATTATTCACTTTGAATATTAAGAAGCAAAAAAATAAAATTACACCTTTTTCATCCGAAATTTGTTAGAATAAATCGTTTTCGGTGATAATTGAAAATTTCATTTTCAATAAATAACCCATATTCGTTGTGGATTACTTGAGTTTATTTCGTATAAATTTTTAACTTTGGAAAAAATTATTCATTTTAAATATTATCAAGCAAAAAAATAAAATTACGTTTTTTATCTAAAATTTGTTACAATAAATCTTTTTTGTTAATTAATTAAAATTTCATTCTCAATAAAAAACTCACATTCGTTGCGTATTATATTACAGTATTTTTTTTTCTGCAGAAAAATGCCACGTCTTCGAGGAAGAGCCAGAAATATTGGTCGACGTACTCCGAACGCGCAATTGGTCCATGATCGTCGAATAAATAGAACAGATGAAGAACACTCGGCGGATAATGCAAATCTGAGAGATCAAGTTGCATCTACACGTGCGAATGAAAATTCAGTACAACGCACTCGACGTCTTCGTGCTAATGCAGTAAGACAACGAGAGGCACGTCAACAAGCGACGGATGCACATAGAGAACGTAACCAACGCCGGATGCAAAATGATCGAGCATTGACAAGAGCATCACTCAATCGCCTTGCGTTTGAATATGATCCTGAAATCAACTATTCGTCACATGCATTAATCTCGATTGGTAGTATGGACAAAGAATGTCAACATTGTCATGCTTTCAAGTACAAAGGTGAATCACCTGGTTTATGTTGCGCATCTGGAAAAATTTCACTGCCATCGCTAAATCCACCGCCGGAACCTTTAAAAACACTTTTAGCTGGCACCACATCTCAATCGAAATTGTTTTTGCGAAAAATTCGTAAATTCAATTCATGCTTCCAAATGACATCATTTGGAGCAACAAAAATTGTTCATAATGAAGATGGTCGTAATTTCGAATCTACATTCAAAATTCAAGGTCAAGTGTACCACCAAATTGGTTCATTGCTCCCAATGCCTGATGCCGATCCAAAATTTTTACAAATTTATTTTATGGGCAATGAGGAGCAACAATCACACACGCTGCGCTTACAACTATATAGAGCAGATGGAGGAACGAGAAATTGTGGACATTTTGGAAACGTTTTTGCAAAACCATAACCAGTTGTTGCAATTGTTCAAGACTTTTTCTAACAGACTGCAAAACGACAACTACGCCATTATCATTAAAGCAGACAAAGTGCCCTATGGAGAGCACGCAGGCACATATAATGTTCCAACTATTAATGAAGTTGCAGTTGTTATGGCTGGTGACCCATGTGAACGTCGGGACATTCGCATTCAACGCAGAGATAATACGATGCAAATAATTCAAGACAATCATCGTTCTTACGATGCATTGCAGTATCCGTTGATATTTTGGGAAGGAGAAGATGGATACCATTTAAATATTAAACAAAGGAATCCAACTACAGGTACAACTTATAGACTATCTTACAGATTTTTTTTTTCAAATAATTTCTGTATCTCTCATATATATATTTATTTGCAGGTGAAGAACTGATCAAGAAAGTTAGTGCTATGAACTTCTACGCATATCGATTGATGATTCGTGCTAATGAAGACAATACCATTCTCCGATGCAGACAGCTATTTCATCAGTATATTGTCGATATGTACGTAAAAATCGAAAGTGAGAGATTACGATATATAAAATTTAATCAAACAAAACTTCGTGCTGAGGAGTACATTCATTTGCGTGACGCCGTTATTGGTAACGTAGATGCAACTAATGACATCAACAACATCGGTAGCGCATATATTCTCCCATCATCATACATTGGTAGTCCGCGTCATATGCAAGAGTATATTCAAGACGCCATGACTTACGTACGTGCATATGGCCGACCAGATCTTTTTATCACATTTACGTGTAATCCAAACTGGGATGAAATTCAAAGTTTGTTGTTGCCAGGTCAAACATCGATGCATCGCCATGATATCACTGCACGTGTTTTTAAACAAAAATTAAAATCTTTGATGAATTTGATTACACATTACTCGGTATTTGGTGAAACACGTTGTTGGCTTTACTCTGTTGAATGGCAAAAACGAGGTTTACCTCATGCGCATATTTTGATTTGGTTGGTGGATAAAGTACGCCCAGAAGAAATCGACAAAATTATTTCAGCCGAAATTCCAGATCCGAATGTTGATCAAGAATTGTTTGACATTGTAACTACTAATATGATCCATGGTCCATGTGGTACTCTAAACATGATGTCACCATGTATGGACAATGGAAAATGTACGAAACGTTTTCCAAAACCATGCCAATCTGATACTATCACCAATATTGACGGTTATCCATCTTACCGGCGTAGAGACGTAGACAATGGCGGTCAATCATATGAATTGCGTCTGTCAAACGGTGTGAGAGTAGATATTGATAATCGCTGGGTAGTTCCATATTCACCATTGCTGTGCAAAACCTATAAAGCGCACATAAACGTTGAACTATGCAGTTCAGTGAAATCTATAAAATACATTTGTAAGTATGTTCACAAGGGCAGTGATAAAGCTGTATTCGCTGTTCAAAATGTAAATGACAATGACGAAATTACACGTTATCCAATGGGTCGATACATAAGCAGTAACGAAGCTATTTGGCGCATTTTTACGTTTCCTATACATGAAAGGGATCCTGCTGTTATACATTTGGCTGTGCATCTTGAAAACGGACAGCGTGTTTACTTTACAGAACAGACTGCACTACAACAAGCTTTAACGGCTCCAAAAACAACTCTTACTGAATTTTTCAACCTTTGTTGCCGACAAGATGTTGTTGGTCAATTCGCAAGGACATTAATGCATACTGATGTTCCTAAATTTTTTACGTGGAATAAACAATCAAAAAATTGGGAACCACGGAAACGAGGCATTCCAGTCCCAGGATTCACCGACATATTTATGACAAATACTTTAGGTCGATTATATACAGTTCATCCTAAGCAACGCGAATGTTTTTTTTTGCGTTTGTTATTGGTTAACGTTCCTGGACCAACATCTTTCCGATATTTGCGAAAAGTCAATGGTACTTTATACGACACTTTCTTCGATGCGTGTAACGTTCCTGGACCAACATCTTTCCGATATTTGCGAAAAGTCAATGGTACTTTATACGACACTTTCTTCGATGCGTGTCGTGAGTTACATTTATTGGAGGATGATAACCATTGGGATCTCACACTTGCAGATGCAGCACTGAGCTCATCTCCACAACAAATTCGTCAATTATTTTCAATAATATTGACAACGTGTTTTCCGTCTGAAGCATCTGCTCTGTGGGACAAATATAAAGACTCAATGAGTGAGGATATTTTACATCGGATTAGAATTACTAATCAAAATCAAAATATTGAATTCTCCGCAGAAATATATAATGAGTCATTAATAATGATTGAGGATATTTGTATTCTTATTTCGAATATGCCGCTCATCCATTTCGGCATGCCAGCGCCGAACCGCCCAGCAGTAGATACCATCAACAGCGATGTTCAACGGGAACACCACTTCGATAGAACTTCTTTGGCTACTTTTGTTGCCAATAATGAACAATTGCTCACTGCTGAGCAACGAAATGTATATGATCAAATTAATGTATCAATTGCAGCGCAACAAGGTGGATTCTTTTTTTTTGATGCACCAGGTGGTACTGGTAAAACATTCCTCATCTCATTGATACTTGCGCGCATCCGATCACAAAATCATATTGCATTGGCTATTGCTTCATCAGGAATCGCAGCAACGTTACTTGATGGTGGACGGACGGCGCATTCAGCGCTTAAATTACCTTGAATGTTCACACAAATCCCGAAGCAATGTGTAACATAAAGAAGCATTCAGGCATGGCTCAAGTTTTGAGAAAATGCAAAATTATTATCTGGGATGAATGTACCATGGCCCACAAGCATTCGCTTGAAGCTCTCGACAGGTCCCTGAAAGATATCAAGGATAATACTAGGCTTTTCGGTGGTGCTCTATTGTTGCTGTCTGGTGATTTCAGACAAACATTACCAGTCATTCCACGCGCGACATATGCAGACGAAATAAACGCATGTTTAAAAGAATCTTATCTATGGCGAAGTGTCAGCAAATTATGCCTTACTATTAATATGCGCGTTCAACTTCAAAATGATCCATTAGCGTCAAGATTCTCTGAACAATTGTTGGATATTGGCAATGGTAAAATTGAATTGTATGAAGATACACAATATATTCGACTTCCAGAGAATTTTTGCAACATGGTGGCTACCAAAGATGAGTTAATAAACAGTATCTTTCCAGATTTGAGACATAATTATACTAATCATGGATGGCTACGAGAGCGAGCAATTTTAGCTGCGAAAAATTTAGATGTTGATGCCATCAATTTCAAAATACAGCAATTACTGCCTGGTAATGAAACTACATTTAAATCGATCGACACTGTTGTTGATCCTGATGAAGTTGTTAACTATCCTGTAGAATTTTTAAATTCATTAGATTTACTGGGAATGCCACCACATAATTTGCGACTGAAGATTGGTTCACCTATAATTTTGCTTCGAAATTTGAATGCTCCGAAATTATGTAATGGGACGCGATTAGTTATAAAAAAAATCATGGACAACATTCTTGAAGCTACTATTTTGAGTGGAAAATTTCAAGGTGACGTTATACTTCTACCACGGATCCCAATGATTCCTTCAGATTCGCCTATACCATTCAAACGTTTACAATTTCCAATCCGCTTGGCATATGCTATGACTATAAATAAGTCACGAGGCCAAACAATGACAATTTGTGGCTTAGATTTAGAAAATCCGTGTTTTTCTCACGGTCAATTATATGTTGCGTGTTCCAGAGTTGGAAAACCATCGAATTTGTTTGTTTATACGCCTCAAGGATTAACTAAAAATATTGTACATCCAATAGCATTAAGATAAATTAAGTTTTTGTAAATTAATAAATAAATGTTATAAAATAGTTTCAGTGTAAGATTTTTTACCTTTACTTAAAACAAGTTAAAGTTTGTATTTACGATGCTGTTATTGCCACACTCCACGGATAATATCCCAGCCTGTAATCAGTCATTTCATTCGCTTAAAATTTTCGGTGACGCCTAGAAATATCCGTGTCAATAATCATAGACAGTGGCTGCTATTATCCAGTCTACAAATTTCATCCGTGGAGTGTGGTAATAGATGCATCTTTTTAGTTAACACAGCTTCTACATTTCACTTTACTCATACAGTATATGCATACTTACACACACAGTATATACTTACATGCTACCGATCGGTCGAATTTGGATAAGTGTACATGTAATGACGTTAGATATTAAAATAACTCTTGAATAATAATTTTCATCAAAACAGTCCAGATTGTTACAGCTTATTGAAGAATGTTTGAAATTTTCGAATTAACGACGTGTGTACAGGACAACGTCTGTCGGGTCTGCTAGTATTGTATAATTTATGAATTTAATGTTGCCAAAATGCAACCAAACTGTATTAGAAAGCTGTAATATGATATAAAGCAACTATGCTAATATACCTGACCAACTTTAACATTGTAATAGTCAAGTCAGCAAAATATTTACTTATACCATGTATGGCTGAAGCCAACTATTCAGTACAAAAATAATCATATCTGGCTAAAATACTTACATAATACTAACAAAATAAGGTAGAAAGGTACAATACATCAAAATACCTTAATAAGAAATAAACTCAGTTGAAAGTAAAGTCAATTCTAAAAGAATTTAACTAATTAGAGTGAGATTTGTCACACCATAAAAAAATGACATCTCAAGACAATCAATGATGCTATGTCATCTTGTGATAAATATAAAATATGTACAAAGTAACCAGGTATCACAAAAGATAGACAAAATAATAAACTCTGTGTGTATAGTGGTGAAATAACACATATATTAAGGAAAAAGACTAATCATTGTATTAGAAAACTGACAAGAACCTAGGCCATGAGCAGAGGCCATATAAAATTGTATTTATTTGTGTTTTATTGATGTTAAAATTTGTTTATTTTGTTGTAGGAGAGTAGTAGTAGTAGATGTCCAGCTTGTGAAGGGAACTTTATAACTCCACAACAATTTTTATTATAAATATTGAGTTTTTAATGACTACAACTCAAGGTGAGGGTTGTAAATTGTAATGTTTGTTAGACTTAAGTTAATTAGATACCAATCATATTTAGTATCGCTAGATTCAGTTAAAAACAAGGAATTTAAATACATTAATGGCATACAAATTGTAAGTACTAATGTGAAACTGTTTGATAAATACCAGTGTAAATTTTGAAATATCCATTGTATGAAGAATAAGAAATTCGTTCTAAAAGCTTCTACGGAAGTGAAAATTGTTCTATGACATTCCATTTCGTTTATTCTCGAACAATCTAGAAAGAATTTTACACAAATATACCGGAAGTCGACGAAAACAGTCATCCCGATTTAGTATAAAAGCGAGACAAAATTTGACCGAAAAACACTTGAAAACTGAACTCCAGAGCTGATGCATCTCACACAACACTGATCAACGCAGCTAAGGCGAAACCGAGAGGCGAAAAATCGACAAGACACGGCAGGAAGGCTTTTCCCGTACATAGACATACCCGACTGACTTAACCTCAACGAGAGTCGCCAAAAAATATCGCTGAAATAGAGCAGCGATACGGCAAATTCTAATAGAAAGCACGCAGCCAGAACGTCGACGGCCCAGGAGGGTCCCAACATTTAATAGAGAACGAATTCTGCTGTGTTCGCATTGACTGACTAACGTGACAAATAATTCCCCCGAACGAAACAAACAATACACTAGCCTTCCTCAAAACTGCATGGGGATCAGCGCTGCGGTGGCAGATTTCTGAATCAACGCTAAGCAGATGATTCGTAGTGGCGGCGTTTGAACGAGATTTTACTGCCAAACGTTTTGACAAAAAGTGCGGAAAAAGTAACGATCGAAAAAATTGACTTTAAATAGATTCAGTGTACACCCGAAGAGGCGAGATCGAGAAACTACCCGAAGGAAGTGTCCAGTGAGAGAATAAACGACCATTGGAACGTGAGTTACCAAAATTAAAATCATTGTTACCTGGTTACAATTTATCACACAGTTGTACTTTACACGCCACACATACACCTTCAAATCACTTAGTTTTTTCTTGTAAGGCATCTAATTGATATGTCTTGGTAGTTCAAAGGAGTCACGTCCTGAGATTAAAGTTTTTTCATATATTAAACTCATGCTTGTCAACTGAGTCAGAATCTGAATTATACTAGCCGATACTTGATTGGACATATAAAAATTGTCAATAATAATAACTTGTAAAATTTTTTCTCTGCAATTTTATAATTTTCATGAATGATAGTCCTTCAGACGATTTGTTTGTTATTTTTAAAGGATCATTAAACTTAACTGATTTTTCAAAGCTAAACTGACTTGTTTAAATTTTTTCGTAGATTTAAAAAAAAATTTTATCAATCACATTTAATTTTTCTTGGAACAAACGTTTCCAAGTGGCGCCCACAAAAAGCATAGTTTTAAGTTGTGTTACAGGACTACATCACTGCAGAGGATCCAGTCAACAGGGTAAGTAACAAAAGTGCGCGGAGGTAACGCCCAACATTTTACAACACATAAACATTACTTTTCACCCAACCTTTTCTTTTTGTTATAACGGTCATGAGTGGGTTGGAGGTCCATTCGACCCCAATACCAGTTCAAAATAGAGAATCAAGTAAGTCAGATGAAATAGATGACTCAGGGATTCATGTAACCCCACCCGTAATGAATCAAAATAAACAATCTGAGGACAATGATATGATAAAAATGATGCAATTGCTTTTCAAAGAACAGAAGAGTGATTCTGATATTAAATTCCATGAGTTAAAGAGTGATTCTGATATTAAATTCCATGAGTTAAAGAGTGATTCTGAGGTTAAATTTAATACAATTCATAGCAAATTCCATGAGTTAAAGGGTGATATAAATAATATTGACCAAAAATAAATAATATTGACCAAAAATTTGATAAGCGTTTATGTGAAATGAATAAACGTTTAAATGAGATGGATGAATGTCTTAACAATATTAGAGTACAAGTGGTAGAAAAAATTGAGAAACAAATACAAAAGGTAATTGAAAATTTTGAATGTAAAACAAATGATAATTATAATGAGATGTATCAAAACGTGGTAGTTGAGAATAAGGAGATTAATGTTGAGAGTGATGAAGATTTTGTTGAAGTAGAGTTTAGTAACGAATTGTTGTTAGCAAATGTCGATGAGAATGAGAGAGAGCATGAGGACAGTTTAAATGAAGAGCATAAAAAGAGGGCAAATTTTTCTAGTGTGACAGGTGAAGAAAAAGTTTCACCAGCAGTGTTGGAGGACAAAGGTTCCTCTTTAGTTTTTGTAAAAGACAAAAGGTCTTTCAATTATTTTTGTGATTTAGCTGGTAAAGCCAGGAGATGTAATAAGTATTTTGTGTGGCCCTTTGCATGGAGTGAGATAGTTCAGGGGGGTAGTGACAGGTGTTATGATGATGAAAGATGTTTTGAGAGAGAATTGTGTATTGATAAAGAGACAGAATTATATAAAGTAAAGAGAGACTATAATGAGTTGAAAGAGATGTTAAATAACTTGAAGTACTTACCTGTTCAACAAAGAGGATCCGTGAGGATATGGCGCCGCAACCCCCCTGAATACTCTACTAAAATTGTGGGTTCTTACCCCCCTAGTCTGGCGACTGCGGCAGCACCCATCCGGTCTTACTGGACTTCTCTGTTCGAGATCCCAACACCGAAAAATCGACAGATACCCGACCCAGTATCGCCTAACTTTAAAACATTCAATTAAAAAATCAACAACGGCCTTCCATCACTCCATATCCCACAACTGATTTGTTTCCTCTTAGCCGTACTGGTTCGTTGACAACGTACTGGCTCATTTTATATTATAGACCCCAAAAAAATATAATGTTAATAGAACAATATAGGTTTACAGTGGTACACATAAATTTCAGTTAAATTAAATAATATTCCCCATACAATATTGCCCTCCAAAATGATACATAGATTATACAAGGTATCCTTAACTACTATATATGTATAGGACAAAAAATTCATAACATATGAAAATCTATATGGACAGTAATATACACATCTTAATTCCCAAACACTATCTCAGCTTTAACGGTTTTTTTTTTTTTTTTTTTTTTTTTTTTATTCCAATTTGAATTCAAATGAAAGTAAAGTTAAGTTCATTGTTAAAAATCATCGTTTCTATTAATTTAATTACCAAATTAGTTTGATTGTATTTAATTTACTTTAATTAATTTAATTAATCTCAAAAGTTACAGTAATTGCCTCATTATTATTTGGTCTGTAAAAAAAAATTAACTTCAATTCTTTTATGTCACAATAAGGTTTTGCTCAAGATACTGATTCATCAAGCTACAACAGTTATCAGCTTCAACACATCTGGCTGTAAACATTGGTCACACAACCTACCCGTTTACATAAACACTTGTGTGCCAGGCTTGTTTTCATAAACACTCTCAGTCTCAACACTCACATAGTCTAAACATTCTGGTTACATCATACTAACCCCTGTACTTCACTTTTCAATTTTTTGTAAATCTTTTAGATAACATATTTGTCTCTTAAATTTTTTATTCCAATTCAGATCAGATATATTTTAATTCACCACAATTACTTTAATAGCATTATCACAATTCATTTATTATTATTGTTACACTCTTTTCACACCTGTAAGCGTTTTATTCTATCTGATTGGTATTATAAACTTTATACTTGCAATACATTATCCACTTATTGACCTGAACACAAAATACACACCATACCCACACCAATATCTCCTCGTGACCTCTGAAACACTTTAACAACAATGTTATTTCATACAAACCATTGAACATTAATATCAAATCTCATAAAGCAATTTAAATCCCTTAGAAAAATTCAACCATATAACATTTAAGTCAAGCAAAATATTTAAACATTTCAAATTATTTTAATTAAATCAATTATTGAAAACACAACAGTTTTGATTACTTTCACCCATTGCAAGAACTACAACTGATTCATTATCTTCCTCCAAATTATTTTTGATATTTATTTAAGCTGCAAAATATTAATATCGTTATTATCATCACAACAATTTCTGCTACGTACATACATTAGTTATCTAACATTTTATAATACATACAATTAAATTCACTACACCTGTATTTACAATTCTTCAGCAATAATTATTCAGTTATATCACACTTCATTGTCCAAGGTTGCGAGGTCAGAACCAATAAACAAAACTATTTAAAATTGTCCATTTGTGAATTTAAGGCTCAACCTCCATCGTCATAGATAAGTCTTGAACAGACTCGGCTTTCAACCTCTTATTGGGGGGGGGGTATTGTAACGGTACAGAATTGTGAGCCACCCCAGTTTAATTTTATATTAATTTAAATCATCATTTTAAGCACTTTCCAAATTGCCAGACTTTCACCTGTGAGGAGCCTCCAGTACAGCAATGCACATTATTTAGCCAAAACAATTGCCAGACGTATTGCGTAACCACCTAGCAGCAGGCTTGTGTGAACCCAGTCTGCAGTGTGTCATTAGAGAGTGCACAACAGACAGCCATCATCAGACAGTAAAGTTTTGTGAATTGAAAAATAGTGGCCTCGGGAGTGTAAGATAGGCTGAAATAATTAGTAGGCCTATCTATTCTATTTTATAAAACATACAAACAGTATAATGCGCGGCCAACCTAAGCGAGCTAAGTGTTCGAAAATTTATGTCGGCCGACAAAACAAAACGAAATGTTATTTTAAAGTGGATTAAAATAATAGTGGCGCATCAACCTAATATGAAATAATCAATAACAGTACCGCGGTTAAACAGTGTCAAAACTAAATTATGGTATGTTAAACAGTGCATTCACAGCAGAGGTGCAAAACAGCGGAGTTCTTCAGACGTTAAGTATTAACTGAGTTTTAACCAAGATTATTTTACCTTTTTCCCCAGAGTATAATTCAACATAAATAAATTGTAAATCTAAAATGTACATCAGAGATCTCGAAGTGGGGTTTAAATAGAACGACAAAATCAAAGAACGAATGTGTGTGAGTATGTAGCTAAATCACGTATTGGTTCATTGCAAATAATAAATAGTTGTGGTATACCATCGTTGTCATAAGCTAGTTAATTAAGAAATATTTTGTTACTATGTTTGATTTCACAAATTGTTACTCATTCAACAAGTATTTAATCTAAATGTCATGAAAGAGAGACGAAGTAGTTATTTTGCATAATAAACCAGAGGCAATTTGTTTTAGCACAAACGGTGTATTTGATCTTTGCCCATATCAAATCCAGGTGTATTTGATCTTTGCCCATATCAAATCCAAATAATCCTTTTTGCAGCTGTTTTCGTCTGAAAGACTCTGGAATAAAACCCTAAGGTAAGAGTTAATTATAATTTAATTAATTGAGTTGTTACATTTGGCGCCCGAACAGGGACGCGAGTATGGGGTTTATAACCTATATTCGCCAGACCTAATTAAGCTGCAGAACGGGTTATTTGGGAGTGGGGCGAGGTTGTAAATTGTAGAAACAAAACTTTTTTTTTTTGTTTTATTCCAATTTGAATTTAAATGAAAGTAAAGTTAAGTTCATTGTTAAAAATCATCGTTTCTATTAATTTAATTACCAAATTAGTTTGATTGTATTTAATTTACTTTAATTAATTTAATTAATCTCAAAAGTTACAGTAATTGCCTCATTATTATTTGGTCTGTAAAAAAAAATTAACTTCAATTCTTTTATGTCACAATAAGGTTTTGCTCAAGATACTGATTCATCAAGCTACAACAGTTATCAGCTTCAACACATCTGGCTGTAAACATTGGTCACACAACCTACCCGTTTACATAAACACTTGTGTGCCAGGCTTGTTTTCATAAACACTCTCAGTCTCAACACTCACATAGTCTAAACATTCTGGTTACATCATACTAACCCCTGTACTTCACTTTTCAATTTTTTGTAAATCTTTTAGATAACATATTTGTCTCTTAAATTTTTTATTCCAATTCAGATCAGATATATTTTAATTCACCACAATTACTTTAATAGCATTATCACAATTCATTTATTATTATTGTTACACTCTTTTCACACCTGTAAGCGTTTTATTCTATCTGATTGGTATTATAAACTTTATACTTACAATACATTATCCACTTATTGACCTGAACACAAAATACACACCATACCCACACCAATATCTCCTCGTGACCTCTGAAACACTTTAACAACAATGTTATTTCATACAAACCATTGAACATTAATATCAAATCTCATAAAGCAATTTAAATCCCTTAGAAAAATTCAACCATATAACATTTAAGTCAAGCAAAATATTTAAACATTTCAAATTATTTTAATTAAATCAATTATTGAAAACACAACATTTTTGATTACTTTCACCCATTGCAAGAACTAAAACTCATTCATTATCTTCCTCCAAATTATTTTTGATATTTATTTAAGCTGCAAAATATTAATATCGTTATTATCATCACAACAATTTCTGCTACGTACATACATTAGTTATCTAACATTTTATAATACATACAATTAAATTCACTACACCTGTATTTACAATTCTTCAGCAATAATTATTCAGTTATATCACACTTCATTGTCCAAGGTTGCGAGGTCAGAACCAATAAACAAAACTATTTAAAATTGTCCATTTGTGAATTTAAGGCTCAACCTCCATCGTCATAGATAAGTCTTGAACAGACTCGGCTTTCAACCTCTTATTGGGGGGGGGGGGGTATTGTAACGGTACAGAATTGTGAGCCACCCCAGTTTAATTTTATATTAATTTAAATCATCATTTTAAGCACTTTCCAAATTGCCAGACTTTCACCTGTGAGGAGCCTCCAGTACAGCAATGCACATTATTTAGCCAAAACAATTGCCAGACGTATTGCGTAACCACCTAGCAGCAGGCTTGTGTGAACCCAGTCTGCAGTGTGTCATTAGAGAGTGCACAACAGACAGCCATCATCAGACAGTAAAGTTTTGTGAATTGAAAAATAGTGGCCTCGGGAGTGTAAGATAGGCTGAAATAATTAGTAGGCCTATCTATTCTATTTTATAAAACATACAAACAGTATAATGCGCGGCCAACCTAAGCGAGCTAAGTGTTCGAAAATTTATGTCGGCCGACAAAACAAAACGAAATGTTATTTTAAAGTGGATTAAAATAATAGTGGCGCATCAACCTAATATGAAATAATCAATAACAGTACCGCGGTTAAACAGTGTCAAAACTAAATTATGGTATGTTAAACAGTGCATTCACAGCAGAGGTGCAAAACAGCGGAGTTCTTCAGACGTTAAGTATTAACTGAGTTTTAACCAAGATTATTTTACCTTTTTCCCCAGAGTATAATTCAACATAAATAAATTGTAAATCTAAAATGTACATCAGAGATCTCGAAGTGGGGTTTAAATAGAACGACAAAATCAAAGAACGAATGTGTGTGAGTATGTAGCTAAATCACGTATTGGTTCATTGCAAATAATAAATAGTTGTGGTATACCATCGTTGTCATAAGCCAGTTAATTAAGAAATATTTTGTTACTATGTTTGATTTCACAAATTGTTACTCATTCAACAAGTATTTAATCTAAATGTCATGAAAGAGAGACGAAGTAGTTATTTTGCATAATAAACCAGAGGCAATTTGTTTTAGCGCAAACGGTGTATTTGATCTTTGCCCATATCAAATCCAGGTGTATTTGATCTTTGCCCATATCAAATCCAAATAATCCTTTTTGCAGCTGTTTTCGTCTGAAAGACTCTGGAATAAAACCCTAAGGTAAGAGTTAATTATAATTTAATTAATTGAGTTGTTACATTTGGCGCCCGAACAGGGACGCGAGTATGGGGTTTATAACCTATATTCGCCAGACCTAATTAAGCTGCAGAATGGGTTATTTGGGAGTGGGGCGAGGTTGTAAATTGTAGAAACAAAACTAGGCATATTTATATATGTAAAAATAATAAATAAAAATGGAAAGTAATAGTTTGACCGAATCAACGGTCATGAGTGGGTTGGAGGTCCATTCGACCCCAATACCAGTTCAAAATAGAGAATCAAGTAAGTCAGATGAAATAGATGACTCAGGGATTCATGTAACCCCACCCGTAATGAATCAAAATAAACAATCTGAGGACAATGATATGATAAAAATGATGCAATTGCTTTTCAAAGAACAGAAGAGTGATTCTGATATTAAATTCCATGAGTTAAAGAGTGATTCTGATATTAAATTCCATGAGTTAAAGAGTGATTCTGAGGTTAAATTTAATACAATTCATAGCAAATTCCATGAGTTAAAGGGTGATATAAATAATATTGACCAAAAATAAATAATATTGACCAAAAATTTGATAAGCGTTTATGTGAAATGAATAAACGTTTAAATGAGATGGATGAATGTCTTAACAATATTAGAGTACAAGTGGTAGAAAAAATTGAGAAACAAATACAAAAGGTAATTGAAAATTTTGAATGTAAAACAAATGATAATTATAATGAGATGTATCAAAACGTGGTAGTTGAGAATAAGGAGATTAATGTTGAGAGTGATGAAGATTTTGTTGAAGTAGAGTTTAGTAACGAATTGTTGTTAGCAAATGTCGATGAGAATGAGAGAGAGCGTGAGGACAGTTTAAATGAAGAGCATAAAAAGAGGGCAAATTTTTCTAGTGTGACAGGTGAAGAAAAAGTTTCACCAGCAGTGTTGGAGGACAAAGGTTCCTCTTTATTTTTGTAAAAGACAAAAGGTCTTTCAATTATTTTTGTGATTTAGCTGGTAAAGCCAGGAGATGTAATAAGTATTTGTGTGGCCCTTTGCATGGAGTGAGATAGTTCAGGGGGGTAGTGACAGGTGTTATGATGATGAAAGATGATTTGAGAGAGAATTGTGTATTGATAAAGAGACAGAATTATATAAAGTAAAGAGAGACTATAATGAGTTGAAAGAGATGTTAAATAACTTGAAGTACTTACCTGTTCAACAAAGAGGATCCGTGAGGATATGGCGCCGCAACCCCCCTGAATACTCTACTAAAATTGTGGGTTCTTACCCCCCTAGTCTGGCGACTGCGGCAGCACCCATCCGGTCTTACTGGACTTCTCTGTTCGAGATCCCAACACCGAAAAATCGACAGATACCCGACCCAGTATCGCCTAACTTTAAAACATTCAATTAAAAAATCAACAACGGCCTTCCATCACTCCATATCCCACAACTGATTTGTTTCCTCTTAGCCGTACTGGTTCGTTGACAACGTACTGGCTCATTTTATATTATAGACCCCAAAAAAAATATAGTGTTAATAGAACAATATAGGTTTACAGTGGTACACATAAATTTCAGTTAAATTAAATAATATTCCCCATACAATATTGCCCTCCAAAATGATACATAGATTATACAAGGTATCCTTAACTACTATATATGTATAGGACAAAAAATTCATAACATATGAAAATCTATATGGACAGTAATATACACATCTTAATTCCCAAACACTATCTCAGCTTTAACTTTTTTTTTTTTTTTTTTTTATTCCAATTTGAATTTAAATGAAAGTAAAGTTAAGTTCATTATTAAAAATCATCGTTTCTATTAATTTAATTACCAAATTAGTTTGATTGTATTTAATTTACTTTAATTAATTTAATTAATCTCAAAAGTTACAGTAATTGCCTCATTATTATTTGGTCTGTAAAAAAAAATTAACTTCAATTCTTTTATGTCACAATAAGGTTTTGCTCAAGATACTGATTCATCAAGCTACAACAGTTATCAGCTTCAACACATCTGGCTGTAAACATTGGTCACACAACCTACCCGTTTACATAAACACTTGTGTGCCAGGCTTGTTTTCATAAACACTCTCAGTCTCAACACTCACATAGTCTAAACATTCTGGTTACATCATACTAACCCCTGTACTTCACTTTTCAATTTTTTGTAAATCTTTTAGATAACATATTTGTCTCTTAAATTTTTTATTCCAATTCAGATCAGATATATTTTAATTCACCACAATTACTTTAATAGCATTATCACAATTCATTTATTATTATTGTTACACTCTTTTCACACCTGTAAGCGTTTTATTCTATCTGATTGGTATTATAAACTTTATACTTACAATACATTATCCACTTATTGACCTGAACACAAAATACACACCATACCCACACCAATATCTCCTCGTGACCTCTGAAACACTTTAACAACAATGTTATTTCATACAAACCATTGAACATTAATATCAAATCTCATAAAGCAATTTAAATCCCTTAGAAAAATTCAACCATATAACATTTAAGTCAAGCAAAATATTTAAACATTTCAAATTATTTTAATTAAATCAATTATTGAAAACACAACATTTTTGATTACTTTCACCCATTGCAAGAACTAAAACTCATTCATTATCTTCCTCCAAATTATTTTTGATATTTATTTAAGCTGCAAAATATTAATATCGTTATTATCATCACAACAATTTCTGCTACGTACATACATTAGTTATCTAACATTTTATAATACATACAATTAAATTCACTACACCTGTATTTACAATTCTTCAGCAATAATTATTCAGTTATATCACACTTCATTGTCCAAGGTTGCGAGGTCAGAACCAATAAACAAAACTATTTAAAATTGTCCATTTGTGAATTTAAGGCTCAACCTCCATCGTCATAGATAAGTCTTGAACAGACTCGGCTTTCAACCTCTTATTGTGGGGGGGGGGGTATTGTAACGGTACAGAATTGTGAGCCACCCCAGTTTAATTTTATATTAATTTAAATCATCATTTTAAGCACTTTCCAAATTGCCAGACTTTCACCTGTGAGGAGCCTCCAGTACAGCAATGCACATTATTTAGCCAAAACAATTGCCAGACGTATTGCGTAACCACCTAGCAGCAGGCTTGTGTGAACCCAGTCTGCAGTGTGTCATTAGAGAGTGCACAACAGACAGCCATCATCAGACAGTAAAGTTTTGTGAATTGAAAAATAGTGGCCTCGGGAGTGTAAGATAGGCTGAAATAATTAGTAGGCCTATCTATTCTATTTTATAAAACATACAAACAGTATAATGCGCGGCCAACCTAAGCGAGCTAAGTGTTCGAAAATTTATGTCGGCCGACAAAACAAAACAAAATGTTATTTTAAAGTGGATTAAAATAATAGTGGCGCATCAACCTAATATGAAATAATCAATAACAGTACCGCGGTTAAACAGTGTCAAAACTAAATTATGGTATGTTAAACAGTGCATTCACAGCAGAGGTGCAAAACAGCGGAGTTCTTCAGACGTTAAGTATTAACTGAGTTTTAACCAAGATTATTTTACCTTTTTCCCCAGAGTATAATTCAACATAAATAAATTGTAAATCTAAAATGTACATCAGAGATCTCGAAGTGGGGTTTAAATAGAACGACAAAATCAAAGAACGAATGTGTGTGAGTATGTAGCTAAATCACGTATTGGTTCATTGCAAATAATAAATAGTTGTGGTATACCATCGTTGTCATAAGCCAGTTAATTAAGAAATATTTTGTTACTATGTTTGATTTCACAAATTGTTACTCATTCAACAAGTATTTAATCTAAATGTCATGAAAGAGAGACGAAGTAGTTATTTTGCATAATAAACCAGAGGCAATTTGTTTTAGCGCAAACGGTGTATTTGATCTTTGCCCATATCAAATCCAAATAATCCTTTTTGCAGCTGTTTTCGTCTGAAAGACTCTGGAATAAAACCCTAAGGTAAGAGTTAATTATAATTTAATTAATTGAGTTGTTACATTTGGCGCCCGAACAGGGACGCGAGTATGGGGTTTATAACCTATATTCGCCAGACCTAATTAAGCTGCAGAATGGGTTATTTGGGAGTGGGGCGAGGTTGTAAATTGTAGAAACAAAACTAGGCATATTTATATATGTAAAAATAATAAATAAAAATGGAAAGTAATAGTTTGACCGAATCAACGGTCATGAGTGGGTTGGAGGTCCATTCGACCCCAATACCAGTTCAAAATAGAGAATCAAGTAAGTCAGATGAAATAGATGACTCAGGGATTCATGTAACCCCACCCGTAATGAATCAAAATAAACAATCTGAGGACAATGATATGATAAAAATTATGCAATTGCTTTTCAAAGAACAGAAGAGTGATTCTGATATTAAATTCCATGAGTTAAAGAGTGATTCTGATATTAAATTCCATGAGTTAAAGAGTGATTCTGAGGTTAAATTTAATACAATTCATAGCAAATTCCATGAGTTAAAGGGTGATATAAATAATATTGACCAAAAATAAATAATATTGACCAAAAATTTGATAAGCGTTTATGTGAAATGAATAAACGTTTAAATGAGATGGATGAATGTCTTAACAATATTAGAGTACAAGTGGTAGAAAAAATTGAGAAACAAATACAAAAGGTAATTGAAAATTTTGAATGTAAAACAAATGATAATTGTAATGAGATGTATCAAAACGTGGTAGTTGAGAATAAGGAGATTAATGTTGAGAGTGATGAAGATTTTGTTGAAGTAGAGTTTAGTAACGAATTGTTGTTAGCAAATGTCGATGAGAATGAGAGAGAGCGTGAGGACAGTTTAAATGAAGAGCATAAAAAGAGGGCAAATTTTTCTAGTGTGACAGGTGAAGAAAAAGTTTCACCAGCAGTGTTGGAGGACAAAGGTTCCTCTTTATTTTTGTAAAAGACAAAAGGTCTTTCAATTATTTTTGTGATTTAGCTGGTAAAGCCAGGAGATGTAATAAGTATTTGTGTGGCCCTTTGCATGGAGTGAGATAGTTCAGGGGGGTAGTGACAGGTGTTATGATGATGAAAGATGATTTGAGAGAGAATTGTGTATTGATAAAGAGACAGAATTATATAAAGTAAAGAGAGACTATAATGAGTTGAAAGAGATGTTAAATAACTTGAAGTACTTACCTGTTCAACAAAGAGGATCCGTGAGGATATGGCGCCGCAACCCCCCTGAATACTCTACTAAAATTGTGGGTTCTTACCCCCCTAGTCTGGCGACTGCGGCAGCACCCATCCGGTCTTACTGGACTTCTCTGTTCGAGATCCCAACACCGAAAAATCGACAGATACCCGACCCAGTATCGCCTAACTTTAAAACATTCAATTAAAAAATCAACAACGGCCTTCCATCACTCCATATCCCACAACTGATTTGTTTCCTCTTAGCCGTACTGGTTCGTTGACAACGTACTGGCTCATTTTATATTATAGACCCCAAAAAAAATATAGTGTTAATAGAACAATATAGGTTTACAGTGGTACACATAAATTTCAGTTAAATTAAATAATATTCCCCATACAATATTGCCCTCCAAAATGATACATAGATTATACAAGGTATCCTTAACTACTATATATGTATAGGACAAAAAATTCATAACATATGAAAATCTATATGGACAGTAATATACACATCTTAATTCCCAAACACTATCTCAGCTTTAACTTTTTTTTTTTTTTTTTTTTTTTATTCCAATTTGAATTTAAATGAAAGTAAAGTTAAGTTCATTATTAAAAATCATCGTTTCTATTAATTTAATTACCAAATTAGTTTGATTGTATTTAATTTACTTTAATTAATTTAATTAATCTCAAAAGTTACAGTAATTGCCTCATTATTATTTGGTCTGTAAAAAAAAATTAACTTCAATTCTTTTATGTCACAATAAGGTTTTGCTCAAGATACTGATTCATCAAGCTACAACAGTTATCAGCTTCAACACATCTGGCTGTAAACATTGGTCACACAACCTACCCGTTTACATAAACACTTGTGTGCCAGGCTTGTTTTCATAAACACTCTCAGTCTCAACACTCACATAGTCTAAACATTCTGGTTACATCATACTAACCCCTGTACTTCACTTTTCAATTTTTTGTAAATCTTTTAGATAACATATTTGTCTCTTAAATTTTTTATTCCAATTCAGATCAGATATATTTTAATTCACCACAATTACTTTAATAGCATTATCACAATTCATTTATTATTATTGTTACACTCTTTTCACACCTGTAAGCGTTTTATTCTATCTGATTGGTATTATAAACTTTATACTTACAATACATTATCCACTTATTGACCTGAACACAAAATACACACCATACCCACACCAATATCTCCTCGTGACCTCTGAAACACTTTAACAACAATGTTATTTCATACAAACCATTGAACATTAATATCAAATCTCATAAAGCAATTTAAATCCCTTAGAAAAATTCAACCATATAACATTTAAGTCAAGCAAAATATTTAAACATTTCAAATTATTTTAATTAAATCAATTATTGAAAACACAACATTTTTGATTACTTTCACCCATTGCAAGAACTAAAACTCATTCATTATCTTCCTCCAAATTATTTTTGATATTTATTTAAGCTGCAAAATATTAATATCGTTATTATCATCACAACAATTTCTGCTACGTACATACATTAGTTATCTAACATTTTATAATACATACAATTAAATTCACTACACCTGTATTTACAATTCTTCAGCAATAATTATTCAGTTATATCACACTTCATTGTCCAAGGTTGCGAGGTCAGAACCAATAAACAAAACTATTTAAAATTGTCCATTTGTGAATTTAAGGCTCAACCTCCATCGTCATAGATAAGTCTTGAACAGACTCGGCTTTCAACCTCTTATTGGGGGGGGGGGTATTGTAACGGTACAGAATTGTGAGCCACCCCAGTTTAATTTTATATTAATTTAAATCATCATTTTAAGCACTTTCCAAATTGCCAGACTTTCACCTGTGAGGAGCCTCCAGTACAGCAATGCACATTA
Source organism: Magicicada septendecula (assembly GCA_034769895.1). NCBI lineage: Eukaryota > Metazoa > Arthropoda > Insecta > Hemiptera > Cicadidae > Magicicada > Magicicada septendecula. The sequence goes on along the minus strand of CM068375.1, from coordinate 151,432,179 downwards.
TTTAGCCAAAACAATTGCCAGACGTATTGCGTAACCACCTAGCAGCAGGCTTGTGTGAACCCAGTCTGCAGTGTGTCATTAGAGAGTGCACAACAGACAGCCATCATCAGACAGTAAAGTTTTGTGAATTGAAAAATAGTGGCCTCGGGAGTGTAAGATAGGCTGAAATAATTAGTAGGCCTATCTATTCTATTTTATAAAACATACAAACAGTATAATGCGCGGCCAACCTAAGCGAGCTAAGTGTTCGAAAATTTATGTCGGCCGACAAAACAAAACAAAATGTTATTTTAAAGTGGATTAAAATAATAGTGGCGCATCAACCTAATATGAAATAATCAATAACAGTACCGCGGTTAAACAGTGTCAAAACTAAATTATGGTATGTTAAACAGTGCATTCACAGCAGAGGTGCAAAACAGCGGAGTTCTTCAGACGTTAAGTATTAACTGAGTTTTAACCAAGATTATTTTACCTTTTTCCCCAGAGTATAATTCAACATAAATAAATTGTAAATCTAAAATGTACATCAGAGATCTCGAAGTGGAGTTTAAATAGAACGACAAAATCAAAGAACGAATGTGTGTGAGTATGTAGCTAAATCACGTATTGGTTCATTGCAAATAATAAATAGTTGTGGTATACCATCGTTGTCATAAGCCAGTTAATTAAGAAATATTTTGTTACTATGTTTGATTTCACAAATTGTTACTCATTCAACAAGTATTTAATCTAAATGTCATGAAAGAGAGACGAAGTAGTTATTTTGCATAATAAACCAGAGGCAATTTGTTTTAGCGCAAACGGTGTATTTGATCTTTGCCCATATCAAATCCAAATAATCCTTTTTGCAGCTGTTTTCGTCTGAAAGACTCTGGAATAAAACCCTAAGGTAAGAGTTAATTATAATTTAATTAATTGAGTTGTTACATTTGGCGCCCGAACAGGGACGCGAGTATGGGGTTTATAACCTATATTCGCCAGACCTAATTAAGCTGCAGAATGGGTTATTTGGGAGTGGGGCGAGGTTGTAAATTGTAGAAACAAAACTAGGCATATTTATATATGTAAAAATAATAAATAAAAATGGAAAGTAATAGTTTGACCGAATCAACGGTCATGAGTGGGTTGGAGGTCCATTCGACCCCAATACCAGTTCAAAATAGAGAATCAAGTAAGTCAGATGAAATAGATGACTCAGGGATTCATGTAACCCCACCCGTAATGAATCAAAATAAACAATCTGAGGACAATGATATGATAAAAATGATGCAATTGCTTTTCAAAGAACAGAAGAGTGATTCTGATATTAAATTCCATGAGTTAAAGAGTGATTCTGATATTAAATTCCATGAGTTAAAGAGTGATTCTGAGGTTAAATTTAATACAATTCATAGCAAATTCCATGAGTTAAAGGGTGATATAAATAATATTGACCAAAAATAAATAATATTGACCAAAAATTTGATAAGCGTTTATGTGAAATGAATAAACGTTTAAATGAGATGGATGAATGTCTTAACAATATTAGAGTACAAGTGGTAGAAAAAATTGAGAAACAAATACAAAAGGTAATTGAAAATTTTGAATGTAAAACAAATGATAATTATAATGAGATGTATCAAAACGTGGTAGTTGAGAATAAGGAGATTAATGTTGAGAGTGATGAAGATTTTGTTGAAGTAGAGTTTAGTAACGAATTGTTGTTAGCAAATGTCGATGAGAATGAGAGAGAGCGTGAGGACAGTTTAAATGAAGAGCATAAAAAGAGGGCAAATTTTTCTAGTGTGACAGGTGAAGAAAAAGTTTCACCAGCAGTGTTGGAGGACAAAGGTTCCTCTTTATTTTTGTAAAAGACAAAAGGTCTTTCAATTATTTTTGTGATTTAGCTGGTAAAGCCAGGAGATGTAATAAGTATTTGTGTGGCCCTTTGCATGGAGTGAGATAGTTCAGGGGGGTAGTGACAGGTGTTATGATGATGAAAGATGATTTGAGAGAGAATTGTGTATTGATAAAGAGACAGAATTATATAAAGTAAAGAGAGACTATAATGAGTTGAAAGAGATGTTAAATAACTTGAAGTACTTACCTGTTCAACAAAGAGGATCCGTGAGGATATGGCGCCGCAACCCCCCTGAATACTCTACTAAAATTGTGGGTTCTTACCCCCCTAGTCTGGCGACTGCGGCAGCACCCATCCGGTCTTACTGGACTTCTCTGTTCGAGATCCCAACACCGAAAAATCGACAGATACCCGACCCAGTATCGCCTAACTTTAAAACATTCAATTAAAAAATCAACAACGGCCTTCCATCACTCCATATCCCACAACTGATTTGTTTCCTCTTAGCCGTACTGGTTCGTTGACAACGTACTGGCTCATTTTATATTATAGACCCCAAAAAAAATATAGTGTTAATAGAACAATATAGGTTTACAGTGGTACACATAAATTTCAGTTAAATTAAATAATATTCCCCATACAATATTGCCCTCCAAAATGATACATAGATTATACAAGGTATCCTTAACTACTATATATGTATAGGACAAAAAATTCATAACATATGAAAATCTATATGGACAGTAATATACACATCTTAATTCCCAAACACTATCTCAGCTTTAACTTTTTTTTTTTTTTTTTTTTTTTTTTTATTCCAATTTGAATTTAAATGAAAGTAAAGTTAAGTTCATTATTAAAAATCATCGTTTCTATTAATTTAATTACCAAATTAGTTTGATTGTATTTAATTTACTTTAATTAATTTAATTAATCTCAAAAGTTACAGTAATTGCCTCATTATTATTTGGTCTGTAAAAAAAAATTAACTTCAATTCTTTTATGTCACAATAAGGTTTTGCTCAAGATACTGATTCATCAAGCTACAACAGTTATCAGCTTCAACACATCTGGCTGTAAACATTGGTCACACAACCTACCCGTTTACATAAACACTTGTGTGCCAGGCTTGTTTTCATAAACACTCTCAGTCTCAACACTCACATAGTCTAAACATTCTGGTTACATCATACTAACCCCTGTACTTCACTTTTCAATTTTTTGTAAATCTTTTAGATAACATATTTGTCTCTTAAATTTTTTATTCCAATTCAGATCAGATATATTTTAATTCACCACAATTACTTTAATAGCATTATCACAATTCATTTATTATTATTGTTACACTCTTTTCACACCTGTAAGCGTTTTATTCTATCTGATTGGTATTATAAACTTTATACTTACAATACATTATCCACTTATTGACCTGAACACAAAATACACACCATACCCACACCAATATCTCCTCGTGACCTCTGAAACACTTTAACAACAATGTTATTTCATACAAACCATTGAACATTAATATCAAATCTCATAAAGCAATTTAAATCCCTTAGAAAAATTCAACCATATAACATTTAAGTCAAGCAAAATATTTAAACATTTCAAATTATTTTAATTAAATCAATTATTGAAAACACAACATTTTTGATTACTTTCACCCATTGCAAGAACTAAAACTCATTCATTATCTTCCTCCAAATTATTTTTGATATTTATTTAAGCTGCAAAATATTAATATCGTTATTATCATCACAACAATTTCTGCTACGTACATACATTAGTTATCTAACATTTTATAATACATACAATTAAATTCACTACACCTGTATTTACAATTCTTCAGCAATAATTATTCAGTTATATCACACTTCATTGTCCAAGGTTGCGAGGTCAGAACCAATAAACAAACTATTTAAAATTGTCCATTTGTGAATTTAAGGCTCAACCTCCATCATCATAGATAAGTCTTGAACAGACTAGGCTTTCAACCTCTTATTGGGGGGGGGGGTATTGTAACGGTACAGAATTGTGAGCCACCCCAGTTTAATTTTATATTAATTTAAATCATCATTTTAAGCACTTTCCAAATTGCCAGACTTTCACCTGTGAGGAGCCTCCAGTACAGCAATGCACATTATTTAGCCAAAACAATTGCCAGACGTATTGCGTAACCACCTAGCAGCAGGCTTGTGTGAACCCAGTCTGCAGTGTGTCATTAGAGAGTGCACAACAGACAGCCATCATCAGACAGTAAAGTTTTGTGAATTGAAAAATAGTGGCCTCGGGAGTGTAAGATAGGCTGAAATAATTAGTAGGCCTATCTATTCTATTTTATAAAACATACAAACAGTATAATGCGCGGCCAACCTAAGCGAGCTAAGTGTTCGAAAATTTATGTCGGCCGACAAAACAAAACGAAATGTTATTTTAAAGTGGATTAAAATAATAGTGGCGCATAAACCTAATATGAAATAATCAATAACAGTACCGCGGTTAAACAGTGTCAAAACTAAATTATGGTATGTTAAACAGTGCATTCACAGCAGAGGTGCAAAACAGCGGAGTTCTTCAGACGTTAAGTATTAACTGAGTTTTAACCAAGATTATTTTACCTTTTTCCCCAGAGTATAATTCAACATAAATAAATTGTAAATCTAAAATGTACATCAGAGATCTTGAAGTGGGGTTTAAATAGAACGACAAAATCAAAGAACGAATGTGTGTGAGTATGTAGCTAAATCACGTATTGGTTCATTACAAATAATAAATAGTTGTGGTATACCATCGTTGTCATAAGCCAGTTAATTAAGAAATATTTTGTTACTATGTTTGATTTCACAAATTGTTACTCATTCAACAAGTATTTAATCTAAATGTCATGAAAGAGAGACGAAGTAGTTATTTTGCATAATAAACCAGAGGCAATTTGTTTTAGCGCAAACGGTGTATTTGATCTTTGCCCATATCAAATCCAGGTGTATTTGATCTTTGCCCATATCAAATCCAAATAATCCTTTTTGCAGCTGTTTTCGTCTGAAAGACTCTGGAATAAAACCCTAAGGTAAGAGTTAATTATAATTTAATTAATTGAGTTGTTACATTTGGCGCCCGAACAGGGACGCTAGTATGGGGTTTGTAACCTATATTCGCCAGACCTAATTAAGCTGCAGAATGGGTTATTTGGGAGTGGGGCGAGGTTGTAAATTGTAGAAACAAAACTAGGCATATTTATATATGTAAAAATAATAAATAAAAATGGAAAGTAATAGTTTGACCGAATCAACGGTCATGAGTGGGTTGGAGGTCCATTCGACCCCAATACCAGTTCAAAATAGAGAATCAAGTAAGTCAGATGAAATAGATGACTCAGGGATTCATGTAACCCCACTCATAATGAATCAAAATAAACAATCTGAGGACAATGATATGATAAAAATGATGCAATTGCTTTTCAAAGAACAGAAGAGTGATTCTGATATTAAATTCCATGAGTTAAAGAGTGATTCTGATATTAAATTCCATGAGTTAAAGAGTGATTCTGAGGTTAAATTTAATACAATTCATAGCAAATTCCATGAGTTAAAGGGTGATATAAATAATATTGACCAAAAATAAATAATATTGACCAAAAATTTGATAAGCGTTTATGTGAAATGAATAAACGTTTAAATGAGATGGATGAATGTCTTAACAATATTAGAGTACAAGTGGTAGAAAAAATTGAGAAACAAATACAAAAGGTAATTGAAAATTTTGAATGTAAAACAAATGATAATTATAATGAGATGTATCAAAACGTGGTAGTTGAGAATAAGGAGATTAATGTTGAGAGTGATGAAGATTTTGTTGAAGTAGAGTTTAGTAACGAATTGTTGTTAGCAAATGTCGATGAGAATGAGAGAGAGCGTGAGGACAGTTTAAATGAAGAGCATAAAAAGAGGGCAAATTTTTCTAGTGTGACAGGTGAAGAAAAAGTTTCACCAGCAGTGTTGGAGGACAAAGGTTCCTCTTTATTTTTGTAAAAGACAAAAGGTCTTTCAATTATTTTTGTGATTTAGCTGGTAAAGCCAGGAGATGTAATAAGTATTTTGTGTGGCCCTTTGCATGGAGTGAGATAGTTCAGGGGGGTAGTGACAGGTGTTATGATGATGAAAGATGTTTTGAGAGAGAATTGTGTATTGATAAAGAGACAGAATTATATAAAGTAAAGAGAGACTATAATGAGTTGAAAGAGATGTTAAATAACTTGAAGTACTTACCTGTTCAACAAAGAGGATCCGTGAGGATATGGCGCCGCAACCCCCCTGAATACTCTACTAAAATTGTGGGTTCTTACCCCCCTAGTCTGGCGACTGCGGCAGCACCCATCCGGTCTTACTGGACTTCTCTGTTCGAGATCCCAACACCGAAAAATCGACAGATACCCGACCCAGTATCGCCTAACTTTAAAACATTCAATTAAAAAATCAACAACGGCCTTCCATCACTCCATATCCCACAACTGATTTGTTTCCTCTTAGCCGTACTGGTTCGTTGACAACGTACTGGCTCATTTTATATTATAGACCCCAAAAAAAATATAGTGTTAATAGAACAATATAGGTTTACAGTGGTACACATAAATTTCAGTTAAATTAAATAATATTCCCCATACAATATTGCCCTCCAAAATGATACATAGATTATACAAGGTATCCTTAACTACTATATATGTATAGGACAAAAAATTCATAACATATGAAAATCTATATGGACAGTAATATACACATCTTAATTCCCAAACACTATCTCAGCTTTATCGTTTTTTTTTTTTTTTTTTTTTTTCCAATTTGAATTCAAATGAAAGTAAAGTTAAGTTCATTGTTAAAAATCATCGTTTCTATTAATTTAATTACCAAATTAGTTTGATTGTATTTAATTTACTTTAATTAATTTAATTAATCTCAAAAGTTACAGTAATTGCCTCATTATTATTTGGTCTGTAAAAAAAAATTAACTTCAATTCTTTTATGTCACAATAAGGTTTTGCTCAAGATACTGATTCATCAAGCTACAACAGTTATCAGCTTCAACACATCTGGCTGTAAACATTGGTCACACAACCTACCCGTTTACATAAACACTTGTGTGCCAGGCTTGTTTTCATAAACACTCTCAGTCTCAACACTCACATAGTCTAAACATTCTGGTTACATCATACTAACCCCTGTACTTCACTTTTCAATTTTTTGTAAATCTTTTAGATAACATATTTGTCTCTTAAATTTTTTATTCCAATTCAGATCAGATATATTTTAATTCACCACAATTACTTTAATAGCATTATCACAATTCATTTATTATTATTGTTACACTCTTTTCACACCTGTAAGCGTTTTATTCTATCTGATTGGTATTATAAACTTTATACTTACAATACATTATCCACTTATTGTCCTGAACACAAAATACACACCATACCCACACCAATATCTCCTCGTGACCTCTGAAACACTTTAACAACAATGTTATTTCATACAAACCATTGAACATTAATATCAAATCTCATAAAGCAATTTAAATCCCTTAGAAAAATTCAACCATATAACATTTAAGTCAAGCAAAATATTTAAACATTTCAAATTATTTTAATTAAATCAATTATTGAAAACACAACATTTTTGATTACTTTCACCCATTGCAAGAACTAAAACTCATTCATTATCTTCCTCCAAATTATTTTTGATATTTATTTAAGCTGCAAAATATTAATATCGTTATTATCATCACAACAATTTCTGCTACGTACATACATTAGTTATCTAACATTTTATAATACATACAATTAAATTCACTACACCTGTATTTACAATTCTTCAGCAATAATTATTCAGTTATATCACACTTCATTGTCCAAGGTTGCGAGGTCAGAACCAATAAACAAACTATTTAAAATTGTCCATTTGTGAATTTAAGGCTCAACCTCCATCGTCATAGATAAGTCTTGAACAGACTCGGCTTTCAACCTCTTATTGGGGGGGGGGGTATTGTAACGGTACAGAATTGTGAGCCACCCCAGTTTAATTTTATATTAATTTAAATCATCATTTTAAGCACTTTCCAAATTGCCAGACTTTCACCTGTGAGGAGCCTCCAGTACAGCAATGCACATTATTTAGCCAAAACAATTGCCAGACGTATTGCGTAACCACCTAGCAGCAGGCTTGTGTGAACCCAGTCTGCAGTGTGTCATTAGAGAGTGCACAACAGACAGCCATCATCAGACAGTAAAGTTTTGTGAATTGAAAAATAGTGGCCTCGGGAGTGTAAGATAGGCTGAAATAATTAGTAGGCCTATCTATTCTATTTTATAAAACATACAAACAGTATAATGCGCGGCCAACCTAAGCGAGCTAAGTGTTCGAAAATTTATGTCGGCCGACAAAACAAAACGAAATGTTATTTTAAAGTGGATTAAAATAATAGTGGCGCATCAACCTAATATGAAATAATCAATAACAGTACCGCGGTTAAACAGTGTCAAAACTAAATTATGGTATGTTAAACAGTGCATTCACAGCAGAGGTGCAAAACAGCGGAGTTCTTCAGACGTTAAGTATTAACTGAGTTTTAACCAAGATTATTTTACCTTTTTCCCCAGAGTATAATTCAACATAAATAAATTGTAAATCTAAAATGTACATCAGAGATCTCGAAGTGGGGTTTAAATAGAACGACAAAATCAAAGAACGAATGTGTGTGAGTATGTAGCTAAATCACGTATTGGTTCATTACAAATAATAAATAGTTGTGGTATACCATCGTTGTCATAAGCCAGTTAATTAAGAAATATTTTGTTACTATGTTTGATTTCACAAATTGTTACTCATTCAACAAGTATTTAATCTAAATGTCATGAAAGAGAGACGAAGTAGTTATTTTGCATAGATCTTTGCCCATATCAAATCCAGGTGTATTTGATCTTTGCCCATATCAAATCCAAATAATCCTTTTTGCAGCTGTTTTCGTCTGAAAGACTCTGGAATAAAACCCTAAGGTAAGAGTTAATTATAATTTAATTAATTGAGTTGTTACATTTGGCGCCCGAACAGGGACGCGAGTATGGGGTTTGTAACCTATATTCGCCAGACCTAATTAAGCTGCAGAATGGGTTATTTGGGAGTGGGGCGAGGTTGTAAATTGTAGAAACAAAACTAGGCATATTTATATATGTAAAAATAATAAATACAAATGGAAAGTAATAGTTTGACCGAATCAACGGTCATGAGTGGGTTGGAGGTCCATTCGACCCCAATACCAGTTCAAAATAGAGAATCAAGTAAGTCAGATGAAATAGATGACTCAGGGATTCATGTAACCCCACCCGTAATGAATCAAAATAAACAATCTGAGGACAATGATATGATAAAAATGATGCAATTGCTTTTCAAAGAACAGAAGAGTGATTCTGATATTAAATTCCATGAGTTAAAGAGTGATTCTGATATTAAATTCCATGAGTTAAAGAGTGATTCTGAGGTTAAATTTAATACAATTCATAGCAAATTCCATGAGTTAAAGGGTGATATAAATAATATTGACCAAAAATAAATAATATTGACCAAAAATTTGATAAGCGTTTATGTGAAATGAATAAACGTTTAAATGAGATGGATGAATGTCTTAACAATATTAGAGTACAAGTGGTAGAAAAAATTGAGAAACAAATACAAAAGGTAATTGAAAATTTTGAATGTAAAACAAATGATAATTATAATGAGATGTATCAAAACGTGGTAGTTGAGAATAAGGAGATTAATGTTGAGAGTGATGAAGATTTTGTTGAAGTAGAGTTTAGTAACGAATTGTTGTTAGCAAATGTCGATGAGAATGAGAGAGAGTGTGAGGACAGTTTAAATGAAGAGCATAAAAAGAGGGCAAATTTTTCTAGTGTGACAGGTGAAGAAAAAGTTTCACCAGCAGTGTTGGAGGACAAAGGTTCCTCTTTATTTTTGTAAAAGACAAAAGGTCTTTCAATTATTTTTGTGATTTAGCTGGTAAAGCCAGGAGATGTAATAAGTATTTGTGTGGCCCTTTGCATGGAGTGAGATAGTTCAGGGGGGTAGTGACAGGTGTTATGATGATGAAAGATGATTTGAGAGAGAATTGTGTATTGATAAAGAGACAGAATTATATAAAGTAAAGAGAGACTATAATGAGTTGAAAGAGATGTTAAATAACTTGAAGTACTTACCTGTTCAACAAAGAGGATCCGTGAGGATATGGCGCCGCAACCCCCCTGAATACTCTACTAAAATTGTGGGTTCTTACCCCCCTAGTCTGGCGACTGCGGCAGCACCCATCCGGTCTTACTGGACTTCTCTGTTCGAGATCCCAACACCGAAAAATCGACAGATACCCGACCCAGTATCGCCTAACTTTAAAACATTCAATTAAAAAATCAACAACGGCCTTCCATCACTCCATATCCCACAACTGATTTGTTTCCTCTTAGCCGTACTGGTTCGTTGACAACGTACTGGCTCATTTTATATTATAGACCCCAAAAAAAATATAGTGTTAATAGAACAATATAGGTTTACAGTGGTACACATAAATTTCAGTTAAATTAAATAATATTCCCCATACAATATTGCCCTCCAAAATGATACATAGATTATACAAGGTATCCTTAACTACTATATATGTATAGGACAAAAAATTCATAACATATGAAAATCTATATGGACAGTAATATACACATCTTAATTCCCAAACACTATCTCAGCTTTATCGTTTTTTTTTTTTTTTCCAATTTGAATTCAAATGAAAGTAAAGTTAAGTTCATTGTTAAAAATCATCGTTTCTATTAATTTAATTACCAAATTAGTTTGATTGTATTTAATTTACTTTAATTAATTTAATTAATCTCAAAAGTTACAGTAATTGCCTCATTATTATTTGGTCTGTAAAAAAAAATTAACTTCAATTCTTTTATGTCACAATAAGGTTTTGCTCAAGATACTGATTCATCAAGCTACAACAGTTATCAGCTTCAACACATCTGGCTGTAAACATTGGTCACACAACCTACCCGTTTACATAAACACTTGTGTGCCAGGCTTGTTTTCATAAACACTCTCAGTCTCAACACTCACATAGTCTAAACATTCTGGTTACATCATACTAACCCCTGTACTTCACTTTTCAATTTTTTGTAAATCTTTTAGATAACATATTTGTCTCTTAAATTTTTTATTCCAATTCAGATCAGATATATTTTAATTCACCACAATTACTTTAATAGCATTATCACAATTCATTTATTATTATTGTTACACTCTTTTCACACCTGTAAGCGTTTTATTCTATCTGATTGGTATTATAAACTTTATACTTACAATACATTATCCACTTATTGTCCTGAACACAAAATACACACCATACCCACACCAATATCTCCTCGTGACCTCTGAAACACTTTAACAACAATGTTATTTCATACAAACCATTGAACATTAATATCAAATCTCATAAAGCAATTTAAATCCCTTAGAAAAATTCAACCATATAACATTTAAGTCAAGCAAAATATTTAAACATTTCAAATTATTTTAATTAAATCAATTATTGAAAACACAACATTTTTGATTACTTTCACCCATTGCAAGAACTAAAACTCATTCATTATCTTCCTCCAAATTATTTTTGATATTTATTTAAGCTGCAAAATATTAATATCGTTATTATCATCACAACAATTTCTGCTACGTACATACATTAGTTATCTAACATTTTATAATACATACAATTAAATTCACTACACCTGTATTTACAATTCTTCAGCAATAATTATTCAGTTATATCACACTTCATTGTCCAAGGTTGCGAGGTCAGAACCAATAAACAAACTATTTAAAATTGTCCATTTGTGAATTTAAGGCTCTACCTCCATCGTCATAGATAAGTCTTGAACAGACTCGGCTTTCAACCTCTTATTGGGGGGGGGGGGTATTGTAACGGTACAGAATTGTGAGCCACCCCAGTTTAATTTTATATTAATTTAAATCATCATTTTAAGCACTTTCCAAATTGCCAGACTTTCACCTGTGAGGAGCCTCCAGTACAGCAATGCACATTATTTAGCCAAAACAATTGCCAGACGTATTGCGTAACCACCTAGCAGCAGGCTTGTGTGAACCCAGTCTGCAGTGTGTCATTAGAGAGTGCACAACAGACAGCCATCATCAGACAGTAAAGTTTTGTGAATTGAAAAATAGTGGCCTCGGGAGTGTAAGATAGGCTGAAATAATTAGTAGGCCTATCTATTCTATTTTATAAAACATACAAACAGTATAATGCGCGGCCAACCTAAGCGAGCTAAGTGTTCGAAAATTTATGTCGGCCGACAAAACAAAACGAAATGTTATTTTAAAGTGGATTAAAATAATAGTGGCGCATCAACCTAATATGAAATAATCAATAACAGTACCGCGGTTAAACAGTGTCAAAACTAAATTATGGTATGTTAAACAGTGCATTCACAGCAGAGGTGCAAAACAGCGGAGTTCTTCAGACGTTAAGTATTAACTGAGTTTTAACCAAGATTATTTTACCTTTTTCCCCAGAGTATAATTCAACATAAATAAATTGTAAATCTAAAATGTACATCAGAGATCTCGAAGTGGGGTTTAAATAGAACGACAAAATCAAAGAACGAATGTGTGTGAGTATGTAGCTAAATCACGTATTGGTTCATTGCAAATAATAAATAGTTGTGGTATACCATCGTTGTCATAAGCTAGTTAATTAAGAAATATTTTGTTACTATGTTTGATTTCACAAATTGTTACTCATTCAACAAGTATTTAATCTAAATGTCATGAAAGAGAGACGAAGTAGTTATTTTGCATAATAAACCAGAGGCAATTTGTTTTAGCGCAAACGGTGTATTTGATCTTTGCCCATATCAAATCCAGGTGTATTTGATCTTTGCCCATATCAAATCCAAATAATCCTTTTTGCAGCTGTTTTCGTCTGAAAGACTCTGGAATAAAACCCTAAGGTAAGAGTAAATTATAATTTAATTAATTGAGTTGTTACATTTGGCGCCCGAACAGGGACGCGAGTATGGGGTTTATAACCTATATTCGCCAGACCTAATTAAGCTGCAGAACGGGTTATTTGGGAGTGGGGCGAGGTTGTAAATTGTAGAAACAAAACTAGGCATATTTATATATGTAAAAATAATAAATAAAAATGGAAAGTAATAGTTTGACCGAATCAACGGTCATGAGTGGGTTGGAGGTCCATTCGACCCCAATACCAGTTCAAAATAGAGAATCAAGTAAGTCAGTTGAAATAGATGACTCAGGGATTCATGTAACCCCACCCGTAATGAATCAAAATAAACAATCTGAGGACAATGATATGATAAAAATGATGCAATTGCTTTTCAAAGAACAGAAGAGTGATTCTGATATTAAATTCCATGAGTTAAAGAGTGATTCTGATATTAAATTCCATGAGTTAAAGAGTGATTCTGAGGTTAAATTTAATACAATTCATAGCAAATTCCATGAGTTAAAGGGTGATATAAATAATATTGACCAAAAATTTGATAAGCGTTTATGTGAAATGAATAAACGTTTAAATGAGATGGATGAATGTCTTAACAATATTAGAGTACAAGTGGTAGAAAAAATTGAGAAACAAATACAAAAGGTAATTGAAAATTTTGAATGTAAAACAAATGATATTTATAATGAGATGTATCAAAACGTGGTAGTTGAGAATAAGGAGATTAATGTTGAGAGTGATGAAGATTTTGTTGAAGTAGAGTTTAGTAACGAATTGTTGTTAGCAAATGTCGATGAGAATGAGAGAGAGCGTGAGGACAGTTTAAATGAAGAGCATAAAAAGAGGGCAAATTTTTCTAGTGTGACAGGTGAAGAAAAAGTTTCACCAGCAGTGTTGGAGGACAAAGGTTCCTCTTTAGTTTTTGTAAAAGACAAAAGGTCTTTCAATTATTTTTGTGATTTAGCTGGTAAAGCCAGGAGATGTAATAAGTATTTTGTGTGGCCCTTTGCATGGAGTGAGATAGTTCAGGGGGGTAGTGACAGGTGTTATGATGATGAAAGATGTTTTGAGAGAGAATTGTGTATTGATAAAGAGACAGAATTATATAAAGTAAAGAGAGACTATAATGAGTTGAAAGAGATGTTAAATAACTTGAAGTACTTACCTGTTCAACAAAGAGGATCCGTGAGGATATGGCGCCGCAACCCCCCTGAATACTCTACTAAAATTGTGGGTTCTTACCCCCCTAGTCTGGCGACTGCGGCAGCACCCATCCGGTCTTACTGGACTTCTCTGTTCGAGATCCCAACACCGAAAAATCGAACAGATACCCGACCCAGTATCGCCTAACTTTAAAACATTCAATTAAAAAATCAACAACGGCCTTCCATCACTCCATATCCCACAACTGATTTGTTTCCTCTTAGCCGTACTGGTTCGTTGACAACGTACTGGCTCATTTTATATTATAGACCCCAAAAAAAATATAGTGTTAATAGAACAATATAGGTTTACAGTGGTACACATAAATTTCAGTTAAATTAAATAATATTCCCCATACAATATTGCCCTCCAAAATGATACATAGATTATACAAGGTATCCTTAACTACTATATATGTATAGGACAAAAAATTCATAACATATGAAAATCTATATGGACAGTAATATACACATCTTAATTCCCAAACACTATCTCAGCTTTATCGTTTTTTTTTTTTTTTTCCAATTTGAATTCAAATGAAAGTAAAGTTAAGTTCATTGTTAAAAATCATCGTTTCTATTAATTTAATTACCAAATTAGTTTGATTGTATTTAATTTACTTTAATTAATTTAATTAATCTCAAAAGTTACAGTAATTGCCTCATTATTATTTGGTCTGTAAAAAAAATTAACTTCAATTCTTTTATGTCACAATAAGGTTTTGCTCAAGATACTGATTCATCAAGCTACAACAGTTATCAGCTTCAACACATCTGGCTGTAAACATTGGTCACACAACCTACCCGTTTACATAAACACTTGTGTGCCAGGCTTGTTTTCATAAACACTCTCAGTCTCAACACTCACATAGTCTAAACATTCTGGTTACATCATACTAACCCCTGTACTTCACTTTTCAATTTTTTGTAAATCTTTTAGATAACATATTTGTCTCTTAAATTTTTTATTCCAATTCAGATCAGATATATTTTAATTCACCACAATTACTTTAATAGCATTATCACAATTCATTTATTATTATTGTTACACTCTTTTCACACCTGTAAGCGTTTTATTCTATCTGATTGGTATTATAAACTTTATACTTACAATACATTATCCACTTATTGACCTGAACACAAAATACACACCATACCCACACCAATATCTCCTCGTGACCTCTGAAACACTTTAACAACAATGTTATTTCATACAAACCATTGAACATTAATATCAAATCTCATAAAGCAATTTAAATCCCTTAGAAAAATTCAACCATATAACATTTAAGTCAAGCAAAATATTTAAACATTTCAAATTATTTTAATTAAATCAATTATTGAAAACACAACATTTTTGATTACTTTCACCCATTGCAAGAACTACAACTCATTCATTATCTTCCTCCAAATTATTTTTGATATTTATTTAAGCTGCAAAATATTAATATCGTTATTATCATCACAACAATTTCTGCTACGTACATACATTAGTTATCTAACATTTTATAATACATACAATTAAATTCACTACACCTGTATTTACAATTCTTCAGCAATAATTATTCTGTTATATCACACTTCATTGTCCAAGGTTGCGAGGTCAGAACCAATAAACAAACTATTTAAAATTGTCCATTTGTGAATTTAAGGCTCAACCTCCATCGTCATAGATAAGTCTTGAACAGACTCGGCTTTCAACCTCTTATTGGGGGGGGGGTATTGTAACGGTACAGAATTGTGAGCCACCCCAGTTTAATTTTATATTAATTTAAATCATCATTTTAAGCACTTTCCAAATTGCCAGACTTTCACCTGTGAGGAGCCTCCAGTACAGCAATGCACATTATTTAGCCAAAACAATTGCCAGACGTATTGCGTAACCACCTAGCAGCAGGCTTGTGTGAACCCAGTCTGCAGTGTGTCATTAGAGAGTGCACAACAGACAGCCATCATCAGACAGTAAAGTTTTGTGAATTGAAAAATAGTGGCCTCGGGAGTGTAAGATAGGCTGAAATAATTAGTAGGCCTATCTATTCTATTTTATAAAACATACAAACAGTATAATGCGCGGCCAACCTAAGCGAGCTAAGTGTTCGAAAATTTATGTCGGCCGACAAAACAAAACGAAATGTTATTTTAAAGTGGATTAAAATAATAGTGGCGCATCAACCTAATATGAAATAATCAATAACAGTACCGCGGTTAAACAGTGTCAAAACTAAATTATGGTATGTTAAACAGTGCATTCACAGCAGAGGTGCAAAACAGCGGAGTTCTTCAGACGTTAAGTATTAACTGAGTTTTAACCAAGATTATTTTACCTTTTTCCCCAGAGTATAATTCAACATAAATAAATTGTAAATCTAAAATGTACATCAGAGATCTCGAAGTGGGGTTTAAATAGAACGACAAAATCAAAGAACGAATGTGTGTGAGTATGTAGCTAAATCACGTATTGGTTCATTGCAAATAATAAATAGTTGTGGTATACCATCGTTGTCATAAGCTAGTTAATTAAGAAATATTTTGTTACTATGTTTGATTTCACAAATTGTTACTCATTCAACAAGTATTTAATCTAAATGTCATGAAAGAGAGACGAAGTAGTTATTTTGCATAATAAACCAGAGGCAATTTGTTTTAGCGCAAACGGTGTATTTGATCTTTGCCCATATCAAATCCAAATAATCCTTTTTGCAGCTGTTTTCGTCTGAAAGACTCTGGAATAAAACCCTAAGGTAAGAGTTAATTATAATTTAATTAATTGAGTTGTTACAAACACACAATTAAATGTTCATTCTTAAACTGTCTAACCGCCGTCATCGTAAAATTAATCTTCTTATCACATAACATTTTTCATTTTTATTTATATGTCTCATATGGATATCATTTGTGTAATACCCATAAAAATTTGTTTTTTCCATTGTACCACAATACTAAGGCATAGGGTTACCCCCCTATTATTATTTTGTCATAAACCAAGTCAACATTATTATTTTTTGTCAAATCTCCGTCAGTATTTTTTGTTATTCCCAGGTAAAGTACGTTATTATCACAATTGTCTGCTATTACCAGTACACTAACTCTCCCCACATGTACATATTCATCATCAATATAATCATTGTCATTGTTTACTACTGAACAAGGTAAGTTTACATGATTTATCATAATTCTCTCACTATTTAACTCCTTAACTAATCCTTCATAATCTCTGCTTAATCTGAACAACTCAATTACTCTCTCTCGCTCTTCATAATCACTCTCCCAACCCAATCTCACATTCTCATTCCACACAGAGGGCAAAACCATTTTACTATAACACCATCTGGCTCTACCAGATAAACACAAAAAACTTTGTTGACTATTTGCCGACCCATTGTCGCCCAAATGTCCTAGTGAGGATCTTTTATCCTCTTGCACCGCTTGTGAAGTCTTTGCTTCACATTGAACCCCAGAAAGATTTACCCCCTGTTCACCCTCTACAATTAAACTATTTCTATACTCCCTTTCTAAATCATAAACGCTAACTAGCAGCCCCTGAGTAACGTCAACTCTCATTCTATTCTTATTTACTGTATCACTTTTTGATACCCTATTTTCAAATACCTCTTTATTATTAATGTTCAACATTAGTTCACTATCATTATTACAGTTATCACTGTTATTTTCTCTGTTACTTACCTTGCACACTTTCACCTGATTTACATTTAAACTAACCTCATTATCCATTATATTTCCCTTATTTTCACTTACCTTGTTAACTGTTACTTCCTTGTTTCTATTCTCATTAGCGCATCCACTCTCAGTATTATAACCATTGTTCACTTGTTTTTTTGTCGAATCTATCAACTTCTCCCATTTTTCGTCACTTTCATCAAGACGTTTAATTAATTCATTAAATTTTGTATTTACATCACTACTTAATTTATCAAATTTATTCTCGAACTTTTCATCATTACTATCAAAACGTTGATCAATATCGTTAAGTTTTACATTCTGTTCCTCAAATATATTACTTTGTTCATTTAGTTTGACATTCACTTCGTCAAAATTACTACTAATTTTATCGAACTTACTATTCTGAACATCAAATTTAATATTCATATTCTCAGACATGGTTTTCATAAAATTCATCATATCAGCTATTGTACACACTTTTTCTTTTATTCTAGTCACTACGGGAGTAGATTTTGCTCCCGCCTCACTAATTACTACGGATTGTGTTATATTTTCATCTAAACTATTTTCATCTATCCGGCTTGGAGTTGTCTCCAACCCCGAATCATTCACTACAACTGATTCAATTATAATGTTTTCTTGGACCGTAATTGGCATTAAGCCACCTCCTGACTCACTCGTAACTGTCGAGCCGGTCAGATTTATTTCGTTAACGTCTTCCATCTTTATCAACGTAATTAATTTAAGTAAATAATTTTTAAACAATAAACTGCCTACACAATTATAAATCTCTTAACATTTACTTTTCGTAACTTTTCATTACACGTTTATGTGGTTTACAAAATGCCCTCACTCACAAATAACCCGTTCTGCAGCTTATTTAGGCCTGATCTGTGCGATTTAAAATAAATCACACAAATCGTCCAACTGCTCCGGGCGCCATTAAAACTATTTAATTTCAATCAATTATTAATTAATATATTCGAGTCCCTGTTCTTGGGCGTCATTGAAACTATATAATTTACTTCAATTATTAATATAATATAATATCTTACCTTCGGGCTCTCCTCCAGGGTTTTACAGACGAACACAGCTGCAGAATAGGTTATCTGGGTTTAAGTTACAAAATGATTACGCTAACACAAAATTTTTGGATTCTAACAAATTATCTTTCTTTTTTATTAAGCACTCATATCATTATCTTTACTTTATGCAGTCATAATAGAACAGGTTATTATATTACTCCTGGCTCTACCTTTTCTTGCTGTTACCAATAAATTACAAATAATTGTCAATCAAAAACAAGTGTACATAAAAAAAAACTTTCCTTAACTACTTCTGAATTAACTATAATAACTTCTATTTAATGAATTCTATTTAATGAACCAGTACTACTTTTATATCTTTTCCCCCCTTACTCTGTTTTATAAAAACCCCTTATTAATTAATCTTGTTTAACCCTTTATCTATGATAAATTATACTTCAAAAGATTTTACATGATTTTATAATGGAAAGTCAGTCGATACTTAACTAGAGATGATCTCCGCTGTTGCACTGTTGCTACAAATTCGGTCTTTTTGGTTGACACGCCGTAAATTTGTTTTCACTGTTTAATTTTGACGTTGTTATTGAATGGTTCAGATCATATACTTCACTGTCTTTTTAACTCACTTGACAATATAATTTTTTCGTCAGCCGTCGTAACTTTTGCTCGAGCACTTAAGTATCTTTATTAGCTGGCCGCGCGGCCATGAGTTGCAGTTGAACTGAATAGGCCGAATTTATTTTACAGCCTATCTTGCACGCCCGAGGCCACTGTTTTTAACTAACTTGTAAAACTGCTCTTTACTACTGTCTGATGCAAACACTATGGTGACAATCTGCTTACTGTGATTCACACACACACAGACTGCTGCTGGCAAGCTATTACGGTAATACGTCTGGTTGGGCAGGCTACAGGCTTCAGACATAAACATAAATATAAATAGTCTGCCATAACATTGTATGTTACAATGGGGCACCTCACAGGTGAATGCTGACTGCTTTCAAATTAAAACTGAATCTTTACTGTCTCTTTCTATCATACAATTCTGTACCGTTACAATTTATTTAAGATTCCTTGACAATTCAGTGTGTGTGTGTGTGTATATATATATATATATATATATATATATATTACTATAATAACTATTTTACCTCAAGATGTATTTTTTCCTTTAGGGACATGTTTCGGGAGATCCTGTTCTCCCATTTTCAACCTTCGCCATCTTGCTTCTGGTGCAGTATTTGTGTGTTGGCTTTTGGATGTTATTATGGTGGTTTGTTGGTCTTTGGTCCTTCAATGTTGCATTATTGTGTGTGGTTGTGATATCTGTTTTTGTATTTTGTGTATTTTCGATGTTGAGTGCTTTGAATATTGTGTCATGTTTTGTATTGATTTGTATTTGTTCTGGTATTAATTTGTTTTGTGTTTTATGTTTGTAAATCTGTAAATTTCCCATATGTTCATTATGGTGCCTTTGTGTGGTATATGTTTTATTAGTGTTACATTGGTTATGTCTGGGAATTCATGTCCTGTGTTTATTGCATGTGTGGCTAAATTGGATTTATATATGTTTGGTTTTTTGTATGCATTTAGGTGTTCAAAATAACGTTTTTTCAGCTGTTTTTTGTTTGTCCTATATAACATTTATTGCAATCTTGGCATTCAATTTTGTATATACCGTTGGTTGTTGTATTATCTTTATTGTGTGAGTTATTTAGATTTTGTAATTTATTTTTATTAGTTTTGTATGCTATTTTTATATCTGTGTTTTTAAATAGTTTTGTTAGTTTTGACATTTTATTATTTATATATGTGAATGTGGCCCATTTTTTGTTGTTGTTATTATTTATGTGTTGTTCAGTTTGATTAATTCTTAATTGTTCAGTTTTTATTTTGTATTTGATTTTATTTTCTATTTTGATCATAGTATTTTTATTGTATCCATTTGCATAACCAATTTGGTATATTATATTTCTTTCTTTGTCAGTTTCTAAAAAACTATTTAAAAACACAGATATGAAAATAGCATACAAAACTAATAAAAATAAATTACAAAATCTAAATAACTCACACAATAAAGATAATACAACAACCAACGGTATATACAAAATTGAATGCAAAGATTGCAATAAATGTTATATAGGACAAACAAAAAAACAGCTGAAAAAACGTTATTTTGAACACCTAAATGCATACAAAAAACCAAACATATATAAATCCAATTTAGCCACACATGCAATAAACACAGGACATGAATTCCCAGACATAATCAATGTAACACTAATAAAACATATACCACACAAAGGCACCATAATGAACATATGGGAAAATTTACAGATTTACAAACATAAAACACAAAACAAATTAATACCAGAACAAATACAAATCAATACAAAACATGACACAATATTCAAAGCACTCAACATCGAAAATACACAAAATACAAAAACAGATACCACAACCACACACAATAATGCAACATTGAAGGACCAAAGACCAACAAACCACCATAATAACATCCAAAAGCCAACACACAAATACTGCACCAGAAGCAAGATGGCGAAGGTTGAAAATGGGAGAACAGGATCTCCCGAAACATGTCCCTAAAGGAAAAAATACATCTTGAGGTAAAATACTTATAAGTATTATAGTATTATATACATCAAGAAACGGACTGTAGCAGAAAGTAATGAAATATATATATATATATATTTATTGTAAGAAGACCCTGTATGCCGGTCTTTACAAAAATAAAATAGTAGAGAAAAATTTTATAAAAAATAAAATTTTCAATAAAAAAATAATTTTGTTTATGTTAACCAATGTGTGTAAATAAGAAATAAAGCTGTTTTAAAGGTTTTGTAAAAATTTTAATAATTAGGCAGGTATTTATTAACTATCAAGCACTTCTGGAAGATTTGAACCAAGTCTGGAGTTAAATAGATTAACTCCAGTCAGCAATCGATCGATGATTTTTCTTGCTGGTCCAATATCTCACTCAAATAAAATATTTTCTTCTTCTTGAAGTCCCTTAGCCTTAATAAATAACCTTAAATTAGCCTGTGAAATAATAACAGATAAAAAACAATTGAAATATATGGATTTATTGAACAATTTAATAAATAATCGATTGTTTATCGATTGAGAACAATTATCGACTCCGTCTCAGGGAATTATCGATTGTGCATACAGTATAAAAATTATTATAGATATTATATAAAGGACAGGTTCTTTGAGCGTTTAAATTAATAGTCAGAGAAGGATGACGAGAAAGTATAACATTAACAATTAAAATAAATTCAATAATTATTTTTTAACAGTATTTAAATAATTCTGATATATAATGTTTAATAAATTGTTTTGTCAGACCATTGGCAGCTTCGATGACGTCACCACGGGATGAAGAAGGCAGGCTTAGTAAATTCAAAGATGGCCGCTACTCGATCTGGATATATTACTGCAAAAGTCGTCTTGTTAAAAACTCAACAAAATTATCTTCATGAATGTTTGAAATGTTCCCGCACTGGTGTAATCCGTCTATTAGGTAGTTTGATGTGTTCTGAAGAAGTGTTCCGTGTATATTGGTGTTAATTAAGTTATTTGGTATGTGTTCACTTCTGTTGGTTAGGTTGTCTGTAAAAGTGATTATGCGTTGTAGCGTGAATTATGTCAAATATATTGTTTTACTGTTTTATATCACTCGTATCATGAAGTTAGGTGTTATTTTTCACTATTGTCGTTAAGGTTTTGGTAAATTTCGCGAGGAAAGTGTTCAATTCATCTAACTCTCGATGCACTAACATTAATGGCAATTTGTCGTACCATTTTCTACTCGGTTTTAATGAACGTTTTTTTTCACACAACTATTCAGCTTGATATTCAACAAAAGACTAATTAACTTGGTCAAAATCTGGCCCAGTTAATCTTTGAAAAAGTATTGTTAACATATTTCGATTACCCATACACATGATACAATATTACATTATATATGGAATTTATTTATTTTATTCATCACTTTCATGAATTATGAATCTTATCATTGGTTTAATCATCTCATTCCTTTTAAATTGATATATTATAGTCCATATCTGTAGACATTTTGTGGAAATTAACAAATTTCTTTCCCTTTTGGAAATATAGGCTCAAAATTGGATTTCCGTCTTTATACAAATTTTCCTCCATTTTAATTATCATTATTACTATTATAATAAATTTTAATTAGTCATATTCCTCCTCCTTTCCTTAAATACATATAAATTAAACCTTTGAACTGATTTTTTGTGTTAATCTCTGAATTTGACATTGCTCTTTAAAATTAATTAATTTATATATTTTGAAAATTTACAATATTTTAAGGTATATTTCCTTATTATCATTTTAACTCATAGGATCATTCCCAGTAGTGGTTAACTGATTTACCTTATCTAAATCTTGCTAGTTTACAGGATTTATAAGTGAATTATACTGGTTTATATGGTTTCTGTGAATTCACCAAATGGCCTAGAGTTTAGAATTTTACATTTCTGTCTTTCTCAAATAAATTTAATCTTACCACTCCTCTGACTTTACATAGTTACTATTACATGAAAATAAAATGGTTTATAACTTATTGTGAGGTGTAGTATTTAATTAACACTACAGTTATACAAAATAATTATGAACATTATTTAGCAATCTGCACAATTGAACATATTGCTGACATGGTTTGAACATATACTTTTAACTCTTTTTGAGTTAACATAGCATACCTATTGAAACATTATTAATGGTATGTATGCTGTTATTTAGCAAACATTATTCATTTTAAACACATAATATAAATCTTATTTTCTAATAACTCTTACAAACACATTGATTTTATGGCTGTGAACAAACAGTTTATTTAAACATTTTAAACCTATGAATACTAAATTAATGCCAGTCCTTTCTGGTCTAAACCATTATTATTTATGATCCCCTTCATCAGTAAACATGACCACCCATACTCTAGTTATTATGCATTTTTTTACAAATGTCTTGTAAATAAAGAGTTACATTAAAATAATAAAATACTGGAAATCTTCCATTTTATTATTTTATTATACTGTTTATTATTGGATATTAAAGTTGTTATATAGCATATTGATAAGTCATAGTATCACTAACTTTTAAGTTTATTGCATTTCCAAAAAACACTTACACAAATTCACTTTCACTGTTGGTTCTGATATTTTGAGTCTTATTATCTCAGACCAGACCTTTAGTAATCATGGACTGTTAAGACTTGTTTATTTTCTTTATCACACAATAGCTTTAGTCGGTTCACTTCTTATAATACTATACAGCACTTTAGTTTTCTAAATAATTACATTTTTATAGGATTTTGGTATGTTATAATTTCTTTTTAATCGTTTTTGTGGGTTTGGGGTTGATGGTAGTTAATAATAATAATAGGTTTTACAACGGTGTTTCTTTCATACTATTTCTTCCTCTCCTCCTGTCTTCTTCCTTGTCCTTCTTCTTATCTTCTTTCTTGTCTTCCTTCTTGTCCTTCTTCTAGTCTTCATTCTTCTGGTCTTCTTGTCTTCCTTCTTCTTTCTTGGGTAAACCAAGGTACTTTGTGTTATCTCGACTGATGTTTAGTTTGGAGCATCTAATTTATTTACTGATACGGACCTTGTTCTTCTCTAAAGGTTTCAGGGTATTGTTTTCTTCCTGATCACAAACTTTATTCTTCCTTCTTCTTGTTTTTGGGGTATTTTGGTATTCACCACTCTTAAACTGATTCTCTTTCTTCTTGATATGGTGTTATTTAATTTGTTTACTGCTCCTAGCTTCCTGGGTAAATTACTGATCTTATAATATGAGTTGCTTTCAATACTTTCTTTGATATTTAAACAGTGGTTTTTACATAATGTAATGAGGATTTTTATTTTATCGTGGTTCATTCCTTTGATTTCCTTAAATCTTATTCAATATTATTTTAACATATGTGGTGTAATTAAACTTTATGATTTTATTTGACTTTATAAGTAGTGGATTTTCTGTCACGCTACAGAATGCCCTTCTCCAGAAGTAATTTTTTCAGACTATACTTGCTTTGTTTGAAACAATTGCTTATGATAATTATCCTAGGTTTGTTATTATTCTGGACTTCCTTCCATTTTAAAAATTTTCTTATTTATATTTGAGTTTATATCTTTCTCATTCTCACTGGATCTTCCTTGATAGTAATAGTCATCTGAGTTTCATATTTATCATTTCATTTTCATATTTCTTCTTAGTATTTTCTCCTTGGGATATTTCCTCCCTATCGTTCCCTACTTTGTGAGCTGGTTCAGTTCAGAGAGGCACTGTACGCTACTTCCTCTGCTGTCCAATACTTCACACATATTTGAGTACAGAGGCAAATCATCTCTGCTCAAAAAACATATTAATACTGCTGGAATTATCTAGAGACAGATTAAAAAATTATTCAGAATAGTACACATTTGTTACTATTTAAAAAAAATATCTTTGGGATACTTCACTTATTACTTATTATATTTCTCAGAGATTTTAATATTCCTATCTCAGTTGTTCTTCTGACTCGTTAACTGGATGTTTCATTCATTTGATATTATGGTAGGAAGCTCTTCTATTATTACATTTTTCAACTTTTCTTATCATATAAATCTTTTGGTTATAAATTCTTTATTACCTTCTGGGTTTTTTATTATAATCTGCATTGTTTATAGTAGCATATCTTTATGACATTTTCAGACGATTTCTTTGTTCTTATTATTTCCACTTGTTCTATTTTCTAGAACTTTTTATAACTGTCATTATTATAATTGACTTTTAATTCATAAATCATTTTATATTAATTCGTTTAATTACATATATCTTTGATATTATTCTCACATTATTCCTGTCATGGTTATTATACTTTCGAATGAATGTTTTTTACTAATTTTATAATGAGGTCATAATTTCTCCTCATACCACTTCAAAGTTTCATTATCTCATAATTCCACATAAGTTTTTGTATTTTATTGTATTCAATCACTCAAATCGTATCAACTCAAATCGTATCAAAAAAATTTTTTTTTTTTATTTCCTTTGGCATCATTTTATGGAAAGGTTTTTACTCTTTATATTGAAATTAGGCATGATCATACTTTCCAGAATTATTTGTTTTAATTCTAAAGTCTGTTTCCTTTATTCATCCCATTATGATCCTTTATAAACATGGTAAATATATTTGATGCTTACCATAAATATGGTATTAAATCTCTTCTGTTTATCTCACCAAAGTGTTTTATTAATAATTGGTTGGTAAGTTGTACTTACTCTTGGTTTGGAAACTTGATTTATACACAATTCAAAATTCACTCTTCTTATATTATTCCATAAAGTTTTCAAATAATTTGTATGTAAGGTGGGCTTGCTTTTCTTTTTAGAACTTATATTATTTCAATCTAAATTCTGTTTTATATTTATCTCTTCAAAATGTTTTTTCTCAAATTCTTGGTTAGTAAAGTGAACTTACAATCTCTTTTTTTTTTTTAAATTTAGATGATTTCTCATTCTAAATTCCTTTTTATATTCTTTTCCAAAATGTTTATTTCAAATTCCTGGTTTAGTAAGATGGTCTTACCTTGCTTTAAATTTTGATGATTTTTTTCTACTTCCTGTTTTATATTCTCTTCCAAAATGTTTATTTCAAATTCCTGGTTTAGTAAGATGGTCTTACCTTGCTTTAAAATTTTGATGATTTTTTTCTACTTCCTGTTTTATATTCTCTTCCAAAATGTTTATTTCAAATTCCTGGTTTAGTAAGATGGTCTTACCTTGCTTTAAAATTTTGATGATTTTTTTCTAATTCCTGTTTTATATTCTCTTCCAAAATGTTTATTTCAAATTCCGGTTTAGTAAGATGGTCTTACCTTGCTTTAAAATTTTGATGATTTTATTCTAATTCCTGTTTTATATTCTCTTCCCAAAATGTTTATTTCAAATTCCTGGTTTAGTAAGATGGTCTTACCTTGCTTTAAAATTTTGATTTTTTTCTAATTCCTGTTTTATATTCTCTTCCAAAATGTTTATTTCAAATTCCTGGTTTAGTAAGATGGCCTTACCTTGCTTTAAACTTTTGATGATTTTTTCTACTTCCTGTTTTATATTCTCTTCCAAAATGTTTATTTCAAATTCCTGGTTTAGTAAGATGGTCTTACCTTGCTTTAAAATTTTGATGATTTATTCATAAAATTTCTTCATGGGTGCCTGGTTAAAGACACCCTTAACTTTATTTGAATTCATTTCCTTTATTTCATACGTGTTGTTGTTATTGTTCTTATAGACAATATAGGGACCAGTGTACAGAAGCAATAATTTTTTTGTTATCTCCTCTAAGGAACTGGGTAATTCCCTATTCTTCAACAACACCTTCTCTCCAACGGTATAATTAATAACCTTACCCATGCTTTTATCGTACTTATTCCTCCGTTTATCCTGATCTTCGGCCACCTTATTATGAAATTGAATATCACTATAATATTGACGACTCGGAACACAAAGTTTTTTATAAGTAAAAACGTAAAGTTTTACCTTACAGCCTAAACCGGCTTTCACCTATAGAAGGCTTCATCAGAGGCTGTCGCTAGTAGCGCTGCTCGTCTTGTTGTTGGCGACGAGAAAGTGTTTCGAAAGATTGAAGCTGTGTGTGTGTGGTGAGATGTGTTCGAATAATGCGTGCGATTTGAATTGTGTCTGTTCGTTTAGGATGTCGTTTTTATTTGTTTTTGTGTGTTTGTATATTTCTAATTGTTCTAGAGTGTCTAGTTTTCGGCCTTTTGTGTGTACGTGTAGTATGTTCATGTTATTGTCGATGTTTTTATATGTGTGGTTTGCTTCAATGAGGTGGTTTGCGAAGGTAGATTCTGTAGTGGTGTGGAGTGCTTTTGTGTGTTCAATGTATCTCTGTTTGAAGCTACGTCCTGTCTGGCCTATGTAGAATTTACTGCAATTTGAACAATTTAGTTTATATACACCGGGTAGATCGAATTTGTTTTGTGCTTTGGGCATGCGTTTTGATAGTGTGTGTTCTGTTTTGTTAGTAGTTTTGTAAGCGATTCTGTAACCTGCTTTTTTGAATTTGTGGGCAATTTTTTCTGTTTGTTTGTTGATGTATGTTAGTGTTATGAATTTGTTGTTTTCTGTCTTTGTCTGTTGTTTGTTTTGTGTTTTGTGTAGGAGTTTACTGACTATTGTTCTGTCATAACCGTTAGATTCTGCTAGATATTTTATCGTGTTTAGTTCGTTTTTGTAGTCTATTTCATCTAAGGGGATGTTGTTAAGTCTATGTATCATGGTTCTAAAAGCAGCTAGTTTGTGTTGTATTGGGTGATTGGAGGTGTTGTGTATTAGTGTGTCAGTTGTAGTTGGTTTTCTGTATATACTGAATTTGTGCCTGTGTTCTAGTTTTGTGATGGAGAGGTCTAAGAAGTTTATGGTATTGTTGTGTTCGTATTCGGCAGTGAAGGTTATGTTTTTATGTATTTTGTTTATGTGCGTTAGTAACTGTTCACATTGTCTTTTGTTTCCCCTGTACAGTATTAGAATGTCATCAACGTATCTGTGCCAGTATAGTATTTTATGTGAGTGTCTGTCATTGTTTGTGAGTATTTTTGTTTTTTCTAAGTGTTGGAGGAAGACTTCTGCTAGAATGCTGGATATGGGGGAGCCCATGGGTAGGCCGTCGTTCTGTGTGTAGTATTTATTGTTATAAGTAAAGTAGTTTTGTTTTGTGATAATGTTCAGAGTTTCTGTTATTTCATTGATAAGTTCGTCTGGTGTGTTGTTCTGTTTGAGTTTGTTTTGTAGGATGGTGATTGTTTCAGAGATGGGGATGTTTGTGTACAGGTTTTTAATGTCAAAGGAGGCTAATGTGGCGTTATGGGGGATGTGTATGTCTTTTATTTTTGTTACTAGGTCAGTGTTGTTTTTTACTGCAATGTTGTTGTCTATTTGTGTGTGTTGTCTAATAATTTTGTCTAGATATTTTGCCAGTTTGTGTGCAGGGGCATTACGGTAGTTGATAATGGGGCGGATCGGAATGTCTTCTTTATGGATTTTGGGAAGCGCTTGGAACGTAGGTGCTGATGGTCGGATTTGTTTCATGTAGGGCTTTTGTTTATGTGTCATAATGTGTTTGGCTTTGTTGACTATTTGTTTTACTGAGTTTTGGTATCTGTCGGTGGGGTCGTGTTTTAGTTCTGTGATGTTGTTCTGTTCTATGAAGTCTTGTACTTTTTTGTGTAGGTTGTCTGTGGGGATAATTACAGTCGTGTTGCCTTTGTCAGCTTTTACGAATGTGATGTTGTGTTTGTGTGCCTTTTCCCTCAGTTTGATGGCTGTGTGTATTTCTGAGTTGTGGTTGTTGTTGTCTGGTGTCTTATGTACTCCTATTGTGTTGTTTATATTATGTCTTAATGTGTCTTGATGTTCTGGTGCTGTGTTTTGTATATTTGTTTCTGTGTCAATTATGAGCTTTGTTAGTGTTTGGTTGTTATGTTTGTAATCCAAGAATATGAAATTGAATTCTATTAAATATATATTTATGCTCTCTGGGGAACTCCAAGATATCTTCGATCTCCCTAGGGGGTTGTCTCTCGTACATTGCGGAGTATGGGGTTATTCCTATGGCTGGATGGTATGCCAGGTTGAGGAATTCTTCAGTGGCCTTCAAGTATTCTTGCCACCTCCTCTGCTGATCGTGGCAATACGTTCTTAATAGGCGCCCCACCTCTCGCAAGACTCTTTCGGCCGGGTTACTGCTCGGGTGGTATACTGATGTCTTGTATGTATGAACCCCCATTGACAGCAGTGTATCCCGCCATTTCCTCCCCTTGAATTGTGTTCCGTGGTCGGTTATGATCGATACCGGTTTTCCGACGGTTGGGAAGTACTGGTTGATCAGGACTTCAAGAACTTTATTCGTAGTCGCCCGATTCGCTGGGTATAGCTTAACGAACTTGGTATAATGGTCCATTATGATGACGAGATATTTGTATCGGTGGCGGCCTCCACTGCGGGGAAATGGCCCACAGATATCCAGGAATACCTTCTCAAGTTTCGACTGAGAGGTTATCGGAATCATCTGCCCCTCTCTTTTCTCGTTGTTTGTTTTTACGAGTTGGCAAATGCGACAGTTTCTAATGTACCTCCGTACCTTCCGATTTATGTCTTTGATATGGCAGCTCTCTTCCAGGGCCTTTACCACCTTTAAGGCGCCCATATGCCCATATCGAACATGATAATTGAACACTATCTCCTTCTCGATATGGGTCGGAATTATAACCTTCCATTCCTCCTTATATAAAGATGGTCTTGAAAACAGGATTCCATTATGTATTTTATAATATTGGGAGATTGTCTCATCCCCTGCTTCCAATCTTGTGATAATAGAGATTAACTTCGGGCCAGCTTGTTGGTGTGTGCTCAGGTGTTCCAAAATTGATTGTAGACCGGCGCTGCTGCTGAGAATATGGTATACTTTCAGAATACTCTCCTTCTCCCCCTCGAACGTCTGTTTGTCAATGTCTACTCTAGACAATACGTCCGCAACGACATTCTTCCTTCCGGGGATATACTCCCACTTAAGGTCGTATTCTTGCAGCAATAGTATCCACCGCGTTAACCTTCCATGGCTTAACTTACATCTCTTAAGGAACGAGATAGATTTATGGTCTGTCCGGACGGTAACGGAATAACCAAGGATATAAGTGCGGAACTTTCCGCACGCGAACACGACACTCAATAATTCCTTTTCTGTAACGTGGTAGTTTTTCTCACATTGATTCAATGCTCTGCTGGCAAAGCAGATCACAAGATGTTCGCCCTCCTCATCCTCTTGATACAAGGTAGTGCCGAGGCTGATGTCACTGGCATCACAATTAAGAAAGAAAGGCTTGTTAAAGTCTGGATGGCGGAGTATAATGGGTTCAAGGAATTTTAGTTTTATTAGAGATAATATATTTTGTTGTTCATTACCCCAGATCCATTTATTTTTGGATGACAGTTGCGGCTGAAATTTGGCAGTCAGTTCTGAGTACTTTTCCTGGAACTTATGGTAGTAATTACAGAGTCCCATGAATGACTGTAACTGCCTTCGATTCTTAGGTGTAGGAAAGTTCTGAATCGCTTCGACTTTTTCAGCTGACGGTGAGATTCCCTGATCATTTAAGATGAAGCCTAAGAATTGTATTTCCTTAGCAATGAAATGAGATTTTGCTAATTTCAGTGTAATATTGTTTGTCACTAGCTTCTGTAATACGTGTTCCACATGGTAGCAGTGTTCCTCCCAAGTTTCTGAGGACACTAGCAAATCATCGACGTATACGGTGGTGAATTGTAGTGCTTCTTGGCCAAGTATCTGGTCCATGCAGTGCACAAAGACTGCGACTGAGTTTACCAGTCCGAAGGGCAACCTCTTAAACTGGTAGTTCCGCCCTTCGAATATAAAGGCCAGATACTGGCGACTCTGTGGATGTAATTCCACCTGCCAGTACCCGCACACCGTATCCCAGGTACTGAAGTATTTGGTACCGTGGAACCGTTTTAAAATCTCTTCAATCTCACCGGGCGAAGTCCTGTCATTAATGATCATTTTATTTATTTCGCGCGCATCTAAACACAAACGGACTTGTCCGTTTTCCTTAGGAATAGCCACGATAGGACTTGTATATGGGGAATGGCTACTCTCTATAATGTCACGGTTAATCATTTGCTCTATTTCAGCTCTTACTGCTTGCTTCGTGATTGCGCAATGGGGTAAGACTTCCGGTTAAAGTCCACTGTGTCTCGGAACTGTAGAGTACACTGGAAGTTTTTCACTTTACCGGGCTCATCAGAAAAGACTGATTTATATTTGTTATATATGTTTATTAATTTGTTCACTTGGTTTATTGTTAAACCTTCGCCAGTTATACCGCTCCGGAAATCCCTGATCTCCTGGATTTTTTGTGACCATAAATCTTCATTGGAGGTGTCGTCTATCCTTTGTTCGATTATAGATGTTGGATGGATGTAATTAATTTTGCGGATTTGCTGGTGAATACTATCGGGAACGACTTGGTCACTACCCACCAAGTTCGCCATCCAAGTATGTCCGTTAGAAAACAGCGATAATGTTTCAGTTCTCAGATCAATGATGGCGGAATTCCTCCTAAGCACATCACACCCGACCAGTATATTAAACGGCAGACCGCTCGCCACCAAGAATTCCATATCAATTGCTATACCACAGCTCATCACACTGGCGGAGACTTGCCTACGTATAGTTTTGTTTTGTCGGCCGGTTGCTCCCAACAAAATAATATTATTCAACGGCAACATTGGTAGAGTTCTCCTGCACTCTTGTTGTATCCTCTCCAACTCCGTCGTACTTATGATTGACACGTTCGAACCAGTATCGATCATTAACTTGGCTGGGATGCCTTCTACCTTGGCGTCGACATGTATTATTTCATTATTGAAGTTATTGGTGGGATTCCTGTTATCCTCTTCCAATAACTCATGTCTGATGTCTTTTAGGTAGTTGCACCCTATGACTGTGATACGATTGTTATTACACCTATGATTGCACTCATTATTATGATTATACCCAGTATTTAGGAGCAGTAACGGGTTCTGGCGATTTATTACTGCCTGTGCCCGTTTAAAGGCTCGGCATCATTGTTCCTTTGAGCCATACTAGTTGATGCCTCATTTGGGATGCTTAGAGTGGTTACCTGTCGATCTGTCCTATGGTCTTCCGGTCGTTCGTGGTTAGACCTCCGTTCAGCGTCGTCTAAACTATTACTCCTTCTTGCCGGATAGTACCTTGGTTGGTCCCGTTCTAGGCTCCTCCGCCTTTCTTCGTATCCGCGGTAGTTGTTTCTTTGATTGTGGTTGAATCCTCGCTGTCGTCCATCTGTGGCTCGTATGAAGTTCACTCTAGGGCGAGGAAACCTATTATTAACGGAATTACCATTATTGGGACCCGCACGATTATTATTATTATGGTAACGACTATTACCATAATTGGGGCTTCTCTGACTATTTGTGTTATTAGGGTAGGGATTGCGGTTACCCTGATAACCATTAGAGGGTCGATTCGGGTTTTCATGGTTTGGACCCGTATTATTATTATTATTATTGTAACTAGGATTGTTCACATTATTATTATTACTAAAATTGTTATTTTTCGGGTATGCCCGGCCTCCTTGGTACCCAGAGTTTGTGTGGTTCGTACCCTGGTTATTGTTCTGATACGTCCTTGGCTCGGGCCCATCACTTCTTCTACGACTCTGTCAGTAGTAGTCTTCATTTTCATAGTTTTCGAGGAGTTCTGTCATTGCCTGGATGGTTTTTATTTGGCTGCCCCTCCTCGCACGAATTACCTCTTCATCATAATGATAGGACAACTTATTTATTAGGCACTCCTCAGGTATGGCCGGTTCTAAGTGCTTGGCCATACATACCTTGCCGAGGAAATAAGCTGTCATTGAACTACCGACTTGTGGTTTGTAGTGGCCGTGGCATATATTGTCTCTTATCAAATTTTGAGTTGTCTCTGACCAGTACTTGGCCTTGAATAGGCTCTTAAATTGCTCATAATTGTCGATGTCGCTCCGGTTGGCCATCCACCAATGGTCATTCACCTCCCGAAACGACTCGTCAAGGATTTCCCTGTTCTGGACCCATCGGTTCCCTCTGTGTTTTTCGAGGTACTCCTCTATGCGTGCCAAGAACTCCATAGGCTTCCGTTTATATTGCCGGAAATTGAGCCATTCTTTGTTTTCTGACATGGGGAAATTATGATATCCAGATGGTCTGTTCCTTGTCAGCTCTATCTCCTCCTGGCTCTGACGCACCTGTCCGGTTATGTTCGACATAGCGGTTTCCACGCCGTCGCATCTTTCGGTTACTTGTGTCCGCACTTTATTCACTTCTTCCAAGGCAAATTTCTTGGTCTCCTCCATTTTCGTTTTCTGTTGTTCTTGGACCTGAGTAATCTCCTTAGTTATTACTTTCCGGACTTCCAGCACTTCGTTTTCTGTTTGACGACATCTTTCGTCTACTTCTCTGATCTGCTGGTTAACAACCACGACTTCCTGTTCTAATTTCTTGACGATGGACTTCTTCGTCTCAGTTATCTTTTTATTCAACTCCTCTTTAGCTAACTCAATTCTCTCGTCTAACTTATTCATGTTCTCTTGGTTAACTTCCCTTAGTTCTTCTCTCAGCAGTTGATTATCCTCTCTCAATTCTTCCCTTAATTGTTGGTTATCACTTTCTATTTTCTTACTGGTTTCTTCCATCTTCTCTTCCAAATTCTTATTATTTTCCCTCAATTCTTCCTTTACATTCTTATTGTTTTCTTCCATTTTCTTTTCCATCTTCCTACTGGTTTCCTCAATCCTTTTGTTGGTATTTTCAATTTTACGGCCCAATTCTTCCTTTGTGGATCGGTTGTCTTCCTTCAATTCTTCTAACTTTTCTCCCATCCTCTCTTCCATCTTCTTGTTGGTATTTTCTATGTTTTTATTTATTCCACCCAAATCTTCTTTCAAGGATTGTTTGTCTTCCTTCCTGTTCTGCTCCATTGTTTCCATCATTGCTCTGATCATCTCTTGTATACCCCCATCCTCCGTTCGTGTCGACTTTTCTAATTGTTCCTTCCGGACATTGATTTCCCCTGTTGGAGTTGGTAATTCGGTTTGTTCCTCTGGTGGTGCGGGTTGTTTCGGTTCCACCTGGGTTAGTAACACTTCAGGATCCTTCACGGGTGTTGCCTCCTTATCCCCCATGTCCACCTCTTTTTCGGCCTCTGCCGCCCTCTTTTTCGAAGTAGCTCGTCTTTGCATTTCTCTCTCTTCTTTTTCTATTAATTAATCGTTGCCAGGCTTATCTTATCAAGCCCTCTAAGTTGGACGCCACTTTGTAACACAACCCTGTATGCCGGTCTTTACAAAAATAAAATAGTAGAGAAAAATTTTATAAAAAATAAAATTTTCAATAAAAAAATAATTTTGTTTATGTTAATCAATGTGTGTAAATAAGAAATAAAGCTGTTTTAAAGGTTTTGTAAAAATTTTAATAATTAGGCAGGTATTTATTAACTATCGAGCACTTCTGGAAGATTTGAACCAAGTCTGGAGTTAAATAGATTAACTCCAGTCAGCAATCGATCGATGATTTTTCTTGCTGGTCCAATATCTCACTCAAATAAAATATTTTCTTCTTCTTGAAGTCCCTTAGCCTTAATAAATAACCTTAAATTAGCCTGTGAAATAATAACAGATAAAAAACAATTGAAATATATGGATTTATTGAACAATTTAATAAATAATCGATTGTTTATCGATTGAGAACAATTATCGACTCCGTCTCAGGGAATTATCGATTGTGCATACAGTATAAAAATTATTATAGATATTATATAAAGGACAGGTTCTTTGAGCGATTAAATTAATAGTCAGAGAAGGATGACGAGAAAGTATAACATTAACAATTAAAATAAATTCAATAATTATTTTTTAACAGTATTTAAATAATTCTGATATATAATGTTTAATAAATTGTTTTGTCAGACCATTGGCAGCTTCGATGACGTCACCACGGGATGAAGAAGGCAGGCTTAGTAAATTCAAAGATGGCCGCTACTCGATCTGGATATATTACTGCAAAAGTTGTCTTGTTAAAAACTCAACAAAATTATTTTCATGAATGTTTGAAATGTTCCCGCACTGGTGTAATCTGTCTATTAGGTAGTTTGATGTGTTCTGAAGAAGTGTTCCGTGTATATTGGTGTTAATTAAGTTATTTGGTATGTGTTCACTTCTGTTGGTTAGGTTGTCTGTAAAAGTGATTATGCGTTGTAGCGTGAATTATGTCAAATATATTGTTTTACTGTTTTATATCACTCGTATCATGAAGTTAGGTGTTATTTTTCACTATTGTCGTTAAGGTTTTGGTAAATTTAGTGAGGAAAGTGTTCAATTCATCTAACTCTCGATGCACTAACATTAATGGCAATTTGTTGTACCATTTTCTACTCGGTTTTAATGAACGTTTTTTTTCACACAACTATTCAGCTTGATATTCAACAAAAGACTAATTAACTTGGTCAAAATCTGGCCCAGTTAATCTTTGAAAAAGTATTGTTAACATATTTCGATTACCCATACACATGATACAATATTACATTATATATGGAATTTATTTATTTTATTCATCACTTTCATGAATTATGAATCTTATCATTGGTTTAATCATCTCATTCCTTTTAAATTGATATATTATAGTCCATATCTGTAGACATTTTGTGGAAATTAACAAATTTCTTTCCCTTTTGGAAATATAGGCTCAAAATTGGATTTCCGTCTTTATACAAATTTTCCTCCATTTTAATTATCATTAATACTATTATAATAAATTTTAATTAGTCGTATTCCTCCTCCTTTCCTTAAATACATATAAATTAAACCTTTGAACTGGTTTTTTGTGTTAATCTCTGAATTTGACATTGCTCTTTAAAATTAATTAATTTATATATTTTGAAAATTTACAATATTTTAAGGTATATTTCCTTATTATCATTTTAACTCATAGGATCATTCCCAGTAGTGGTTAACTGATTTACCTTATCTAAATCTTGCTAGTTTACAGGATTTATAAGTGAATTATACTGGTTTATATGGTTTCTGTGAATTCACCAAATGGCCTAGAGTTTAGAATTTTACATTTCTGTCTTTCTCAAATAAATTTAATCTTACC
The DNA here is from genome assembly GCA_034769895.1 of Magicicada septendecula. NCBI lineage: Eukaryota > Metazoa > Arthropoda > Insecta > Hemiptera > Cicadidae > Magicicada > Magicicada septendecula. The sequence goes on along the minus strand of CM068375.1, from coordinate 151,395,559 downwards.
ACTCCTCTGACTTTACATAGTTACTATTACATGAAAATAAAATGGTTTATAACTTATTGTGAGGTGTAGTATTTAATTAACACTACAGTTATACAAAATAATTATGAACATTATTTAGCAATCTGCACAATTGAACATATTGCTGACAGGTTTGAACATATACTTTTAACTCTTTTTGAGTTAACATACCATACCTATTGAAACATTATTAATGGTATGTATGCTGTTATTTAGCAAACATTATTCATTTTAAACACATAATATAAATCTTATTTTCTAATAACTCTTACAAACACATTGATTTTATGGCTGTGAACAAACAGTTTATTTAAACATTTTAAACCTATGAATACTAAATTAATGCCAGTCCTTTCTGGTCTAAACCATTATTATTTATGATCCCCTTCATCAGTAAACATGACCACCCATACTCTAGTTATTATGCATTTTTTTACAAATGTCTTGTAAATAAAGAGTTACATTAAAATAATAAAATACTGGAAATCTTCCATTTTATTATTTTATTATACTGTTTATTATTGGATATTAAAGTTGTTATATAGCATATTGATAAGTCATAGTATCACTAACTTTTAAGTTTATTGCATTTCCAAAAAACACACAAATTCACTTTCACTGTTGGTTCTGATATTTTGAGTCTTATTATCTCAGACAGACCTTTAGTAATCATGGACTGTTAAGACTTGTTTATTTTCTTTATCACACAATAGCTTTAGTCGGTTCACTTCTTATAATACTATACACCACTTTAGTTTTCTAAATAATTACATTTTTATAGGATTTTGGTATGTTATACTTTCTTTTGAATCGTTTTTGTGGGTTTGGGGTTGATGGTAGTTAATAATAATAATAGGTTTTACAACGGTGTTTCTTTCATACTATTTCTTCCTCTCCTCCTGTCTTCTTCCTTGTCCTTCTTCTTATCTTCTTTCTTGTCTTCCTTCTTGTCCTTCTTCTAGTCTTCATTCTTCTGGTCTCTTGTCTTCCTTCTTCTTTCTTGGGTAAACCAAGGTACTTTGTGTTATCTCGACTGATGTTTAGTTTGGAGCATCTAATTTATTTACTGATACGGACCTTGTTCTTCTCTAAAGGTTTCAGGGTATTGTTTTCTTCCTGATCACAAACTTTATTCTTCCTTCTTCTTGTTTTTGGGGTATTTTGGTATTCACCACTCTTAAACTGATTCTCTTTCTTCTTGATATGGTGTTATTTAATTTGTTTACTGCTCCTAGCTTCCTGGGTAAATTACTGATCTTATAATATGAGTTGCTTTCAATACTTTCTTTGATATTTAAACAGTGGTTTTTATATAATGTAATGAGGATTTTTATTTTATCGTGGTTCATTCCTTTGATTTCCTTAAATCTCATTCAATATTATTTTAACATATGTGGTGTAATTAAACTTTATGATTTTATTTGACTTAATAAGTAGTGGATTTTCTGTCACGCTACAATATATATATATTGTAACATGACAGATGTATGCATAATATTGAATGGCAATTGATCATTAGAATAATGAAGTTATAATGTTTAAATTTGGAAGAAAGCATTAAGTTTAATATAAATAGATTAATTCATAGCAACTGTGGAAAGAAATCATTATTATAAAGAAAATACAAGTTCAAGTAAAAGGAGTTACTAGTGATGAGTCATCCAAAACCAGTCTCATAACCAAAGGTTTTCAAACTATAACCCAGGAAGGTAAAAAAGTAAATAACAAAGCAGTACTGAATGTAACCAAACCCACAACGAGGAAGAATAAATAGAAGAGAAACCCTAAAATAAGCCAAGATCAAACAATACAGGTGGTGTATTTCTGAAATAAAGAAGAAGATGGAGAAGATCCCAAGAAACCTGATGGCATCAAGAAGAAGATGGAGAAGATACCAGTCCCAGAAGGCAGGAGAAAAGAAGACTGATGAAAGAAGAAGAAGGCAGCATCCTGAAGAAGATGTCATGCTCTTATAAAAGATGGGTGTCTTTATAAGACCATTTAGCATTAACATAATATAAGAGTGCAAAGTGAACCAGTGATAGTTTTGGGTATTATAAAAAATGAACCTTGTGTTTCATTCTTGGCAATCACAAACATTGGATGCAATGAAATATGCAATTTTCAATGACTTGAAATGTGTACTGTGACAATATGTTGTTTATAAGACATAAATCTGTTTAAAATTTTTTTATATGCAAAAAGAAAAACAGATGTCATAATACTTTTCGAACAATTCATACTATTTATTTATTAATAACAGGGTACAATTCCCCAAAGACAATGTGTAAAAGACGGTATAAAAACTGTAGAATCCTACTTATAATAATAGTTAGAAATAAGAATATAAATATAAGGTTTTTAAGTATATAGTATAAGAATGTTTAAAAATGTTTTAGATATGAGGCCATTTGTTTGGGTCTGATACAACTAACATCAGAACTATAAAAATAGTTACTACTTGTAAATAGTAGAGAGTAATTAAGATGTTAGTTAGTAAAAAACCTTTTTTGTAAATCATATTTCCATGTTAGAAATAAGGATTGTGTTGTAAAATGTCTGACTTGAAGACAACCATTTATTTAAAAAAAAAATTCTTTATTTGTTTTAACTATTATTTGTATTGTAACCAATACTAATTGTTATTGTGTAATTTGAAAACATGTTTAATTTATAATACTATATGTAAAAGTCAGAGAGGGTATCACACATCATATATTGTTTGTAAAATATTTTGTAAGAAAAATTGTTAAAAAATCATAGGCCAAAAGAATGGAAACCAAACTTCATCAAAACAGAGAAATTGCTCATTTAAATGCAAATAAACAAAAGGGGTTTAGACAAAATAAACTTGAGATCAAGCCATATAATTGCACATACCATTTAGAAAGATTTTAATAAATTATATTCAGAATTATAAATAAAAATGAAAATGACTAAACTCAGAAATTTAGACATGGGAGTCATATATTCCAGAATAATGTTTCAGAATACAACTAATTCAATTAATTACCAGAAAATCAGGGAATATAAGCCTTTTAATACAATATAGGATTATTAATATTAAATATAACGGATAAAGTGGATGAATTTTATATAATGACAGGAAGTAAATTTTGATGTTTTGACTTTTCAGAGAATAACAAAAATGAAAGTAAAATTACTAATTTTGGACAGAAAACACTATAAAACGGCATTATTTAATCTGAAAATAAGCTGAATGAACTGAAAGATTAATTTAAATAACATCTAGTGAATAAAATTGATAAATAACCCAAGTTTAGGTATTTATATAGTGAAATATTAAAGTGTGCACAGGATATGAAAATATATTTGAACAATGTTAAGAATAATATTATATGGGCTAAGAGTTTAATTGAAACTGAAGGAAACAGTTAGTTGATTATTGGTATTCGAACGATTAACATGACGAGAGTTTTGTGACGATCTAACCTATCTTACAACGGTAAAGTTAAGCGGCGAATAGTACGTTTTTGTGAAATCAAGAGTGATTTATAAAATCCTTCCAGAACATATACATTGTGACAAAAACAATCAAGAAACACTAATTAACACTAAACAATACATTTCTACTCCGAAAAACACCAGAAAACTGTATAACACATTAACCAAGTATTAGTGTCGGTATCGGGAAAAGTGTTTTGACTTATAATTACACGGATATACTAAATACAACCCAGAAACATTACACCAGTCACTACACAACATTTAACAAGAGATTCGCAGACACCAGAACAGGAATACTACAGGAAAATCTTTTATTTGGAACGTCGAATATACGAATGACATTTTACTAACTTCACGGCAGCCATTTGCAATATTGGTCGTCATCGCCAGGGCAACGCCTCCTAGTTCAACCCAGCTGTTGGTGAAAACAATTATTTTATTTTCAAATTATTATTCAATGTCTGTGTTTAGTAATAATTATTAATTTGATGTAACGTTATACTTTTTAAATATTAGCCCGATTTCTCTGACTTTGATAATAATTGGCTGTTTAAAGAACCCTGTATAATTTTTATATAATATACTTTGTAACTTTTTCGATATCCTGAGAGTCGATAATAATCGATAAGAGTCAAATTGCTATTAATTAATAAAACATTAATATTCTTCAACACTAAATAGTTCTTCATTTCATAAATATTACTAGTTATCACTAATATAATTCTAATTAATAATCTATCAGGACTTTACCACCTATAAGTGAAGATAACCTAAAAAATAAAAAGGTAAACAAATATCGATTGGTTTGAAGACAACCTTATGAGTGGTGATAGTTTATTTAAAATATACCAAAACTTTAATAAAAATTTTCAGAAGAGCATTACACTTTTTAAAACTTCACAGCCCTATATTAATTAATTGACTATAATTAATTAATTAATAAAATTAAAAAAAATTTTTAATTATTTTTTTTTAATAAAAATAATTTTTTTTTTAATTTTCTTCAAAACAATAATTTTTGTTTTGAAACTTTCGGTGAAGCTGAACATATATTTCTTCATCAACATTACGCTACTCGACCGGTCTTGCTACCATTGAGACTCGACCAGCTGGGAAACTTAAGGAAGTGTTTCAGGCCAGTGAGACGTCGAGAGCCACACCAATTACACACCAATTTAAGAACATACAGACTCATCATATTATTATATATTATTACAAATTGGCTAGCCCAAACAGTGGGGCTTGATTACATCGGAGTCTCATACTTCACAATCTCTTATCATCAATAACATTTGTAATTTATTATTATTACAAATTGGCGCACAACTTTAGGGGCTTTAATTAGCGATTGGAAGGCCAATAAATTCTGCACAATCACTAGTTGGAGCTAGGCAACAGCTACAAAGCCAGAGAATTTCAAGGGAAAATGCAACGACGTGCGACATCTAAGAAACGGGCGGCGGAGGCCGAAAAAGAAATAGAAATCGATATGGACAACAAAGAGGCGACACCAGTAGAGGCGGAAGAGTCGTTGCCACCGGTGTTGTCCAAACAACCTGAACCACCAGAAGAACAATTTGAGATGCCCACACAGACAGGGGAGGGCAATCTACAGGAGAAGCAGATGGAAAAATCCAAGACAACAGAGGATATTAAAATGGACAAATACCTGGAAATGTTCCTGCAAAGGATGGAAGAGAAAATTAACAAAAATAGTAGGGAATTGACGGAAGACTTGAGTAAGAAAATGGACGAAAATAGTAGGGAATTGAAGGAAGACTTGAGTAAGAAAATGGGAAGCAATAGCCATTCTTTAAAAGAAGATTTAGGAAATAAAATCGAATCAACCAATAAGAAGATAGAAGAAAATAGTAAGAAGATGGAAGAAAACAGCAAGAAGATGGAAGAATTGAAGAAGGATAATCAATCCACAAAAGAAGAGTTGACGGGAATGAACCAGAACATAGAAGATTTGAAGGAAGACAACAAGAAGATGGAAGAAGAGATGGGGAAGAAGTTAGAAGAATTGAAGGAAGACAACCAATCGTTCAAAGAAGAATTCAAGGCGACTAAAGAAGAATTGATTAATAAAATTGAGAATACTAATCAGAAAATCGATGAAACCAGGAAGAAGATAGAGAAGAACAACCGACAATTGAAGGAAGAGTTGAAAGAAGACAACAGGAAGTTGGAAGAGAAGATGGGGGAGAAATTAGGAGAATTGAGAGAGGACAATCAAATTCTAAGAGAAGAGTTAAGGGAGGTAAATCAGGAGAATTTGGACAAACTGGATGAAAGGATGGAATTGTTGCGAGAAGAACTGAATAAAGAAATCACTGTTAACAAAAAAGCTATGAATAAGAAGATGGAAGAAGAAAATATAATGGTCAATAGACAGATTCGAGAGATTGATGGAAAGTGCAACCAGACCGAAAAGGAGGTGCATGAGTTTAAAGAAGTGGTGAACATCAAGTTCACAAATATCGAAGAACATAGTCGTAGGAAGGTAGAAGAACAGAGGAAGGAAAATCAAGAAGAATTCGGAAAAGTACGCAACCAGGTCACAGAACGATGTAATGATATACAAGAGACCATGGCCAATATCACTGGTCAGGTGCGACAAAGCCGAGAGGAGATGGAAGCGATTAGAAACAGACCGACTCATTTCACCGGATTACCCGTTAACGAAAGCCGAGAGTGGCTCAACTTCCGGCAATACAAACGCAAGCCGATGGAGTTCCTGGCAAGGGTAGAAGAATATTTGACCAAGCATAAGATTACTCAATGGAGCCATAGCAGGGAGATATTCGACGAGTCTTTCCGAGACATAACAGATAATTGGTGGATGGCCAACCGGAGTGAAATTTCCGACTACCAACAGTTCCGGAAAATGTTTAAGACAAAATACTGGTCTGAGACCACCCAGAACTTGATCCGTGACAATATTTGTAATGGAAGATACAGGTCACAATTAGGTAGCAGTATGACGGCATATTTCTTGGGGAAGGTGTGTATGGCAAAACACCTTGAGCCAGCAATCCCAGAAGAATGTTTAGTAAACAAGATATCGTATGACTATGATGAGGACATTATCAGGGCCCGGAGAGGTAGCCAGATCAAGACGATCCAGGGAATGACCGAGTTATTGGAGGGATACGAGAACGAGGAGTATTATCGGCAGAGCAGGAAGAGAAATGAGAGACCAGAAGCAAGGCCGACTACCTACCCCAATAACGGCAATAACCATACAAGTAACCGGAACCAGCCCAGTAATTACGACGGCCCTAACAACCCGCCGCGTAATAACCAGTTTAACGGTAATTTTAACGGCGTTAGGAATAACAACCCCTACCCAAACAATAGAAACAATTTTTATCAACAAAATAATAATGTCCCATACAGTCAGAGAAATCCATATCCCAACAATAATGGTGACAGACCTTACCCACCTAACCGAAATTACTATAATAATAATTTTAGTAATAACAATAATAGCAATAGTAATAACCGAGTGTCGCGCCCTAGGGTAAATTTTATAAGAGCAGAAGATCGCGGACCCAGGAGATATTATCAACCGAGGAGGAGCAGCTTCCACGGCGCCGACCGAAGATGGAGGAGCGCGGAACGAGACGGCCCAAGATACGAACAGGAAAGACGAAGTACCAGCCTGGAAGATCTTGGCAGACAACAGAACAGGGCGTTAAATATCAACCAGAGTACAGAACGTCAGGAAACAAACCAGAGTTTCCCGAACGATGCCTCGGTCAATAATAACATAAACACTGACCAAAATACTTTAAACGAGAGGAGGCAGTAATCAACAACGATGACCCGTTACTGCTTATACTTCCTGGGTTAGAAAAGGATGATTTGCAACAAGCAAACAATAATAAGAATATCACTATCATAAGTAACTATTATCTGAAAGACATACGAACTGAACTTTTGGAAGAGAACGAGAAGAGTCTCAGCAACAGTAATAATGAGATAATTTATATAACAGCGGAGGTGGAAGGAGTTCCCGCTAAAATAATGATAGACACAGGAGCTAATATTTCAATAATAAACTCCAATGAGTTGGAGAGAATACAGAGTACATGTGGTAAAACTTTGCCAATGTTACCAGTCAACAACATTGTGTTGGTAGGTGCAACTGGCCGCCAGAATAAAACCATTAGGAAGCAAGTTTCCTTAAGTGTCGTTAGCCGTGATATAGCTTTAGACATGGAATTTTTAATCGCCACCGGATTACCATTTGACATTTTAGTCGGTTGCGATATTCTTCGTAGATATTCGGCAGTAATCGATCTTAATTTAAATAAAGTATCACTTTTCCCAGACGGAGTAACATGGACCGCAGATCTGGTAGGAAGCACAACTATACTTCCCAGCCCTATACATCAACAACTTCGTAAAATAAATGTTATTAGAAACAGCCCTCTTTCTAAACCCATAATATACAATCATGGAGGAGAGGATTTATGGTCAGTTAAGATCCAAGAAATACGGAATTTCCAGTGCGGAAGCGATAACGAGAAAATACCAACACATCTGGCTGATCGTCTAATCGCTATATATGAGAAATACAAGGCGGTATTTTCTGATGAACCAGGGAAGGTAAAAAACTACCAGTGCCAACTTCGTTTTAAAGAAAACGTAGAGTTTAACTGGAGGTCATATCCAATAGCGCAGTCGCTCAAAGAAGCCGTGAGAACAGAGATAAACAAGATGATAGATAATGACATAATTGAGATTAGTCAATCACCTTACACTAGTCCAATTATTGCTGTTCCGAAGAAAGACGGACAAGTCCGGCTCTGTTTAGATGCGCGTGAGTTGAATAAGACAATTGTGAATGACAGAACTTCTCCCGGTGAAATAGAAGAAATCTTAAAGCGTTTTCATGGTACTAGATTTATTAGCACCTGGGATACGGTCTGTGGTTATTGGCAGGTAGAGCTGCATCCACAAAGCCGCCAGTATGTAGCGTTCATTTTCGAAGGGCGCAATTACCAGTTCAAGAGACTGCCTTTCGGACTTCTCAATTCTGTCGCCATATTTGTGGCATGCATGGACCAGATTTTGGGACCGGAAGCGCTCCAATTTACCACCGTCTATGTTGACAATTTACTCATCACATCCGGAACCTGGGAGGAGCACTGTTACAGAGTGGAATTTGTACTAAACAAACTAGCGCAGAACAACATAACACTGAAGTTGGAGAAATCCAAGTTCATAGCGCGCGAGGTACAATTCTTAGGCTTCAATCTAGACGACCGAGGTATTACCCCATCAGCAGAAAAAGTGGAGGCAATTCAGAGGTTCCCGCAACCAAGAAACAGGAAACAATTGCAATCTTTCCTCGGACTCTGTAACTATTACAGGAAGTTTCAGAGCCGATATTCCGAGTTGACCGCCAAGTTTCAACCACAGTTATCTGCCAAAAACAAATGGACTTGGGGTGAAGATCAAGATATTACTTTCCGTTTGATAAAAGAGAAGTTTCTGGAGAGTGTCATACTTCGTCACCCAGATTTTAAGAAACCGTTCTTTCTAAACTGTGACGCTAGCGACCTAAGCTTAGGAACGACATTATACCAGGAAGATGAGGAGGGACAACATCTGGTAATAAGCTTCGCTAGTCGCACACTGAACCAGTGCGAAAAGAACTACAGTGTGACAGAAAAGGAATTGTTGAGCGTGGTGTTCGCATGCAGCAAGTTCCGAACGTACATTCTCGGATATCAAGTCACGGTACGAACTGATCATAAATCCATCTCGTTCCTTCGTAGGTGCAAATTGAGTCACGGCCGATTGGCTAGGTGGGTACTCGCCCTACAAGAATATGACCTGAAATGGGAATACATTCCAGGAAAGAAGAACGTGGTAGCGGATGTGTTGTCACGTATAAATCTGGAAGATCAGACTTTCGAGGGAGAGAAGGAGAGCTTAGTAAAAATTTATAACATATTCACGACCAGAGCCGATTTACAAGCTTTGCTAATAAATATTCGAATCCATCAGCAGTCTGATCCTAAGCTGAAAAACATTGTGAGTCGTTTGGAAGCCAATGATGAAACCATTTCTAAATACTACCACCTTAACAAGGGAATTTTATTCATAAAAACCGCCTTAGACGATGAGACATGGAAGGTGATAATCCCACACCAAATCGAAAAGGAGGTCATCATCGATTACCATGTCAGGTATGGTCACATGGGAGCGTTAAAAGTGATACAGGCTCTAGAAGAAAACTGTAAGATCAAGAATATCAACCGCAAGGTGAGAACATACATCAAGTCCTGTAAGATCTGCCAATGTGCAAAAGTAAACAATGAAAAGACAGAGGGTATCATGATACCAATAACTTCCAACACAAAACTGGAAAAAGTGTTTTTGGATATATGCGGGCCATTTCCCCGTAGTGGTGGTCGACACTGATATAAATACTTGGTAATTATAATGGATCACTACACCAAGTATATAAAGCTATATCCGGTTAATCGGGCAACAACAGCAAAGGTTTTGGCGGTGATTATCGATTTGTATATCCCAGAGATCGGTAGACCATCTTCTATTATTACCGACCATGGTACACAATTTAAGGGGAGGAGATGGCGAGACACTTTATTAGCACTTGGGGTCAAAACGTATAAGACATCAGTCTACCACCCAAGTAGCAATCCGGCTGAGAGAGTACTAAGAGAAGTGGGTAGGATATTGCGCACGTACTGTCACAACCAACAGAAAAAGTGGCAAGAGTACCTAGCAGCGACAGAAACATTCCTAAATTACGCCCACCATCCAGCTATAGGAATTCCACCATACTCAGCCATGTATGAGAAGCCGACTCCCCGAGACATTGAACAAATCATTGAATTTCCAACGAACAACAATAGGAAATTCAACCAGTTGAAGTTTTACAATAAAGTAGCAGAAGATCAGGAAAAACGGCAAGCCAAATACCAGAAGGCAATAGGGCGAATTGTAACATATAAAGAGGGTGAAAAAGTCCTCCTAAAAAATAGAGAGCTGCCTAGCACCTTAGAAGGCATAACCAAAAAACTACTATTACTATACACTGGCCCATATGTTGTGGTAAATGATAAGCATAACAATACATATGAGTTGAGGGAAATCGTTTCAGGAAAAATCAAAGGAGTGTACAATCAAGCTTCTATGAAGAAATATTATGAAGAATGAGTTGTGAGTTTTAGAATTTTGAATTTATTTTAAAAAAATTCTAAAATAATGTAAGTACATCTTACAACCTAATATTTTGAGAAGAACATTCTGGAGAATTAAAAGAAAAAGAATTTTTAATAATTTTAAAAATTCGGAAATAATGTAAGTACAACTTACAACCTAATAATTTGAAGAAAAAACTTTATGGAAGAAAGAGAAAGAGAGAGAATTTTGTACTTATTATTTATAAAAATTTAAATTGAGTAAGTACATCTTACTACAACCTAATAATTTTGAACGAACTTTATGGAAGAAAGAAAAAGAAAGACTTTTGAATTGAAATATAATTATACAAATTTAAAATTGAGTAAGTACATCTTACTACAACCTAATAATTTTGAACGAACTTTATGGAAGAAAGAAAAAGAAAGACTTTTGAATTGAAATATAATTATAAAAATTTAAAATTGAGTAAGTACTTCTTACTACAACCTGATAATTTAGAACAAAACTTTATGGAAGAAAGAGAAAGAGAGAGAATTTTGAACTTAATTTTAAAAAATTTAAAATTAAGCAAGCACAGCTTACTACCACTGAATTATGAGAAAAAAATTTTGGAAGAATTAAGAAGAAAGGAATTTTGAAGTTAATATACAAAAAATTTAAAAATGAAGTAAGACCAACTTACTATAACTAAGTTTATGAGAAAACTTTATGGTAAATAATTAAGAAGAATTTGAATTTGGAGAAATACCAAAACATTCAGAAATAATAGTAAAATCACAGTACTATAAACAATTCTGAATGAAACAATTCTGGGAATAAATGAATTAAACAGAATTTGAATGTTGATAGAACGTCAGAACTTTGAAACAAGATAAGATCAACATATTACAAGGATTTATGAGAAATATTTTTCAATTAAATAAAAAGAATAGTTTGAATTTTACATTAAAACTAACCAAGTTCCAAAAAATAATTATGTGTCAATTATGATTGAATTGAGAAGAAAATAAAGTGATTAATTCAGAAAAGAGAATTAACGTTAATCCAGAATAAATGCTAGATATTCACAATAGCATTTGAAGGGGTAGAGAAGAATAACAAAGAAGAGTGTAATATGCAAGAGAAGAAAAAATTTGGAAGCAAAGAGACTAATTACCTATGAAACGATAATGAAAACAGTTAATTAAGAGCAAAGAAGAACAACTCATACCAAACATATGGAGAAGATGATTTTGGACCAATGATAATAATAAGACCTATATGAAATGCAAAGAGAAGAAATACCACATGAAATATGATATAAATGAATTAATGTTAATGAATGCGAAGGCGGATTAATAACTTTCTAAGAGAAAGGAAAGAACCAAAATGTTTAAATAAAATGATCAATATAACAACCTGTATATCTAATGTAAAGATACAAAGTTAAAAAATTTTAAATATAATACATTAAGACCATTCAAATAATGAATAAGAAAGACAATATATAAAGACCTTGCTAATACTATGAGTAACCAGAAGAAAGTATAAAGAGAATTCAGATGGAGAAGAAAGAGAGTTACACTGTAAACAGTAACCAGAATTATTAAAAGAAAGGTTTTCAACCATAATTAAATTAAATATATCAGACAAGTTAAGAGTTTTGGAAAAAATATATATGTAATGAGTATAATAATGATCATGAAGATTTATTAAGATAGAAAATGTGAGATAATCTGAGAGACTACGAAGTGGAGAATCCAAAGATATTTTTATTAGTCGAAAATGAGACTACTGTTTATTTATTTATTCGATGACTGACTGAAGATAATTCCAGCAGCATTATGTTTTTGAGCAGGGATGGATATGCCTCTGTACTCAATTTATAGAAGTGGTGTATGGCCAGCAGAGAAGTAGCGTACAGTGCCCCTCTGATCTGCCCCAGCCCACGTGATAGGGAATGTTAGGGAATTAATATCCCAAGGATACAACACGAAGTTGATATAGAAAGAAAATGTATTACAATTATAATATATCTCAGAAGACACTAACTATCCGAAAAGGATCAGTAGTAAGACAAGTAACCATATATATAAAATTAATAAAACTCTAATATAAAAAAGTCGATATAAAGATGGAGAAGAAAATGAATTATAAGAAATGATGAAATTATCATAAGAAATTATTTCATCCATAAACATGTCTGAAATAATTACTTCTGGAGGGGAGCAATCTGTAACATGACAGATGTATGCATAATATTGAATGGCAATTGATCATTAGAATAATGAAGTTATAATGTTTAAATTTGGAAGAAAGCATTAAGTTTAATATAAATAGATTAATTCATAGCAACTGTGGAAAGAAATCATTATTATAAAGAAAATACAAGTTCAAGTAAAAGGAGTTACTAGTGATGAGTCATCCAAAACCAGTCTTATAACCAAAGGTTTTCAAACTATAACCCAGGAAGGTAAAAAAGTAAATAACAAAGCAGTACTGAATATGACCAAACCCACAACGAGGAAGAATAAATAGAAGAGAAACCCTAAAATAAGCCAAGATCAAACAATACAGGTGGTGTATTTCTGAAATAAAGAAGAAGATGGAGAAGATCCCAAGAAACCTGATGGCATCAAGAAGAAGATGGAGAAGATACCAGTCCCAGAAGGCAGGAGAGAAGAAGACTGATGAAAGAAGAAGAAGGCAGCATCCTGAAGAAGATGTCATGCTCTTATAAAAGACACCCAAATCCCTATATCCCCAAAATAAATATTTTAAAATAAAAGTATAACAAAATAAAAACCACATGTATATAAATTTAAGAGAGAGAAGTGTATAAAGTAAAAGTTTCCTGTGAACTAAGATGAAACAATAATATAGTACCCATGGAACAAATCTCCATTGAAAAACGCTAACCAATTTATTATGTTGATAAGACTATACGACCATTTAGCATTAACATAATATAAGAGTGCAAAGTGAACCAGTGATAGTTTTGGGTATTATAAAAAATGAACCTTGTGTTTCATTCTTGGCAATCACAAACATTGGATGCAATGAAATATGCAATTTTCAATGACTTGAAATGTGTACTGTGACAATATGTTGTTTATAAGACATAAATCTGTTTAAAATTTTTTTATATGCAAAAAGAAAAACAGATGTCATAATACTTTTCGAACAATTCATACTATTTATTTATTAATAACAGGGTACAATTCCCCAAAGACAATGTGTAAAAGACGGTATAAAAACTGTAGAATCCTACTTATAATAATAGTTAGAAATAAGAATATAAATATAAGGTTTTTAAGTATATAGTATAAGAATGTTTAAAAATGTTTTAGATATGAGGCCATTTGTTTGGGTCTGATACAACTAACATCAGAACTATAAAAATAGTTACTACTTGTAAATAGTAGAGAGTAATTAAGATGTTAGTTAGTAAAAAACCTTTTTTGTAAACCATATTTCCATGTTAGAAATAAGGATTTTGTTGTAAAATGTCTGACTTGAAGACAACCATTTATTTAAAAAAAAAATTCTTTATTTGTTTTAACTATTATTTGTATTGTAACCAATACTAATTGTTATTGTGTAATTTGAAAACATGTTTAATTTATAATACTATATGTAAAAGTCAGAGAGGGTATCACACATCATATATTGTTTGTAAAATATTTTGTAAGAAAAATTGTTAAAAAATCATAGGCCAAAAGAATGGAAACCAAACTTCATCAAAACAGAGAAATTGCTCATTTAAATGCAAATAAACAAAAGGGGTTTAGACAAAATAAACTTGAGATCAAGCCATATAATTGCACATACCATTTAGAAAGATTTTAATAAATTATATTCAGAATTATAAATAAAAATGAAAATGACTAAACTCAGAAATTTAGACATGGGAGTCATATATTCCAGAATAATGTTTCAGAATACAACTAATTCAATTAATTACCAGAAAATCAGGGAATATAAGCCTTTTAATACAATATAGGATTATTAATATTAAATGTAACGGATAAAATGGATGAATTTTATATAATGACAGGAAGTAAATTTTGATGTTTTGACTTTTCAGAGAATAACAAAAATGAAAGTAAAATTACTAATTTTGGACAGAAAACACTATAAAACGGCATTATTTAATCTGAAAATGAGCTGAATGAACTGAAAGATTAATTTAAATAACATCTAGTGAATAAAATTGATAAATAACCCAAGTTTAGGTATTTATATAGTGAAATATTAAAGTGTGCACAGGATATGAAAATATATTTGAACAATGTTAAGAATAATATTATATGGGCTAAGAGTTTAATTGAAACTGAAGGAAACAGTTAGTTGATTATTGGTATTCGAACGATTAACATGACGAGAGTTTTGTGACGATCTAACCTATCTTACAACGGTAAAGTTAAGTGGCGAATAGTACGTTTTTGTGAAATCGAGAGTGATTTATAAAATCCTTCCAGAACATATACATTGTGACAAAAACAATCAAGAAACACTAATTAACACTAAACAATACATTTCTACTCCGAAAAACACCAGAAAACTGTATAACACATTAACCAAGTATTAGTGTCGGTATCGGGAAAAGTGTTTTGACTTATAATTACACGGATATACTAAATACAACCCAGAAACATTACACCAGTCACTACACAACATTTAACAAGAGATTCGCAGACACCAGAACAGGAATACTACAGGAAAATCTTTTATTTGGAACGTCGAATATACGAATGACATTTTACTAACTTCACGGCAGCCATTTGCAATATTGGTCGTCATCGCCAGGGCAACGCCTCCTAGTTCAACCCAGCTGTTGGTGAAAACAATTATTTTATTTTCAAATTATTATTCAATGTCTGTGTTTAGTAATAATTATTAATTTGATGTAACGTTATACTTTTTAAATATTAGCCCGATTTCTCTGACTTTGATAATAATTGGCTGTTTAAAGAACCCTGTATAATTTTTATATAATATACTTTGTAACTTTTTCGATATCCTGAGAGTCGATAATAATCGATAAGAGTCAAATTGCTATTAATTAATAAAACATTAATATTCTTCAACACTAAATAGTTCTTCATTTCATAAATATTACTAGTTATCACTAATATAATTCTAATTAATAATCTATCAGGACTTTACCACCTATAAGTGAAGATAACCTAAAAAATAAAAAGGTAAACAAATATCGATTGGTTTGAAGACAACCTTATGAGTGGTGATAGTTTATTTAAAATATACCAAAACTTTAATAAAAATTTTCAGAAGAGCATTACACTTTTTAAAACTTCACAGCCCTATATTAATTAATTGACTATAATTAATTAATTAATAAAATTAAAAAAAATTTTTAATTATTTTTTTTTAATAAAAATAATTTTTTTTTTTTTTTCTTCAAAACAATAATTTTTGTTTTGAAACTTTCGGTGAAGCTGAACATATATTTCTTCATCAACATTACGCTACTCGACCGGTCTTGCTACCATTGAGACTCGACCAGCTGGGAAACTTAAGGAAGTGTTTCAGGCCAGTGAGACGTCGAGAGCCACACCAATTACACACCAATTTAAGAACATACAGACTCATCATATTATTATATATTATTACAAATTGGCTAGCCCAAACAGTGGGGCCTGATTACATCGGAGTCTCATACTTCACAATCTCTTATCATCAATAACATTTGTAATTTATTATTATTACAATATATATATATATATATATATATATATTGTAACAACACTATGATATTGTATACTGGGGTTTAATCAAGCTCCACGTTGGTATGCGCCAATTTGTAACAACAAGTCGATGTTACGTGTTTTTAATCAATCTGTTATTTATAAATATTATTTATGTAGTCTTATAGGTGACCTCCTTCAACTCAAATTTAATAGACAAATATATTTGTCATTATGTTATTTTAACTTTTAAGTGTACTATCATACAGGTTTACCTAATTATTCAATAGTTACACAATATTAATGATATACTTCATGTATTAACTTAATGTATTAAGAATTCTTGCCAACCCTAGTCACTCTGGATTGTGTAATTCAATTCAAAATTTGTACAGGAAACACGCTAGTTCGGCAATCTCACGTTCCACCAGCTGTTGACAATTAGCGCTGTTATTCGTAATTGGCTTGCGTCTAGGTTAACTGGTTCACCGGATTTTATTCACCCTTTTACCTGTAAGTTACTCCACCCACAACATATAATACCTATTCTACAATAACATAAAACATCATCATATACAAGAAAGATTCTTTATTGATTTTGTACTTTAATTCAAACTAACAGTTCTTTTCAAGATGATAATATCATTATATCGATTATACAATGGTAGATCGATCGTCAGTTGACCAAGTTCCTTTTGATTTATACAAATTAAATATAATATTAAATATCTCTTATCCCAGGGTACGTGTGATTCTTTTAACGATTAGTAAGGCCAGGTAATGCAAAATTAAGGTTACTTTAGTATTACAGAATGTTATTAGTTCTTAATATACTGAAATTAAAAATAAGCTGGTTTTACCGGGTTGATGAATCTCAAAATGGCATTGTACGTCAGCAAACAGTTGAAGATTGACAAATTAGATTGCTTTCATCCAGAAAAAGTGTTCCGATCCTTAATAAAATTGACGGAGTGATGTACTGGAAAGCCCCAGGAACTCTTCTGACCTTCGTTCTTCTCTTACGATCCTGGTGGTTGTCAGTCCCGGTGGAATTGAAGTCGTATTATAGCTTCTTCTTGAAAGTGAAGGTTATTTCTTCAGAAACGAAGTCTTCTTATATTTTTTCTATAATTCCGTTAGTTTAGGCCTTTTGCTTCCCTCAATTAGTCTCCTGATTACATGTGAAATCGGGTTTAATACTAAATCCAACGGAATTATCTTGATGAGTGAAGTAAGGAGTTTTCGACCCTTTTAGAGGTATTTGGTTATAATTTTGAAGTCTAATTTATTTTATAATTCATCAGTTGTGTCATAGGATTAGTTTTTCAATTTTAATTTATTAATTTAGATTCATTTTTTCAATTTGTGTCATTCTTTTTAAAAGTGTCTCCTCATCTGAACTCAATAGCATATAACAATCGAAACGAATGATTGAAAATCAACAAGATTTTTTACATTTTAGTTACCCTAACAACCACTACTTTCTGTCATTGGATAATATTTGATATCCTAGAGCCAGAGTTATAAAACATTACTACTCTTTTTTAATAAAATACTCCATGCTTGGAATTATACCAAATGACCTAAAACTCTCACCCAATCTACCTTATCAAACCGTATATGTTTTACTATAGTTTCATTGGACTGGACTTATTAAAAAGGTATTAATTTCCTTTTACAAATATTAAATTTAGGCCTATAGGTTTTCTTACCACTGTTATAATAATTTCGTTTTTTAACTTAATTTTCTTTACCTGACCTACTGTACAAATAGTTACTGGTTCATGGTTATTTACATTAATTTTAATTTCCTGGTTTTACTTTATTACATTAATTAATTCGTCCTGGAACCTTTCATTATTTTACAACATAATTATCAGAACTACTTGTCAACCTTTAAACACTTATTGCCATCCTGGCCAAGTTTACAAACATTAATTCAAAACAACTTCATTAATCAATTTTAGTCAATACATATAACATAATATAATACCTAACACAGGTATTTATACTTAATTGTCTAAAGACAATTTTAACATAAATGAAAGGAGTACCACTGATTAAGTACTTCTATAAAACAACAGTTCCCTCTTACTACACACAAAACATAAAATAAATATCCTGTAAACACTACCATGCTACAGCATAAAAACAAGTACAATTTGCAACACATTAACCATTAATTGGGATAGTATTTTATACTTAATATTATTTATTACATCTCTTAACTTTATGTACATCTCAGATGTACTAATTACTGAGTAACCTTAATATTGGAGTATGGTTCTTGACCATAGTTACTTCATTTTTTATGTAACGTGGGGGACCTCAAATCTGTTACGTTACATAACACCCCCCCCCCCTTCGAAAGAAGTTTATTTTGTCTCAATTAAGTTTAGTAAAAAATAAACTTATAGCTTGTACCTGACTAGGTTGTCCTCTTATTCATAATATTTTTTTATTTCGGGCTGGTTATATACGGACTGGTATTTCAGACTGGTGGTAATTGCTGTTTTACTGCTCAACTCTCTCTCTTGGAGGCAAATTCATAAATTATTTATTTCTCTGGGTAGTGGTACTTCCACATTTTACTTGATAAGGATTGGTCACACTAATCATAAAAACTTGTTTTAACATTTATTTTCTTATTTACTTCTATAAATTAGCTTTCTCAATTAAGCTTCTGTCTGCTATCTTCCTTCTATTTTCTTCATCTATACTTCTGGAATCTAATATCAATCTATACAGCTATTTCATCATTATCCCTAAATATTCAATTTCCCTAACATTTTTCCCTATACTGTGCGGTGGTACCAGTCGGGTGGCTACTTTTGGGTCCATAACTCCGCTGTCCATCCTTACACCTTCTGAGACCAGGGGAACATCATCCCTGCTCATAAAAATTATTGCCGGAACATTTCTACGGTCAATACCTTAAAATAAAAAAAATTATAAGTAGTCAATTAGCGACTAATACTAAACACTTTTGGGATTCTTCATACAGTTGCTGTTTACATTTATTTATATATTTCTTCTTCTTCTTGATTCCTTCTTCTTTTCCATTAACTAATAGCACATAACATTATTGATAGGCATTATTTTAAAATCCTTTTAACTTTCCTTCTTGTGACGTTTTTCTCCGTATCATTTCTTCTTATATAATCTTCAATTCCGAGAAATTCTAATTATTGTTGTATTAATTATCATCCTCCTTCAGTTTCATTGGAGTCATTAAATTATTCTTTATTCTTCTTATTTGACTTTCTTAACTGAGCACATTACCATCAATTGTTTTTATTTATTTATATATTCTTCTGTCTGTTACCATAAAAATATTAATTTTTCTATCGTTCCATTTTAAATCCATTCTTTATAAATATTATTGAATAATCTGTTCAATAATATTACAGATTATTTTTTGTTAAATCAAATGGTTTCCAAATATCTTAAGTAAGTTGTACTTACATACTTTTTATTAAATCATATCGTTTCTGAATAATTATTGAGTAAGTTGTTCTTACAATTTTGTAGAATTTTGGGGTTTTAGTCTCTTTATTTTAAATTATATTGTTCGAAATAACTTGAGTAAGTTGTCCTTAACGTGCTTTTTGAATTTTGGGGTTTTTAGTTTCTTCATTTTAAATTATATTGTTCGAAATAACTTGAGTAAGTTGTCCTTACATGCTTTTTGAATTTTGGGGTTTTTAGTTTCTTCATTTTAAATTATATTGTTCGAAATAACTTGAGTAAGTTGTCCTTACGTGCTTTTTGAATTTTGGGGTTTTACCTTTTCAATGGGTTGCTTGTTCGGTTTTCAGAAAATCAGTCCCATTTTTCTGGTTGTTATTATTTCGGTTAACCATGGTCCATTAACTCAGGTACTCCATGTTCTCGGATTACTGCAGTGTCCATAATGATTTTTGTCCTTGTCAAATAGCTCTCTATCATCTGATATTGTAACTCTGCTGATATTGAATTTTCATTAAATTCAATGGTTACCATCGTTTTCCGAACTCTTTCTTTCACGTTTGTAACATATTCTTCTACTACCATGTCTTGTAATTCTTCTAATACACTTATTTCTATCATATCTATATGTAGTCTATTACACAAATATGTTGATGATATACCATTTACTGGTGATGTCATTGACCTTTTATTTACTGGTATATTTAATTTAAATATAGATTTAGTTAAGTTTTTTCTATAACCTTTCAAAACAGTCAATTCTCTGTAATTAACGATTGTGAGATTAAGTACATTAACCAGCCCACTCTTAATCATATCTACTTCTTCCCGTGTATTATTCCTTTTACTCATTTGTCTTATTTTCATTGTCTTCATTTCATTATTTCTGATAGGTTTCCTTTCTGATAACAATACACTTTTGTCTTTTTTATTCTCATTAGTTTCCTCTTTATTCTTGTCAAACTTCTCATTCATTGGTTTGATTAAGTTCTCACTCAAAATTTCGTTTTGTTTCTTTGAGTTTTCGTTTATACTGTCTATTTTAGTTTCTAGCTTTTCTAACATTCGTTTGTTATTTTCTAAAATACTGTCTAATTTCTTTTCTAGCTTTTCTGACATTTGTTTGTTATCCTCCTTCATACTACTCATTAATTCCATTAATTTTTCCCAATTTAGTCCTCCTCTGGCTTCCTCTTTATCTGGTTGTTCCCCTTGGGCATCCTCTTTATTGCTCGCCTGTTGTTTTGATATTTTCTTCTGTTGCTTCACTTTGACTATTTCTACTTCTTGTTGCTTATTTGATTGTTCTAAGTTTTTATGATTTGGCATTCCTATAAATTCTTCTGTTTGATTATGTTCTTTTCTCCAGTTACACATATCTTCTCTGGATAGTTCAAACATCACCCTTATCCATTCCCTTAATTCTGTGTTTTCTGTTTGTATTGGGTTTTCAGGTTGTCTTATTACTCGTCTCCATTGTTCATATTCTTCCTGAGTATATTGTTCTGTCACCTGGGCGTATACGCCTGTTCTTTCGTTTTTCATTTGTTCTTCATTATCGTCCCATCTTTCCCAATCTTCTTTAGTCATCCTTTCCACCTTGTTATCGTCTTTTTCGTGGGCTGTCCCAATAGTCTTTTCTTTATTACACCTGGCATCTAACTCCCACATTTCATCATAAATGTCTCTCAAAGTCATTTTGTCGTCTGGTGTTCCCATTGCATTCGCGCGACTCATTTGCGCTCTTTCGTGATCGGTGGCGTTCTTGTTAATATACTCCATATCCTTGCTGCATTTTTTAAATAGCACCGTCATCCATTCCGCGTAACTTAGTCGTCTTTCTTGTTCGGGCATTTCCGTTTCCTGGTCCTTCGCAATCCTTTTAGAAACCTCTCGTAAGCATTCCTGTGCCTCTAATGGTTGCCTGCTCAAGTTAAGTAATAATTAAGACGATTTTTTACTTAACTAAAGCCTCCTCGTTGAGCGCCAATTTGTAACAACACTATTATATTGTATAGTGGGGTTTAATCAAGCTCCACGTTGGTATGCGCCAATTTGTAACAAGTCGATGTTACGTGTTTTTAATCAATCTGTTATTTATAAATATTATTTATGTAGTCTTATAGGTGACCTCCTTCAACTCAAATTTAATAGACAAATATATTTGTCATTATGTTATTTTAACTTTTAAGTGTACTATCATACAGGTTTACCTAATTATTCAATAGTTACGCAATATTAATGATATACTTCATGTATTAACTTAATGTATTAAGAATTCTTGCCAACCCTAGTCACTCTGGATTGTGTAATTCAATCAAAATTTGTACAGGAAACACACTAGTTCGGCAATCTCACGTTCCACCAGCTGTTGACAATTAGCGTTGTTATTCGTAATTGGCTTGCGTCTAGGTTAACTGGTTCACCGGATTTTATTCACCCTTTTACCTGTAAATTACTCCACCCACAACATATAATACCTATTCTACAATAACATAAAACATCATCATATACAAGAAAGATTCTTTATTGATTTTGTACTTTAATTCAAACTAACAGTTCTCTTCAAGATGATAATATCATTATATCGATTATACAATGGTAGATCGATCGTCAGTTGACCAAGTTCCTTTTGATTTATACAAATTAAATATAATATTAAATATCTCTTATCCCAGGGTACGTGTGATTCTTTTAACGATTAGTAAGGCCAGGTAATGCAAAATTAAGGTTACTTTAGTATTACAGAATGTTATTAGTTCTTAATATACTGAAATTAAAAATAAGCTGGTTTTACCGGGTTGATGAATCTCAAAGTGGCATTGTACGTCAGCAAACAGTTGAAGATTGACAAATTAGATTGCTTTCATCCAGAAAAAGTGTTCCGATCCTTAATAAAATTGACGGAGTGATGTACTGGAAAGCCCCAGGAACTCTTCTGACCTTCGTTCTTCTCTTACGATCCTGGTGGTTGTCAGTCCCGGTGGAATTGAAGTCGTATTATAGCTTCTTCTTGAAAGTGAAGGTTATTTCTTCAGAAACGAAGTCTTCTTATATTTTTTCTATAATTCCGTTAGTTTAGGCCTTTTGCTTCCCTCAATTAGTCTCCTGATTACATGTGAAATCGGGTTTAATACTAAATCCAACGGAATTATCTTGATGAGTGAAGTAAGGAGTTTTCGACCCTTTTAGAGGTATTTGGATGTAATTTTGAAGTCTAATTTATTTTATAATTCATCAGTTGTGTCATAGGATTAGTTTTTCAATTTTAATTTATTAATTTAGATTCATTTTTTTCAATTTGTGTCATTCTTTTTAAAAGTGTCTCCTCATCTGAACTCAATAGCATATAACAGTCGAAACGAATGATTGAAAATCAACAAGATTTTTTACATTTTAGTTACCCTAACAACCACTATTTTCTGTCATTGGATAATATTTGATATCCTAGAGCCAGAGTTATAAAACATTACTACTCTTTTTTAATAAAATACTCCATGCTTGGAATTATACCAAATGACCTAAAACTCTCACCCAATCTACCTTATCAAACCATATATGGTTTACTATAGTTTCATTGGACTGGACTTATTAAAAAGGTATTAATTTCCTTTTACAAATATTAAATTTAGGCCTATAGGTTTTCTTACCACTGTTATAATAATTTCGTTTTTTAACTTAATTTTCTTTACCTGACCTACTGTACAAATAGTTACTGGTTCATGGTTATTTACATTAATTTTAATTTCCTGGTTTTACTTTATTACATTAATTAATTCGTCCTGGAACCTTTCATTATTTTACAACATAATTATCAGAACTACTTGTCAACCTTTAAACACTTATTGCCATCCTGGCCAAGTTTACAAACATCAATTCAAAACAACTTCATTAATCAATTTTAGTCAATACATATAACATAATATAATACCTAACACAGGTATTTATACTTAATTGTCTAAAGACAATTTTAACATAAATGAAAGGAGTACCACTGATTAAGTACTTCTATAAAACAACAGTTCCCTCTTACTACACACAAAACATAAAATAAATATCCTGTAAACACTACCATGCTTCAGCATAAAAACAAGTACAATTTGTAACACATTAACCATTAATTGGGATAGTATTTCATACTTAATATTATTTATTACATCTCTTAACTTTATGTACATCACAGATGTACTAATTACTGAGTAACCTTAATATTGGAGTATGGTTCTTGACCATAGTTACTTCATTTTTTATATAACGTGGGGGACCTCAAATCTGTTATGTTACAATATATATATACACAATTAAATCGGTAATGGCTAATGTCTGTTTTTCAAATTTAAGTGCAAATAATTTATCACTCATAACATTTAAAGACCACTAGATAAATGTACACAATAAGCTTGGTTTGAAGGTTATTTTATTTATGTGTACAAGCCAACTTTTATTTTTATGTAACTCGTGGTTCAACAGTTTCTCAACAAACTTCATATTGTGAGTTTTATAAACTCATTATTCTTTTTTGTTGACAAAATGCTTCTGGAAAATAACATAGTTCAACCTGCTTTTTTACAGAACCATAAGAAATCTGTGGAAGAATAATGTTTCTATGTACATTTGGATCAGAGTTCTTTAAAGTCTATAACTGTGAAAACAATATAACACAATATTGTAAATGCAAGATAGGATAATAAAGTGATTAAAGATAACTTAATTAAAGTTTTGTATTAAATATATTGGAAGGCTATTGAAGTGATTGTATTTTTAAATGTAATGATAATACTGATTGTAAAAAAATTGATAATACAAAATTACTTAACTGGTGACTGATGAAAAACCCACACCTTATTGCACTAAAATGCAGCAGAGCATCAGTTTTCTGAGTTAATTGGGACTGAGGGTAGTTTTGATATACAAAAATTTGGATATCTCGAAACATAAAAAATTTCAAAGACAACATACTACAATATGAGATAGGCTGCATATAGTGTTTAAAATATATTTATAAAGCTATACATATAGAATTTGTGGTTTCTTTAGTATGTCTATTTCATGCTCCATACACTTATCTCACTCCGTTTGAATGAGTGAAGCAAGTTTTCAGTTTTGACTCAACATTTGGCATTTGTCTGTCTGTTTTGGGTATGGTTCATTATAATTTTTCACATGTCCATACTTTTCCCCAAACCATTTAAAAAAATGTTTCCCCAAATTATTTTTTTAAGTCAAAAGTAAGTGTTTTGTATAATTAAAACAAACTTATTTTTATTAAAATATTTATAGCAATAACGATTGTGTATCTGGAAATTAATTTAACTCATAATAAAAACTTTTAAATTTAATCATTGTTAAAAAAAATCATTTGCATACCAAAGATTATCTTTTTTTTATAGTCATACGGGAAACGCATGCTGAGTTGCATTTCTGTAATTTATTATGATAAATAATATTATACATTTTTAATGTATTATTTTAAAGAGGAATTAAGTGTGTCTGTGTCCATTTCAAATGGAGCAACATTTTGTTTCGCGATTGAACCATTTCAATGTGTCGTGTTGTAAAGCGTCGCTTCAATGGGGACAGGCTTGAGACACTGGCTCACGACAAAACAATTTCTCGTCAGCTGTCTTTGAGATGTAAAAGTTTGTGTTTCATGGGTTCATGACAGGCCTTATTTTGCATCTATTTCAGTTTCAACTACACCTACATTTCTTTCATTTTATAGTAAATAGAAATTAATAATAATAATAAATACACAACAATATGTGAGAATCAGAACGAAAGGATATTGCATGCACTTTCCCCATAGGATTAATTAAGTGTAATATAAACTCCCCACCTTGTGTGATTAGAATCCAGCGCATGCGGAGTTCAAAATGTCGGAAGCTGATTTGTTGTGAGACATAAATTGAAGGAGCTTTGTCTTAGGTCGTGAAGGGTCTCGCGGCACCTCTAGACAATGTCGCAGCCACTATGTGGCACTTTGTAGATCCTAATGGCAGTAGAGTCATCTGCGCACAATGCACAAACTGGTTCTGTCACAAAACAAAATATCGCTTGTGTGCAGTTATTTTGCTGGAAGTCGTTTTGAAAACCATTTAAGAATTTGCTTATTTTGTATCAAGAAAAAAGAAAAAGAATGATACAAATAAATAGTGCTCTGAGAGAGAAAACAGCAAATATTATACAATATGATCATGAAGTCTCCTCCCAGCTGTATGTAGTGCCCATAAAATAAATGTTTATTGACGAGTAAAAAGCATTAAAAATAAGAAAACTACAAAGTTGGCTGACTGCTCACATTTTCAACTTATACATGAGAGTACAAGATAAAAATCTGGAAACTTTGTGAGTGCATGATTTAGTGAGAAGAACAGGACATCATAATTTTTTAAAGAACATCCAGTAGTCTTGTAAAATACATAAACAGATAAAAAAGTGTCTAAAGTATCTTTTAGAACTTTCAAAAGGAAAAAAATCAGCCTATATAATTTTTCAAATCACTATGAGAATTTGAAAGATCATTGTTAGGCCGAGAACTTTTCAGAACCCCCCTCGTATGTTTGAAGGATTTTTAGTGTGTTGTTAATTCTTGTTTTTCTACAGTTCTCTATCCAAATTTTATACATTACATAAATGCATTCCTAACATGACTTAAAAGTTCGTGCAATATTTTTTCATGTCAATGATTTCTGCATTAGTTTCTTTATGTAACAGACAGTGGAATCTAACATTATGATTTCAAAAGAACCTGAACCTGAATTGTATAATCTTACAAGACTCCACCCTGAGTATGCAGATAAATTACTAAAAGATGTGCAGTAGTTGGCATGTTTAATGTTTTTTGTACTTTAATAGTTACACAATTTTGTGTATTACCAACGCATCCATTGTTTGGTGTTATAATGTAAATTTCATAAGAAATAGTCATAAATCTATTCTTCCAGAAATATGTATTGCAGTAAATTAAAGTAATGAAAGTCATCATCATGTGTTTTACTTATGATTTTTTTGTTTTCTGTTGTAAAAAGTTAATTTTTGCTATGCACAATCTTTTTTAAATAACGATCAAATTTAATGAGATTTGATGATGAGTTAAATTAAATTCCAGGTATACAATCATTATTGCTAGAAATATTTTAATAAAAATAGTCATTTTTTAAAATTATGCAGAACACTTATTTTTGACAATAATTTTTTAAAAACGGCTCGGGGATATTTTTTTAAATCGTCTTAATTACTTCAAATACATTCAGAAATCAAACAAAGAAAAATCAGAGGTGCTGTAACCTTCGATTTAAAGTTGGTTCAGGACCAAAAGTGTAACTTCACTATTAAAAAAGGTAAATTACAGTGATTTATTATAGCCTCCAGTACTATCAGTTGTTTTTTCTTAATGTCACTGATTCATGCTGTTGTTTGTTCATTAACTGTTTGAACATTTAAGAATTATTGCTGTATATCAAAGAAAAAGATACTCTATTTTTCTTTTTTGGTAATATGTAGTCGTAATACACAACAATACAAAAGTACAACAGAACAATATTACAATTCAACAAAACATACAATACAGCAGTTCAGAAATTAAAATAATCACATTGTTCCCAACAATAATTATATCACACGTGAGAATTTCTCTTTTCAGCAAGCTCAGATATTTGGCATTTTGGATGTTTGATGTTCAGATTCTTGATTTTCTACCAGAGAGGACTTTTAGGGGAAGGTATTTCTGGGTAAGTTACTACAAAGGCATCACATACAGTGTCATAGACATAGGAAAAGAAAATGTTATCAATGTCTGTAAAATACTGGAATTTACAGTATAATTCTGTGCTTTCCCATTTTCGAAAACCTCTTCACCACATCTGATTTTAATGCAGTGACATAATGGATGTGAAGTAGCACCAAACATGGTACTACTTCAAACATGGTCTTTTCTCAAACATGGTAGTTTGCTGCCAGGTTTTGATAAAACATAATGATGAGAAGGAATGTTCATCTCTTGAGTTCGTTATTGGTAAAATACTGGAAATCTTTAGAAGTTAGTGGGTAATAGAATAGGTGTCCTTATACAGCCTTGTAGAGCCTCAAGAGGAGATGCAGGACGTTTTTTAATTTCTGAGTTGGTTAGTAGTTTTTTTTTAATGAGTGATTTCCTCTTTCAATTTTAAAATCTGTTGGATCTATGTGCTCCCTTCCAGTGTGCTGCCAAATCTTTGCATTAGGGGAATGAGAAGTTCTTTCGTTTGGACAGAATCCAAGCAAATCACACTCTTAGCAAGCAGCAAAATTAATTTCAAGGCATCTTTCGAGAAAAGCGTGTTTCCAAGTCCTCTATGACAGTTTATGGAAGAGAAATATATTATAAACCATATAATAATCCTGAATACCATCTGCACTACTGTGATTTTCTCGATTTGTCTGCCATAAGTTCTGGGTTTTTTTTTAAGTTCGATATATAACTTATCTGCAATATGCTTTGCATTCATAAGTATTTAATTAAAATGTTTGCTGTTTCTTGCCATCAATTTTTCAAAACTGCAATCAAAGAGTAAACAACTCCTGATGCTTTTGCCAGGTCAGTTCTTTTTGAAGGATAATACTGAGCGGTAGTGTAAGTGATAAATTGTCGGCAGCATAGACCTATAGTGAATTCACAGCTGCGCTAGGTGTTCCTTGTTCTTTCACTGGCTTATTTTTGTGGAAGCCTCAACAATTTATGGTATAATTATAGCGAACTGAAGAACCGCATCATCTCTCTCCACCTTCCTTGTTTCGAAAAGCTGTAATTTTCAGTGAACTAAGCTACCAGTTTATTTTCAATGAACTAAGCCAGAGCTATGTTATATGTTGGCCTTGAAACATATCAAATTTTATTTGAAATTTTTCTTTACTTATTAGGAACTTAACAAAGTTATTTTACACCAAATCTAAACAATTGTGTTTTCCTTTTGCAATTTTCGTGGAAACTACTAATGGCACAGCTCTGTGACTATTTTGTATATTTCAAGTCGAATAACATACGGGAACTACTAATTTTTGTCCTCCAGTAATTATTGTATTGCATTATTTTACCTTCAGAACAGAAACATGGGCAGAATTTTCAACAAGCCGTAACTCGAGAACAAAGCATTTCCGGACATGTGTTTATATGACAGCACTTTTGTCTTACTTTTAGCTCTAGAATTACTATGAAATAATATCCTTTCCTGCTGGATATTCTGTATATACACCACACACACATAAGCTACATAAAAATGAAAAAGAAAATAGAATTAATGAACCAGAATCTTACAACAAATAATAAATTACAAATGTAAGGAAAAAACAAGCGCAGGAAGACCCGTGTAAAACGTGGAATAATAAAAGCTGAGCGGTAAGTGTATTGTCGAAACAGGTATCGGGTTAATCCGTATTGGATAGGAGACTTATACGACTCTGTATAGTCGCTTTAACAGTTAATGTCGGCTACAAAATCAGCTGTTATCAGTCGTAATCTTTTTTAGCTCCACCTGTAGTTGCGTTATTGACGTGTTTCCCTACATCGCTGAAACAGCGATTATATCGACCACTGAATGACGATGACACAGTGAAATGTTGAAGGTAAAGTGATAAAGTGCAGTTGATGCGTACCATTTGTGGTAAAGCCGCGGCCACGTGGACTGAAAGAGTTCATGCCACTTTAATAACGTGACAGTCTAATTGCCGTAGTCACGCTGCCCTACCGTTCTAATTGCATTGTGTGTGCGGGGTGTTTTGCACCCGTGGCAGGATGCAGCATCTGGGTCGAACCCAGTGACTGCCAGAAGATAAACTTAGTACTGGTTCAGTCGACGGGTGGCCTAAAAACTGGAAAGGAAACCGCCACGCTATCATTCGCTATATGGCAAAGAAGAAAGAAAATTTGTTTTTGTGGTATTGCTGTTGGAACCGATTCAGGCAAGGCAGAGTGCCTCCGTGCCGGTGACCAAGGTAACAGCGAGCTAGGTTAAGGGTGGAAAGAAGGACAGTTTTCAAAGGTGAACTCTGGAGCTGACGACAGAAGTTGCTGCGAGGTCATCAAGAATACCGTCCTAACAATACATTATAACATTTAATGCTCCGAACATAACCTTCTGACTGCGACGTTTATGTTATGCTAACAGACTTGGAAATGAATCTCTAATCTCTGGAACACGATTTTGTGGTAGATCTAATTAGCCTATTAATTACAGCATGAAAGCGTTCTGGATTCATCTGCGTGAGCCGCCCTCGTGCAAACATTGACATGACAATTACCGACTAAATGGTGCTGAGAAAAACCTTCTCCGTGTAGGACAGGCGTGAATTAAAACACGTTAAATCGAGTGAGAATCAGTTTAAATTTTTTCCTTTCTACACGTCGCTAAGGACGCGAATTATATAGGGTCTGCGTGCGTCGTGTAAATGTGTGACTATATCCGTTAGTCACGACACGCGGTGAGACGTTTAAACTGAGGAAGCGGCTTTGTGTGACTGAGCTATTTTATTTTTATACTATCATGACGAGGTGTCGGCGACGGAATAAACAGAAGGCAGTTGTCACCGACCTTGTGGTTGCTTGATAACGATGACGTGATCGCTGCCTGTGCCACAGTGATGACACGAGGAATGTCACACTTTCTATAGTTGTAATAAATTCGTGACTGTCAGCCACAGATGACTGTGAATACGGGTTTTGGAACCAATCCTCTGAAGTGTAGTATATTTATTGACACCAAACACTAATTCCCTTTAGACAATATTCACCCGCAAGTCTTACGATTTGCCAACAACGTTGTAAGAAAGTAACTAAGGTTTGTTAGTAGGCTATTACTTTAAAACTATTTATCTAGTGAAGTAATTGAGTAAGCTGGATTTAGATTCAGAGACACAAGTAGCTTTTATCGCTTATGAAAAAGCTTTTGGTAAGTTATGTAGAAATAAAATGTGGTATATTTTAATATGTAGAGGATATCTATTTCTGCTTGTCCGCGTCATTCAGAGCCTGTGTGCACGGCCTACTATCCCTAGCGTAGATAAGGGAAGACTATCACAAGAAGTGGCCATAAGTCAAGGTGTCATACAAGCCTGTAGACTCTCTCTTTCCAAGTTTGTTTTATGTATATGTGTGTACGCGAGCGTGTGCGTAGACAGAAACTTTGCGAGAGTGGATGACTGACATACAGGTCAGAGAATCTGCATCTCAGGAAGGGCTCAGTAAACACGTTACTGTATGGGGATGACCATATAATTGTAAGAAACAGTGAAAATAAGTACAAAGGTGTATACTTTATACTTTGAATGCAGTCTGCCAGAAATATAATTTTGAAACCAACCTAATACTAAAACAAAAAAATGGCCTTCCTAGGGAAGAACCCTGTAAAAACACAACTTGTAGTTGATAATAATGTTTTGGAGAAAGTATCACATTTTAATTATTTTGACTATTATATCTTATATAGAAAGGACCCCAGTATTGAGAGATAGTTAAATACCTGTGGAATAATTAAATTTAGTTATAGGCCTACCTGTGGAATAATTATACCACTATTAAAGAATAAGACGCGGAGGGAGACAGCTGAAGTTTTACGAGGCCATGGCAGTGCCAATTTTAGTGTATCCCATTGAAACATGAACGCTTCTGTAAAAATTCATTTCTAAAATACAAACCTCTGAAATGAAATGTTAAGAGCTAGTGAGTGCAGGTAGTTCGAGGGACCGTCTTAGAAACGAGGATATAAGAAAACACCTCGAGGTACCATCAGTTATTGATAGAATAGAGGCAAGATTGGAAGTCTCGTGCGGAATGCATGGTACACACAGATATTCGTAAACAAGGGCTTAAATGTAAACAGCTGGTTAGGAGGATCCTGGAAACAACAGCCAAAGACTGAACAGATCCTGCAAAGACGGAACAGGCTACAGCACAATCCACCACCAGGTCGTCAGCAACTTCGAGGGTCAATTGAAAAGTTCGCAGAGTGGCAACTGTAGCTTAGCGGTAAAACTACAATTTTCCGTGTGCTGCAAGCTTTGTATTTTATGTGAACTCCTTTTAATTTCCAAATATATCTATCAATTTATTCATTGTTTAGAAGCTGCTTAAAATTGAGTGTCATGCGTGTTTTGAAAAACGGACAAAATCAAACATCGTGGTGTGATTCTTTGTTAACAATTGTTTAGCGCCAACGGAAATTCAAAACGAAATTGTAAATGTGTCAGGAGATGCTGCGACTTCAAAACCAACGGTTTGTAAGTAGGCACATGAGTTTAAACGTGTTCTTACGAGCATTGAAAACGTGGTCGCACTGGACGCCCAAAAAATGCAACAACTCCAGATGCGGCAGCCATGTTGCACATCGCTTTTTCACACCAAGTTCTTGAATTAAAGTATGATGCACACGCTCATATGAGATGCCTGTGAGTTCAGCAACGTCATCCACTCCTCAATCTGCGGTCTTCCAACACCCTATGAAATTTTTTCAATAATGCCATTTTTGGTTGCACTTTTTGGACGTCCGCTGCTGGGATAGACTTCAGTGATTGTACGACCACGTTTAAACTCGGGTGTGCCCCACTTACCGTTGTTTCTGAAGGCGCAGCATCTCCTACACATTTACAATTTCGTTTTGATTTTCCATTGGCGCTAAAACGTTTTTAACAGAGAATTCATCACAACACGATGTTTGATTTTGTGCATTTTAAAAACACGCGTGACAGGAAAATTTCAAACAGCTGGTAAAAAGTGAACAAATTGACAGATATATCCGGAAATTTACAGGTGTTCACGCGAAATATACCTACGTCTTGCAGCGCACTAAAGATTTTTGTTCTACCACTGAGCTATAGATGTCGCTCCGCGAACTTTTCAACTGACCTTCGTACTCTTGGAAACTGTGACTTTCGAGGTATTCTCACTACAGATTAGACTCCATCGCCTCACTAACCTCACATAAAGGTCCTATGTAGAGAGCTTATCGAATAATAATCCTTTTGACAAGATTAAGCGAAGTAACAGCAAAGGTGTAGAACATGTAATAACAAAAACATCTTAATCGGAAATTGTCTGATTAAGTGAGAACTGTATTTAACCTAATGACCATTTCTGCATGAGTATATGTAATGTATGAAAAATTTACAGGCATTGCACAAATGCATGCACAGAGAAGGGCATTGAAAATGCTTCAATAAATCTAAAAAATATATATATTTATGTTGTAACGAGTAAATGGGTGCGTACCTGTTAAAATGTGTTTACACTTGTTTATTATGTGTATAAGTGTAAATGTGGTGTGTTCGCCTCACACCGGTCGTTACAATAATAGTAGTCACTACTGAAGTCTGTAGCGTGGTCCAATTTACCAGTACAACCTACCTGTTAATTCATAGGGGTTGCGATTCCCGGGTGGCGCCAAATTGTTTATATTAAAACAATTAAAATTGTTAAATTACAAGTTGATAAGTGTTATTAGCGTTGACAGCTGGAGCGTTCAAATGGTTCCCGCCGCTGTACAGGTTGCCGTATTGTCCACTCGTGACGAGCGCTAGTTGGTTACTGAATAAAAATTGCTAACACACATATATTCTACAACGTCCTATGAAATAAAATGATGGTAATACTCTGTACTGTAATTTTAATACAAATTCAGTCATTAATTAATATGACAAAAGGATTATAAATGGTTTAATAACAAATTGCTCCGGCTTAGAACATGAGACGCCAATATTTC
Organism: Magicicada septendecula; assembly: GCA_034769895.1. NCBI lineage: Eukaryota > Metazoa > Arthropoda > Insecta > Hemiptera > Cicadidae > Magicicada > Magicicada septendecula. The sequence goes on along the minus strand of CM068375.1, from coordinate 151,362,000 downwards.
AAGGTTGGCGAAATCGGTTTTAAAACAAATTATCTCGATGCCGTGATGGCTTCTGTTTACATACAATATATTAATCTGTTCAAAATCTGGGGTCCTTTGGATTATAAAATAAGACATAAAAGTTGGTTACATTAAAAAAGTACACTACCGTACCTTATACGTACTTAAAGAATATAAAGTGTTTTTACAAATTGTTCGGTAGTGTCGTATTTTTTGTTACAAAGTTCGCACACTAATGCGAGGTTATATTTTAATTAACAAAATGTTTTTACGTAAGTTGATTATGCATTAAACCTTTGAAAGAAAATTAAATTTGTTTAATAGTGAGAAATTTTGATTGTTTGAGAAATATTTAAAGTAATTTGGTTTCTGGGAGAAAGGAATTTATTGGATACTTATCAGTTCAGACAGTGTTGATATGTAGTCATCTGGGGTAGTGGAAATTCTGCAATTTTGTGCTGGTTTTAGGCTTCGGGCATCTTCTTCTATCTCGTCTTGGGATTTCTGCTAATTAATTTATTGTTATTTGGTTCCAGGACATCGTTTAATCTTGGTAGTTCTGCATCTATTCGTCTTTGGTTTTGGTTGTCATCTTCCGAACGTCTTTTTAACTATTTAATGGAAAATTTCAGTCATCACAATTTTGCGTGCCGCTTACCCACGCGTCATTTCTTCAAGTCTAATAAATTTTAACGGAAAATTAGTTTTCAACGGCCCGTTACTATGGTAACAGTAACCTTTTGATTGGTTAAGACCTCTTTCAAAAGCATTGTTAAGAGATTTGAATTTTTATTCAAATTTATTATGTATTTTCTTAATGATTTTATTCCTTTATCGTTCCTTTGGGGTAATAAATAATATCACTATTATATTTCTTTCCTTTCAAAGTTTAAAATGATACCTCATAAGGTCATATTCTATCATACATTAACTTTAGTCTAAATATTTGACATTTGATAACTTACATATCTCTCTTAAATTAAACTTTTATAATAACATTTCTCTTTTAAAATGATTTACATATAATTACTGGCCATTTACTGGTCTTAGATTAGTAAAGTTCCTTGTGAATTTGTTACAATTGACATTTGTGTGTGTCTGACAGTTAGATGTTTTCATAGCCAAAAGTAGCCATGATGGTATTTTATTTATTTCTTTTAAATTACATTTTAATTCAGCCTGATGGGCTTCACTTTGTTATCATATTTGTTTGCGTTGTGTGTTGATTCTGTTTGTGTTTTAATTACTTATTCAATACAGTTTTTATTATACATATTTTAAAATATAACAATTAGGCTTATGGACTGCAAGTTCCTTTCAGCCATGTCCTCTTCATAACATTGAAACAAACAATTCTTTATAAGTTATTAGTTACTGTTGGTTTTAATATTAATTTCATTCTTTTGCTACTACTTTGAGTGATAAACATCATCACTTCTTGTAAACTTATTAAAGTTATTTCCCCTTTTAACATGGGGTGTTTTATTCATTGTATACTTAATTTTATAACAAAACCTTATTTCAATATTACTATCTCCTCCATTCCATGTTAATACAAATTGTTTTTATCTGGGCTTTCTCCCTGACTAATATTACATGTTTTACTTATCTTTATTTGAAATACTATTTATAATTATTTTTAATTATATGAATGTTCACAAGATCACTCAAATCATTGACTGTTTATCAATGCTTTATGAAGTGTTTTCTTATTTATTATTACATCTTTATTACTTAAAATATCTATTTCCACGTATCACCTTCACCTTTAATTAACAGAGGTTTATCACTGATACACTCTCACTATTTTTAGGGTATTTACACTTTCACTATTGCACTTTATTTTGGTTCACTGTTTGTATTAAGTGTTACTTAGTGGGTAATCCCTATACTTATTTCTCCTATTATTTCTCACTATTTCTTTACAACATAATTCTTATTATTAATGACATTTGGTTATTTACCTTTCATTAAATCTAACCTTAATAATTGTGTTAGTGTACTTTTCTACACTACGTTACTTTATAATTGTCTTTTGTTTTAAAATAGGTATATAAGTTATTTCAATTACAACAATACTATTTGTTTCATTAGTGGATAATTATTTGGGGTTTATTTACAGTATTCTATCTTTGAGTCTACCATTCCTCCCCTTTATATGTGGTGTTAGTTTCTCCTTGGTTTCACTTTGTCTCCTCTTCATTCTTCCTCTTCTTCTTCTTCATCTTCTTCAACTTCAATTGTCTTCATCTTGGTTCGGTTCTCCTCTTCTCTTCTGGTTTAATTTCTATTTAGTCGTAGGAATTTGTTCACTTCCTTTGATTCTTCTTTAGTTCTGGTTTCTTATCTTCTTTTGTTAGTTCCTAATTGTTTGGTCAATCACCTTTTGTCTCTGTGTATGTTTCGTGGTTCCCTTCTTTTGTTTTCTGTGGTTGGGTCAATCACTTGGGTTGGGTAATATCGTCGTTTGTCGTGTCATAATATTTATATTTTATTCATTTTTAAACATTTTATTTTATATGAAGTATTTTTACATTAAGAATTATCTTTTTTATCCCTGGTACTGGGGTGGCTTATTTGTGTTGTTACATAATGCCTCTCCTCTAAATTTGATCATTTTGATAAAACACTAGCATAGTTTTTTATGAAATTATCAGTTATAGATAATCTTTTTCCTTTTCTTTCTTGTTTGTTTCTCCATTCTTCATATCTCTTCTTACTTAATTCATTCCATTTTATTTGGATCTGTTTTTATTTATTTCCATTGGTGCATTTTCCCTTATACACAATTTGTCCCTAACTTTTATAGTAGCTGGTTTCTCCCATTACTACTCATTTTTCTGAGACCAGAGGAACATCATCTCTGCTCAGTTTATTTGGATTGCTGGACTTTTCAACAGTCAATCTTAAATACCTTTTTTGTCAACTTGTGACTTAAATCAATAATAATAATAATAATATACTTTGGGATTGTCCACCTTGTGGTTTGTTTTTAGATCACTTTGGCCTTTTACTCATTCTTCCTTCCGCTATACCTTAGCTATACACTATCATCTACTCATACACTTGATTGTTTTTATATTTATTCATATGTTAATTTCATCATATCTCACTTTTCATTATTTTGTTTTCAGTGCTCATTGTGATCATTTTAATTGTCTTAGACATTTTTATTCTTTTCTTGGTTATTTAGCAAGATTCTGCTTTAGCCATTTCTGTATATTTGTTTTATACATAATTTCTTTCTCTTCCTTGTACCAGTACAGATTTTTTTTTTAGAATACATTTGATTCATTATAATTTCAGGTATTTATCTCAGTAATTTGAGCTTGATTTTATTTTTGTTTATTTTATTCTGTATTAAATATCATTTTTGACAATTCTTTGTAAGTTAATTCTCTTACTTTAAAACAATGTTTGTAGCGTATTCCTTTTTTAGTTATTTTTTGTTTAATTATAATCGTAAGTTTGTGATTCTTACATTTATATTATATAGGAATGTGTGTAACTTATTCCTTATTATCTCATTTTTTATTTCATACTTCATATATCAATCTTTTATTAGACTGTGAGTTGATTTAAATTGAAAGGAATTTGTGTAACTTTCCTTTGTTTTTTACATTATTATTCATTTATATTACTTCTTTTTATTCCGCACATATCATCTAAATAGGGTAGTAAGTTGATCTTACAATCTCTTTTGGAATTTTGAAATATGTTTATTTCCTTTCATTATTTATTCTTCTTCATAAAACTTTTTTATCGAAGTTTGGTTATAAACTCCCTTTATTTTTCTTGTATTTTTATTGCTTATCTGGTAAGTATTATTACCATTATCTTTTGTGATAACGTATGGTCCGGTATATAGCAATAACAATTTCTTTGCTATACCTTCCATTGTACTTGGCAGTTCACGATTTTTAATTAATATTTTTTCTCCCTCTTTATATTTGATTATTTTGGGTTGGTTTGTTGCATATTTGGCCTTTTGTTTCTCAATCTTTTCCATTATTAGGCTGTACCATTTGTTTTTATCATACGGGTCTTCTGGGTTTTTTGGGAATTCTATTATCTCTTGTATCTCTCTATTCGGCTTCCTCTCGAACATCATTAAGTATGGTGTATTTTCAGTAAATTGGTGATAGCTGATATTTAAAAACACTTCGTTGAAGTTAAATATTTGCACCATTCTCTCTGGTTATTATGACAATAAGTTCTCAAAATGCGTCCCACCTCTCTCAACATCCTTTCTGCTGGATTACTACTAGGGTGGTATACTGAAGTTTTATAGGTTTTAATGTTTAGTTTTATTAATTCTTCTCTCCACCTTGTTCCCTTAAATTGCGTTCCAAGATCGGTTATTATCATGTACGGTTTTCCAATCTCTGACATGTATTTATTTTTAATAATATCTAATATTTTATTTGTTGTGGCTCTGTTTATAGCGTATAATTTGGTGTACTTGGTGTAACGGTCAAGTATAATCACGATGAACTTGTATCCATGTCTTCCTCCGCTACGTGGGAATGGTCCACATATGTCGAGGAATACCTTCTCTAGTTTGGCACTTGATGTGATGGGTATCATCGTTCCATTCTTCCTTTCATTATTGGTTTTGACCATCTGACACAACGTGCAGGTTTTTATATTTTTATTCACTTTTCTTGTAATATTTTTTATGAACAAATCTTCCTCTAAAGCTTTTACCATTTTGATTGTTCCCATGTGCCCGTATCTCACATGGTAATCTTTGATGATTTGATTTTCTAATGATTGAGGAATTACTAGTTTCCATGTGTCTTGGTTCTTTTTTGTTTTTATGAATAAGATATCTTTGTATACACAGTAAAATTTGTTAATAATTGCTTCGGATTCCATCAGTCTTTTTCTGATGTTTGATATTTTGGTATCTTGCTCTTGTTGCAACACTATTTGGTTTACAATATTTTCCAGGTCTTTCCTATCTTTCAATATATAATACACTTTTGCTATCTTCCCCTTTTCTCCTTCAAATGTCTGATTTTCTACATTTATTCTGGATAATACGTCAGCCACTATGTTTTTGCGTCCTGGAATATATTCCCATGTAATGTGGTATTCTTGCAGAGCAAGTATCCATCGAGTAAGTCGGCCATGACTCAATTTACCCTGTTTGAGAAACGATATTGATTTATGATCGCTTCTGACTGTGATAGGATATCCTAGTATGTATGTTCTAAACTTGCCGCACGCAAATACTATGCTGAGCAACTCCTTTTCTGTAACGTTGTAGTTACGCTCGCAACTATTTAGTATTCGGCTGGCGAAGCTAATAACTAGGTGATTTCCATCTTCGTCTTCCTGGTACAGCTCTGCGCCTAGACTTACATCACTAGCATCGCAGTTTAGGTAGAATGGTTTTTCAAAATTGGGGTGGTGTAATATAACAGTATCAACAAATTTTTGTTTAATTAAGGTGAGCACTTCCTCTTGTTCAGTTCCCCAAGTCCATTTTTCTTTTGAAGAGAGTTGTTTGGAAAATTTTGCTGTTAGGTGGGAGTAGTTGGTTTGAAACTTCCTATAGTAATTGCATACTCCTAAGAAGGATTGCAATTGCTTTTTGTTCTTCGGTGATGGGAATTTTTGGATGGCTTCAACCTTCTCTTGGGATGGAGAGATTCCCTTCTCGGTCAAGTTGAATCCTAAGAACTTCACTTCTTTTGCAATAAATTTCGATTTATCCAATTTAAGAGTAATATTGTTGTTGGATAATTTTTTCAATACATGTTCGACTCTTTCGCAGTGTTCGTCCCAGTCTGATGACGTGATAAGCAGGTCGTCAACGTACTCTGTGGTGAATTCTAGTGCCTCTTGACCCAACACTTGGTCCATGCACTTTACGAACACTGATACAGAATTAATGAGTCCAAATGGTAACCTTTTGAATTGGTAATTTCTACCATCAAATATGAAAGCCATGTATTGCCTACTGTGTGGGTGCAGCTCCACCTGCCAGTACCCACATACAGTATCCCAGGTACTAATATATCTTATCCCATGAAATCTTTTTAGAATTTCCTCTATCTCTCCCGGTGAGGTTCGGTCATTGATAATCATTTTATTTATTTCTCGGGCGTCCAAGCAAATCCGTACTTTGCCATTTTTCTTGGGTATGGCTACTATTGGGCTGGTATATTGAGATTGGCTATACTCAATAATATCTTCAGCAATCATTCTATTTATCTCCATCCTGACTTCATTTTTTAGGGAATGTGCTATGGGATATGATTTCCTATGGAAGTCTACAGGTTCTCTGAAATTAATTTTACACTGTTATCCTTTAAGTTTTCCTGGGGTATTTGAAAAGACATGTTGATAATCGTTATAAATTGCAATTATTTTTTTAGACTGCTGTTCACTAATTTCCTGTAGAGGCCGTTCTCTTTGGAATGTTCTGATCTCTTCCAGATTCTGTTTCCACAAGGCTTTGCTTTCCTCCTCCTCGGCCATAGTGATAGACGGTTTACACCTTTGACAATAATAACTCTTCAATCCTGGGTCTTGACTCAGAGCAATTGGAGTTGAAATACAATTTATAATGTTTGCCGACCAGGTTCCTTGTTCTGAAGTGAGCAACCTGACTCCCTTCTGCAAGTTTATTACTGCTGAATACCTTCTTAATACATCACATCCTATAAGCATGTCGAATGGTAGCCCACTTGCCACAAGAAATATAATAGGGATGGTTGATTCTTGATTATCTAACTCTAATGATACTTGTTTTCTCACCGTTTTGTTCTGTTTACCAGTTGCGCCAATGATGAATATATTGTTTATTGGCAGTGTAGGGATTGGTGTTCGAGAGTGAGCTTGAATTCGTTCTAATTCAGGCTGGTTGATTAGAGAGATCTTAGACCCCGTATCCACCATGATTATGGTTATTGTGCCGTTTATGGTCGCCTTTATATGAACAATTTCACTATTATTTTGTTGTAATTGTTTGGCCTCTTCTTCGAGAAGTTCCTCTCGGATATTCTTTAAATAATTGTTGTATATTATTGTAATTACTTTGGTTTCATTTTTTGACATTGTTCGACGTATCAACCCAAGTGATTGGTCATGTGAAGGGTGTTTATATTTTTCCACTGACCTGTTTAGTTTAAAGGTGGTTGTTAGCTGACGGCCAGGTTATTCGACTGGTCGTTCGTTTCATTGTTCAGCCCTTGTTGCTGGTTGTTTTCATCCCGAAGTGGTTCGTTGTTCGTACTCACTGATGGTTGATTGTTATTATGATTGGACGCATGGTACCATGAGTCTGGGTGCCAGCTCGGGTTATATCTTCTGTGGTTACTCTGCCTTCTCCCATTGATGAAATTTACCTGACGTCTGCCGTTGCTCCTATTTTGATTACCCCCGGGTCCCCGGTTGTACTGGTAACTAGGATTGTACCGGTTGCCGTAGTAGTTATGGTCGTTGGGGTGACCATTTGTGCGTTGTTCCGGTTCAGCTCCTCTGTAACTATCATTTGGTCAGTTATTATTTGGGATGTTTCTGTTGTTATCTTGGTTCCCTTGACGATGGTTTTGTTGACCTCGGTTGCTTGGCTGATTATTCGGAGAATGATTCTGGGTATTTCTATTGAATGGCTGTTCTTCATTATAATTATTATTGTTTCGGCCCAAGTTATTCCGGTTGCTGTTTTGTGGATGATAGTATGGTACATTGAAATTGGTTGCATTATTATGCTCATTCCATTTGTTGTATCGTTGGTTCATGATCCGGTTTTTTCGATATTGGCCATCATTCTCCAGGTCCTCCAATAGACTAGCCATTCCTTGAATCGTTTTTATCTGTCCTTGCCTCCTGGCCTTCTGTATAGCTTCTTCGTAATGATAACCCAGCTGTATTACCAGAGACTCCTCGGGTATCTTGGGTTCTAGATTTCGGGCTAAACATGCTTTTCCCAAAAAGTAGGACGTTAAAGTGTGTCCTCCTTGTGACTCGTATCTTCCATTGCTGATATCATTACGGACCACATTCTGGGTGGACTCGGACCAATATTTCTCCCGGAATTGTCTCTTAAATTCCTGTGTGTCATTGATCTCGGGTCGAGTGGCCGTCCACCAGTTGTCATGGGTGTCTCGGAACATTTCATCTATCATACTTCTCACGCTGGACCACCTAGTTTCTCTATTTTTTTCTATTAGCTCTTCTACCCGTTTGAGGAATTCTATCGGGTTCCTCCGGTAGCTGCGGAAATTAATTATCTCTCGATTTTCGCTGGTTATGATTTGTGTGTTATTATAAGGTTTCTCCCTTAGTGCATCCAGCTCTTCTTGCATTTGTTTCTCCCTCATACTGATCCCCTGGATGTTCTCTCTGTTTTCTCTGGTCAGTCCGTCTATTTTATTGATGACGGTGTATACCTTCTCCAAACGATTGTTTACATCTATCTGTATTTCTTGGTGGCTCTCCTCCAGTTCCTTAACCACCTCCTGTTTGTTCTTCTGGCATCCTTCGGTAACGACTTGGTAGAATTCGGTCGCTCTCAATCTACCTTCCTCCTCGACATTGCTTATTTTATTGTTCAATTCTTCCCGGACTTGTATCACTGTTTCGTTGGTCTCCGTTACCGTTTGCCTGATCTCCTCTTGACATTCGACCAGTTGTTGCTTCCATTCCTCCTTTGTTTTCTCACTTTCTTCCTCGATTTTCCGTTGGAGAACATCATTATTATTTTCCATCTTTTTATTTACTATTTCCAGGTCCTTCTTGATCTGTTTCTTCAGCTCTTCGCTCTTCTTTTCCAATGCCTCCTGACTTCCATGTATCACCTTCATTTGCTTCTTCAATTCTTCACTGTATTGGTCCAGTTTTTTATTCCAGAATTCCCTGTCTTCTTTCCTTCCCTCTTGTAATGATTCTAATTTCTTATTCAATTCTTCATTCATTCCCATTTGTAATGATTCCAATTTTTTATTCAAATCTTCCTTGTCCTGTCTTCTCTCTTCCTTGTCTGAGTTTCTTCCCTCTTGCAATGATTCTAATTTTTTATTCAATTCTTCCTTGTCCTGTCTTCTCTCTTCCTTGTCCCGTCTTCTCTCTTCCTGGTCTTGTCTTCTTTGTTCCATCAATATCCTGAACATCTCCTGCGTGCTCAGGTCTTCTTTCTGAGTGGGTTTAGTAGGTTGGTCTCCTGTCGTTACTTCCATTTCCTGTTCTGGTTGAGGTGGATTTGGGTTTTCCAGTTGGTCCTCCTGTGGATTCTCTTCCAACAATCCTCCAATCGTTTCCTCAACTTCTTCCATTTCTTCTTGGTTTTCTTCTTGGTTTAATGCTTCCTTACCTTTGAGCCTCGTAACCATACCGTGTCTATTCATAACCGCCGCTAGTTATCCTTTCTTGCCTCACGTTGCTGGTCGCCAATATGTAACGAGTAAATGGGTGCGAACCTGTTAAAATGTGTTTACACTTGCTTATTATGTGTATAAGTGTAAATGTGGTGTGTTCGCCTCACACCGGTCGTTACAATAATAGTAGTCACTACTGAAGTCTGTAGCGTGGTCCAATTTACCAGTACAACCTACCTGTTAATTCATAGGGGTTGCGATTCCCGGGTGGCGCCAAATTGTTTATATTAAAACAATTAAAATTGTTAAATTACAAGTTGATAAGTGTTATTAGCGTTGACAGCTGGAGCGTTCAAATGGTTCCCGCCGCTGTACAGGTTGCCGTATTGTCCACTCGTGATGAGCGCTAGTTGGTTACTGAATAAAAATTGCTAACACACATATATTCTACAACGTCCTATGAAATAAAACGATGGTAATACTCTGTACTGTAATTTTAATACAAATTCAGTCATTAATTAATATGACAAAAGGATTATAAATGGTTTAATAACAAATTGCTCCGGCTTAGAACATGAGACGCCAATATTTCAAGGTTGGCGAAATCGGTTTTAAAACAAATTATCTCGATGCCGTGATGGCTTCTGTTTACATACAATATATTAATCTGTTCAAAATCTGGGGTCCTTTGGATTATAAAATAAGACATAAAAGTTGGTTACATTAAAAAATACACTACCATACCTTATACGTACTTAAAGAATATAAAGTGTTTTTACAAATTGTTCGGTAGTGTCGTATTTTTTGTTACAAAGTTCGCACACTAATGCGAGGTTATATTTTAATTAACAAAATGTTTTTACGTAAGTTGATTATGCATTAAACCTTTGAAAGAAAATTAAATTTGTTTAATAGTGAGAAATTTTGATTGTTTGAGAAATATTTAAAGTAATTTGGTTTCTGGGAGAAAGGTATTTATTGGATACTTATCAGTTCAGACAGTGTTGATATGTAGTCATCTGGGGTAGTGGAAATTCTGCAATTTTGGGCTGGTTTTAGGCTTCGGGCATCTTCTTCTATCTCGTCTTGGGATTTCTGCTAATTAATTTATTGTTTTTGGTTCCAGGACATCGTTTAATCTTGGTAGTTCTGCATCTATTCGTCTTTGGTTTTGGTTGTCATCTTCCGAACGTCTTTTTAACTATTTAATGGAAAATTTCAGTCATCACAATTTTGCGTGCCGCTTACCCACGCGTCATTTCTTCAAGTCTAATAAATTTTAACTGAAAATTAGTTTTCAACGGCCCGTTACTATGGTAACAGTAACCCTTTGATTGGTTAAGACCTCTTTCAAAAGCATTGTTAAGAGATTTGAATTTTTATTCAAATTTATTATGTATTTTCTTAATGATTTTATTCCTTTATCGTTCCTTTGGGGTAATAAATAATATCACTATTATATTTCTTTCCTTTCAAAGTTTAAAATGATACCTCATAAGGTCATATTCTATCATACATTAACTTTAGTCTAAATATTTGACATTTGATAACTTACATATCTCTCTTAAATTAAACTTTTATAATAACATTTCTCTTTTAAAATGATTTACATATAATTACTGGCCATTTACTGGTCTTAGATTAGTAAAGTTCCTTGTGAATTTGTTACAATTGACATTTGTGTGTGTCTGACAGTTAGATGTTTTCATAGCCAAAAGTAGCCATGATGGTATTTTATTTATTTCTTTTAAATTACATTTTAATTCAGCCTGATGGGCTTCACTTTGTTATCATATTTGTTTGCGTTGTGTGTTGATTCTGTTTGTGTTTTAATTACTTATTCAATACAGTTTTTATTATACATATTTTAAAATATAACAATTAGGCTTATGGACTGCAAGTTCCTTTCAGCCATGTCCTCTTCATAACATTGAAACAAACAATTCTTTATAAGTTATTAGTTACTGTTGGTTTTAATATTAATTTCATTCTTTTGCTACTACTTTGAGTGATAAACATCATCACTTCTTGTAAACTTATTAAAGTTATTTCCCCTTTTAACATGGGGTGTTTTATTCATTGTATACTTAATTTTATAACAAAACCTTATTTCAATATTACTATCTCCTCCATTCTATGTTAATACAAATTGTTTTTATCTGGGCTTTCTCCCTGAATAATATCACATGTTTTACTTACCTTTATTTGAAATATTATTTTTAATTATTCTTAATTATATGAATGTTCACAAGATCACTCAAATCATTGACTGTTTATCAATGCTTTATAAAGTGTTTTCTTATTTATTATTACATCTTTATTACTTAAAATATCTATTTCCACGTATCACCTTCACCTTTAATTAACAGAGGTTTATCACTGATACACTCTCACTATTTTTAGGGTATTTACACTTTCACTATTGCACTTTATTTTGGTTCACTGTTTGTATTAAGTGTTACTTAGTGGGTAATCCCTATACTTATTTCTCCTATTATTTCTCACTATTTCTTTACAACATAATTCTTATTATTAATGACATTTGGTTATTTACCTTTCATTAAATCTAACCTTAATAATTGTGTTAGTGTACTTTTCTACACTACGTTACTTTATAATTGTCTTTTGTTTTAAAATAGGTATATAAGTTATTTCAATTACAACAATACTATTTGTTTCATTAGTGGATAATTATTTGGGGTTTATTTACAGTATTCTATCTTTGAGTCTACCATTCCTCCCCTTTATATGTGGTGTTAGTTTCTCCTTGGTTTCACTTTGTCTCCTCTTCATTCTTCCTCTTCTTCTTCTTCATCTTCTTCAACTTCAATTGTCTTCATCTTGGTTTGGTTCTCCTCTTCTCTTCTGGTTTAATTTCTATTTAGTCGTAGGAATTTGTTCACTTCCTTTGATTCTTCTTTAGTTCTGGTTTCTTATCTTCTTTTGTTAGTTCCTAATTGTTTGGTCAATCACCTTTTGTCTCTGTGTATGTTTCGTGGTTCCCTTCTTTTGTTTTCTGTGGTTGGGTCAATCACTTGGGTTGGGTAATATCGTCGTTTGTCGTGTCATAATATTTATATTTTATTCATTTTTAAACATTTTATTTTATATGAAGTATTTTTACATTAAGAATTATCTTTTTTATCCCTGGTACTGGGGTGGCTTATTTGTGTTGTAACAATGTTCATTCACCAATCAATGAATTTATTCTTCATTCACCAATCAATGAATTCATTCTTCATTTACCAATGTACAGATGATAAATTAAATGTAGTCACATTCATAAGCGAAGTTTTATATGTGTACTACGTTATTGACAACAAAGAAGTAGTTTCTATGGAAACTCACCGGTTTCCATTTTCGATTACGCACCAGCGGTCGTTTACAAATGTGCTACACATCCTTATAAACATTTTCAATATTAAAATGTCGCTGGAATATGTTAACAAGCGTTCACAAGATTTAGACGCTTGATGGGGTTGCCATTTTGCGGTCTAGCCTCGAAACCGTTCACTATACTAATCCCCAAAGGAAAGGATGCCTCTTCCGCTATGTTGGCCGTTGAGAACTTCACATAATCCCTAAGCCGAGATTCACTTATCCCTCGGCTGAAAAACTGAAAATAGTGCTTCTTCCATCACATTCGCCGTATTGAAATCCACATTCTCTGTTGACCGTACTGTTAATAATGAGATTATCACTCGTAACCCTGAACAAGCAACTCCAACTGGGCACAAGAATGAAAAATAATGATCCAAAGTTTTGGAAATTCTCTAACAATATTAGGCTCGGGAAAACAAGACTTAATCACTGAAGATCGATAGAAAATATTAAAAAGAACGGATCTCGCACAAGACAAGTTGAAGCAAAGTGGACGTCTAAGCTGGGGGATCCCATTCTAGGCTTGCCACACACGTACGCACAAGACTTGAACCCCTAATGGTTTTCGTTTTAAATCCTTGAAGTTCAGCTTGTCTTCAAGAAGGGGGGATCAAAATAGTTGTTCCAAGTACATTATTTACATTGTACGTTGCCGATGTACATTCGCTTTTTTCATGGAATATTTTATAGGTTCGGTCAGTCGTTTAGCACAGTTTAAAATATTTTGTGCTGACGTTTCGACTGAATTTATTGTCACCTCAGAACAATGACAAACCGAATTCCTATAACACTCGAAACTCAACACAAATATTTTACTTATATTGTTTATAGTAATTTAACTGGACCTCGCTAATCCTTTCGCCATATGTCAGTTTATAATCGCTACAATCAATATTACAATTTTTGGACTTCCAATTTCTCCGTTCTCCAGTGGTAGGCTTGGGCCGGCATTTTACTGTTCGTAATGACTAAGGCCTGGTAGCTGGTCGGTAAAGGATGATATAATGGGTCGGCCAGCATTACAAGGAAATTTTGCTGCTCGAAGTGAAGTTTCTCCCTGAGAGAAATTTCAGCAGTCCAATCAGCCTGTTATTCCTCCTAGCATCCAATTATAGAAATATTTTTTGGATCATGAAAAATTTGACTAGTCTTGGAGCTAGCAGTCTTAGAGTTGAACTGCTAAAAGAAAAACGTTGTTATTCAGTGAAAGTAAATGGAAAATAATTCAGATGTGCTTAAAGCTGTTACGTCCAGTTCTAAATAAAAAGAATTTTGAAAAATTTTTAAAATGATGTTTACAATTATGAGCGTATTCTTAACTTTTTAGTTATTTGAACTAACTTTATGCTATATAAACTAACTTTATGAATACCAAAGGGTTTTAAAGTGTTTAAAACTAACTTTTTAAACTTTATGACCATACGTCATATTAGCAATAAATTTCTTCCCAGCAGGAAAAATCTTAAATAATTACATATACGCGCGTGTACTTAGTGACTGCCGTAATAGGGGTATGCATATTATACAAATTTCTATAGGCCTATTCTGAACACATACATTGTATAAAAATAGTTTTTTTAATTTAGTTTAAAAATATTTCCTTATCACGTAACTACCAGTAGTTTTTAACAAACGTATCTTACGGGTGATTGACAAAACACAGTAGGCCTATAGTGTCGAGTTTCTCTAGCAACAAATAATTGAAAAAAAAAGGTTGAAAGGTGGAAGCATCTATTTTCCTGTCAACCTACTTTAATTTTTTTAGAATTATTTAAGCAGAGGCAGATACTTTATGTCATCCGCAAGTAAATGTGTACATTTAGGCGAACTGAAATGTGTTGACGTTTTGTGAACTCGAATTAGAGATTTACTGTTTGTAGTTACTATTCTATTGGATTATAAAGCACTGTTATTTGTGTTAAAATAACTCGTCCCAGTAGGTAAATTGAATTACATGACTGAAGTGCAATAAAATCTTTGTGAAGTGAGTAGCTTGCAACGAAAAAGAGGAAAGCCAATTAGAAGTGTTGACAAGCTAACTGTAATTGATGTGTTTTAAGTACTTAAAAAACGTTTACCACAGGACAGTGTAAACTCCGTTCTTCGCAGAACGTCTAATGTTACTACAACGGGTTCTGAGACTGCTCCAAGTCGGGCGTCAATATTTAGGTTCGTCAGAGCGAGAGTAGGAGTGCAATAGAAGGAGTAAGGAAAAGATTAATAATTAATCTAACGTTTTTTGTTACTTTTGTCTAACTCACGATTAGACTCAATGCTACGCAATGCTAGACTCATTCCTATAACTGGATTTAAAGTGTATTTAGTTACATAATATTCCTGAATCGTCAACTGTACTAAATTCAGTACTTTCCATTTCGCCAAATTTCTGACTTTAAAATTAATACGTGTACGTTACGTTAACATAATAGTTAGTACGTTAATATTATAATAACACATGTCTTGCTTTTACAGACAGTGTGGTGAATTGTTCACTCGTGATTATGTTCACCAAAATTATGTCACCTATTAAACCATTTAAACATAGGCACCATAAATTTAAGCACTAGTAATTTATTGTCACCAGGGGTGACTAAGATCAGGACAAATGGAAGAATATTTAAAAAAATGAATTTGCTCTCGTCTTTGATATAATATAAACGACTTCATTATACCAGAGAATTCAACCTGCGGTTTGTTTGTTTACGTAACCTAAATAAAGAGTAGTTTGTAATGCAGCATGATAATAATAACAGTTTAGTAGCATGCGCGAGCAAGACACCATGGCTGTGGCGCGAATTACTTTTAACTTCGTAATCATCTCGTTATTACGAGAAAACAGGTGTCCGTAATAAAAATCTCGTGAAACAAAATGTAAAATCTAATCTTTTATGTACAGCCTTCTCACTGTGAGTTCCAATCTGGTCAAAAAAATAAAAAAAAAATTACTCACTACTTTTGTTAAGTCATACGAGGTGCGATCCAAACCTCATTGGAACTATCCAATTGATACTGTCAATGCTAAGTCAGCTAACTTCGCTCCAAAAAGCGACACATATTTTTACTTTACAATATACTAAATAGGCCTACTCAGTATTTGTAATATTTTGACACTCAGGGTTTGATTTTCCTTGAATAAAAGACTTCATAAACTCTTTGAAACTTGTGGATCTTTCTTTCCTTCTCTTCAGAACCTGGGCGCCAATGAGATTACTTCGTTTCATATCAGCTTCAAATAAAATTAAAAAAAAAAAATCGCTTTTCAATAATAGTATTGGTATGATGACATACACGATATATACAGATACATACAGATATACCCACAAGACGCACAAACCAAAAACAAATCGCACACTCAAGATACTCATAAACAATTGATGATCAACACGTTCACTGCGTTGAACCGGGAAGAATTGCACATAATATATTCGTCTGTATACGAATAGCAATTAAGATTATTTATTCAAAGCTAATACCTACAGTATGATTATCATTTCTCCTTTCCAGCACAACTCACTACAAAGCCGCAAAAAATATTAAATATGTTTGCTTCTTTTATGAAAGGAATACTCATATCAAAGAAACAAGTTGTTTGTAGTTTTATAAACTGAAAACAATTTTTTCTAGTCTATGCTCACTTTGCCGCAGCTGCCCCTTGGTCCCCCCTAGTTACACCTCTGCTTATGAGTGGTTTAAGCGTTTTAAAGGTGGGCGTGAAAGTGTTGAAAGTGACTAGCGTTCAGGAAGGTCTTTAACCAGTAAGATTGACAGCAATTACAGCTTGTGCGTGCTGCTGTGCGAGAAAACCGCCGAACCACCATTCGTGAGCTAGCAGATGATTTACATGTTAGTTATGGATCAGTTCAGTCCATTCTTAGTGGTGAGTTGGGAATGAGGCGTGTTTCTGCAAAGTTCGTACCAAAATTTCTCACAGCTGACCAAAAAGATGCCTGGATGTCAGTCGCTCAAGATCTGTTTGAATGTGCTAAAAACGATCGTAACGGGTGATGAATCATAGGTTTATGGATACGATCCAGAAACTGAGGCCCAATCTTCACTGTGGAAGACGCCAAATTCTCCAAGACCAGAAGAGGCAAAACAGAGCCAAAGTAACGTCAAGACCATGCTGACAGTTTTCTTTGGTCACAAGGGAATTGTTCATCATGAATGTGCTCCAGCAGGCCAAACAGTAAACCAGGGTTACTACATTTCTGTTCTGAGGGGGTTGAGAGATGCAGTTCGACGAAAATGGCCACAGTTGAATCAGAGTGGTGAATGGTGGCTTCAACACAATTCACCTACCCACACGTCACATGCTGTTCGGCATTTTCTTGCTAAACACAATATTCCACAGCTTCAGCGTCCTCAATATTCGGAAAGAGATATGATTTCAAGACAGAAGCGATAAAACAAAATGTGGCTTAAGGCTTTTACTGAAGATGACTTTAAGACATGCTTCGAGCAGTTGGTAAAGCGCTGGATGAAGTGTGTGGCTGCGGAAGGGGACTATTTAGAGGGAGTATATATTTTGTAACTCTTGTATATTCTTGTAACTAAAGTCAACACTATTTTATCACACCTATTACCTATAATTTTCTCTTCAGATTTCCGAAAAAAAAAATATATGAAATTTAGGAAACTTGTTATTGTCTTGATACATATACCATTGCGTTGCTTAGAATTTTGTTCTTTGAACCTATATATTATACATATAACTTACCCTTCTGGTATAGCGACAAATAAGAGAGAAACGAAAAACGCATGTTTTCGTAGCGGAGCTGTAGGGTGATGTTTTTAGAATAGTTAATGCTGTCAGTCTTCTCTCATTTACCTAATGATCTCAGCTAACCCCTGGAACTGCAATATAAAAAAGTATCTTAGTGATTTATCTCCAAGTAAAATGACGCCTGTTGATGATATACAGCACAAAATTAGTATGCAAAAACGTAATCACTTATACCTAAACCTAATATTCATTAATTATACACATCGTGCACAATACTCATTATAATAAACATTCGGTAACTACTCAGGTGACAGGTACGCATGAATGTCTGTCCGCATTTGTTGGAATTAATCGTTTTCTTTGTAGCGATATCTCGCCACACGAATTCATAGAGGTACGATTTCTGTTAGTTCTGGATTCACACCTGTTTTCGACGTTTAATGGTCGCCCATAACGACTCGATCGACTGCGTATGTGCCCTACTTACAGGATCTACAAAATACTGATTGACTCTCAAATGGAGTAAATTGGATACTTCATTGTACGCTCTCTATAAGGCAGAAATTATAGTTGTGCCAAACCTTACGCAGACTCTAATTGTCTTAAACAGGGGTTCAGTTGATCTGTGTGGCACAGCGGTATCTTTATCTTCGCGGAAGATACCGCTAAACACCCGCTGTTGTAGGTATAAGCCCAAATTCGAATTTCTTCGGGAAAGTACGACTCATGTACTTGGACAGTTTTTCCGGTCCCCTTGTTACTACAGGATTACTGAGCTAGTGCCAACACGTATAACTCTTCCAGTCTGAAACAGTATAGGGAGACGTATCGAACTTGTTAGCGCAAAAACGTTGGGGTTGTGTACTCTTTCACCACAAGCGTAGATAGATAGATAGAAAGAGAGAGAGAGGGGGAGAAGGGTAAACGTTTAAAGCTACAGTAGTAAAAAACACGGAATGTTTATTGCAGGTGGCTACTGATAAGGTAGGCCTACTTGAAAATAATGAACGAGTGTATTTATTGTAACATAGGCAGTTTAATGAAACATGAACAAAATGCGAATATTAAATACAATAGACCCTTTACTTCTATAAGAGTCGATTTGGGGGCTCAAAACGCATCTTGACTTTATGGCTCTCCCGGGAATCGAACCCGAGACCTCTAACCAAGCGCCTAAGTACTGGTCTGCTGATCTTTTAAAAGGTGATAATCATCATCATCATCTTCACGGATTAAACCAAAAATTGTTTTGTTCCGGTCTCAAATAGGAAAAGATTAGAGCTGGTCACTCCAGCGCTTCCTCGGACGTCCCACACCTCTCTGACCCTTCGGCTTATAGTTCCAGAGTTGTTTGGGGATGCCGCAGTCATCCATTCGGGGTAAAGATGTTCCCACCAATTCAGCCGATACTGGGCGATCCTGTCGAGTATACTCATAATATTCAATTCCTGCTGTATATCTGTGTTTCTTCTATGATCATGGTGAGTATTCCCTGCCACGTGCATGAGAAATCTCATTTCAGCCGCTTGGATGCGACTGGCCTGGCCTTTCGTTAAAGTCCAATTCTCAGACCCATAAAGAAGTGTAGGAAGAGCCATCACCTTGTAGAATTTTAGGCGTGTTCCTTTACTTGCTGACTTAAGGGTTCGCCTAATGGTCCCGCACATAATGTTGAACTTATACAATTTATTCACAACGTCGTTGCATGCATTATAAGACACACTATAGTCCAGGTATTCAAAATTGCTAACATGCTCCAGGACAGTACCATCTGTAACAATTTTTGCCCGTACGGGATCAGTTCCACGAAAAGCCATCACCATAGTCTTACGTGTGGATATCTCCAAACCGGAGTTTTTGCAGATTCGATTTAACAAATGTATCCCTATCTGCAATCTGTTTTCCGAGTCCGATAATCTTAACCACTTCTTACTTTCTATGATTTTATGTTGGGTGCGTTTTGGCTTGGCTGGGGCTACCACGAGTAGAACATTATCGAGCTTTTAGACATCAAAGAGATGGCAAATTAATGAAATGTATCCCAACGGCTAATACGTTACCTCAACTGTTCAGAACCAGCTGGAAGTCACACACACCAAACACAATAACTACGTCACACACGCTTAGACTATATACAGAACTACAGTACTCTGCGAGTAGTAAGTAATGTATCCCAACGGCTAATACGTTACCTCAACTGTTCAGAACCAGCTGGAAGTCACACATACCAAACACAATAACTACGTCACACACGCTTATACTATATACAGAACTACAGTACTCTGCGAGTAGTAAGTAATGTATCCCAACGACTAATACGTTACCTCAACTGTTCAGAACCAGCTGGAAGTCACACAAACCAAACACAATATCTACGTCACACACGCTTAGACTATATACAGAACTACAGTACTCTGCGAGTAGTAAGTAATGTATCCCAACGGCTAATACGTTACCTCAGCTGTTCAGAACGAGCTGGAAGTCACACATACCAAACACAATAACTACGTCACACACGCTTAGACTATATACAGAACTACAGTACTCTGCGAGTAGTAAGTAATGTATCCCAACGGCTAATACGTTACCTCAACTGTTCAGAACCAGCTGGAAGTCACACATACCAAACAGAATAACTACGTCACACGCGCTTAGACTATATACAGAACTACAGTACTCTGCGAGTAGTAAGTAATGTATCCCAACGGCTAATACGTTACCTCAACTGTTCAGAACCAGCTGGAAGTCACACATACCAAACACAATAACTACGTCACACACGCTTAGACTATATACAGAACTACAGTACTCTGCGACTGGTAAGTAATGTATCCCAACGGCTAATACGTTACCTCAACTGTTCAGAACCAGCTGGAAGTCACACATACCAAACACAATAACTACGTCACACACGCTTAGACTATATACAGAACTACAGTACTCTGCGACTGGTAAGTAATGTATCCCAACGGCTAATACGTTACCTCAACTGTTCAGAACCAGCTGGAAGTCACACACACCAAACACAATAACTACGTCACACACGCTTAGACTATATACAGAACTACAGTACTCTGCGAGTAGTAAGTAATGTATCCCAACGGCTAATACGTTACCTCAACTGTTCAGAACCAGCTGGAAGTCACACATACCAAACACAATAACTACGTCACACGCGCTTAGACTATATACAGAACTACAGTACTCTGCGAGTGTAAGTAATGTATCCCAACGGCTAATACGGTACCTCAACTGTTCAGAACCAGCTGGAAGTCACACATACCAAACACAATAACTACGTCACACACGCTTATACTATATACAGAACTACAGTACTCTGCGAGTAGTAAGTAATGTATCCCAACGGCTAATACGTTACCTCAACTGTTCAGAACCAGCTGGAAGTCACACAAACCAAACACAATATCTACGTCACACACGCTTAGACTATATACAGAACTACAGTACTCTGCGAGTAGTAAGTAATGTATCCCAACGGCTAATACGTTACCTCAGCTGTTCAGAACGAGCTGGAAGTCACACATACCAAACACAATAACTACGTCACACACGCTTAGACTATATACAGAACTACAGTACTCTGCGAGTAGTAAGTAATGTATCCCAACGGCTAATACGTTACC
The DNA here is from genome assembly GCA_034769895.1 of Magicicada septendecula. Lineage (NCBI taxonomy): Eukaryota > Metazoa > Arthropoda > Insecta > Hemiptera > Cicadidae > Magicicada > Magicicada septendecula. The sequence continues at coordinate 151,340,923 of CM068375.1, read as the reverse complement.
TCAACTGTTCAGAACCAGCTGGAAGTCACATAAACCAAACACAATATCTACGTCACACACGCTTAGACTATATACAGAACTACAGTACTCTGCGGGTAGTAAGTAATGTATCCCAACGGCTAATACGTTACTTCAACTGTTCAGAACGAGCTGGAAGTCACACATACCAAACAGAATAACTACGTCACACGCGCTTAGACTATATACAGAACTACAGTACTCTGCGAGTAGTAAGTAATGTATCCCAACGGCTAATACGTTACCTCAACTGTTCAGAACCAGCTGGAAGTCACACATACCAAACACAATAACTACGTCACACACGCTTAAACTATATACAGAACTACAGTACTCTGCGACTGGTAAGTAATGTATCCCAACGGCTAATACGTTACCTCAACTGTTCAGAACCAGCTGGAAGTCACACACACCAAACACAATAACTACGTCACACACGCTTAGACTATATACAGAACTACAGTACTCTGCGAGTAGTAAGTAATGTATCCCAACGGCTAATACGTTACCTCAACTGTTCAGAACCAGCTGGAAGTCACACATACCAAACACAATAACTACGTCACACGCGCTTAGACTATATACAGAACTACAGTACTCTGCGAGTGTAAGTAATGTATCCCAACGGCTAATACGGTACCTCAACTGTTCAGAACCAGCTGGAAGTCACACATACCAAACACAATAACTACGTCACACACGCTTAGACTATATACAGAACTACAGTACTCTGCGACTGGTAAGTAATGTATCCCAACGGCTAATACGTTACCTCAACTGTTCAGAACCAGCTGGAAGTCACACATACCAAACACAATAACTACGTCACACACGCTTAGACTATATACAGAACTACAGTACTCTGCGAGTAGTAAGTAATGAAGGAGGAGGAATATGTTTTTGTGATAAGTGATACTTAGCACTTCACATCAGACGGCCGAAGGGACTCTCCCGAATTTTAATGTTTAACAAGTTCCTCGTCTCCGTGTTCCGTGACTGCATTCACGTGCATTGTCATGGGAAATAAGCAAACGTTCTCCCCAAACTAAGACCAGTAAAAAATCATGGTTTTGTTTGTTTGTGATGTACTGAAAGATGGGTTGGTCCCTACTAAATTTTCCGTATATGTTCCAGTTCTTTAACATTTCTATGTTTTGGTACGCCAGACAATCACTCTACTGTCTGTATCTAATGCTAGACATAATCCTGTATACTTAGTGTTAAGAAATCAAAGCAATTTCGAAACTAAATAGAAAAATCTACTTTTAGGTATACGTTGTCCTTAGTTTGTCACTCTGTATCTCTGTATATCTTTCTATCAACATATATTAAATTAGTTTTGTTGTTGTTGAAAAGACCTCTAATGATGTTAGACAGTGAACGATCCATCGAAATGTACGCTAGCAAAAACTAATCAAAAATACGTGCTTGCATTTCAAGAACATAATATAAATTTTATGGTTCTGTGTGTGTCTTTTTACAAATTTTCACTAAAGTTTTCATTATTCTTGGTGTAAATTGTTGTATTAATTTAATAAACCGCTTTTTAAAGAGCGCACTTTATTTCTCCAAGACGTTTTCTAGGAATAATCTTATAGTCTTCGTAAGTGCTACTGTGAACACGATAAGACCGATGAAGAAGTAAGACCGGCCTCGTAAGGGCTTTGAAGAATTAAACGATGTAAGCTGTTGATCAGTAGTTTGTTATAAATACTTCGTAGTGTGTGTGTGTGTGTGTGAGAGAGAGAGACTCTAAATTTCAAAGTTTCTTTCAAATACAGTACAATTTTGACAAAAAATTAAATTCTGCAAGTATAAAATTATGTATATTGTCGAACACACATATTACAGCCTTAAGTATAACATTATCAGTTGCAGTTTTCCAAGCAGTAGGTGCAGGAAAAACAAACTAATGTTTTTGAACGAATTTAAAGACTCTCGCGCGAGAGAGACAGTGATTATACGTATGTATATACACTCTCGTAATCTACGATATGTGCAATTTCGAGACAAGAAAAAGCCGTCATCAGCTTTCCTTCATACGGCTCATATGTACAATACGAGCATGCAAGGACGGACAGAACACAACGACTTATATCGTAATTGTAATTATTGATGTTACTAACGCTGCTGACGCTAATTGAGCGCCGATGTAAGAAAGGTCATGTGAATAAGTTACGTTTTATTGCCGCTACGTAAAGCTAATTAATTTTATTGCACTGGTTACGACGAACGGCATGTTGTGTTGAGAATCGAGAACAGAATAAGACGCAAGACGGCCGTTTATGAACTTATGTACGTATTTGTTTGAATATATTATAGCAACCGATTCGCGCGTGGGAGATTTAATTTACTATAGTATACTCGTATAGGTCGACACTACACAACCTCCAGTGTGTGTATGTCTGTACAATACACTAAATATATTCTTCTCCTTCGTCTTGCACTTTTATCCGGAGATTAATGGGTCCGGATAATAGTTCTCAAGTTCTTCTCAGGTCATTCTGTTGATCACCCTCCGTTAAAGCCTCTCTTTTCAAATCCGTTTTTGAAGCTACTTGACAGCTCTTTGGTAAATTTAAATGGGTTATCAACTCGTACTTGTCTGTGTCGCCTAGTTGTTGTGCGTAAATGAATAAAATTTAATTATGATTTTTTTCTACGAGTTTTTCTGCATTCTGTGCTACCAGCGATTAGGAAATGTATGCTGTCCCCTTTTATTGACGAGGGAGAAGCGGGTTCTCACTTTTCACTCGACCGTTTAGCATTTGTCTGTCAGTCTAATGTCTGTCTATCTGTTTGGGGTATGTCTCACGATAATTTTTGAACGCGTCAGCCGATTTTCGTAAAAACTTGGCATACACATCCGTACTTTTAATCTACACTACAGAACCCTACTATTTTTTAGATCGATTGCTCCAAAAATATGGGGGATGAGAGGCAAAAATGTTGGGGGTCAAATTGAAAAATAAATTGCAAATGTCCGTGTGGGGTATCACATTAAAGTGAATTTAAACCGCAGTGTGAATATAGTGTTCGTTTTTGATAGTTTCAAAATAAGACGTCAGGGCCCAAAAAGTGGGTGAAAATTTTGTTAAAATAACTAAAATTTATGTGGGATATCAAATTAAAGACAATTTTAATTAACATATGAATGCAGTGATAAGTTTTGGAAATTTTAACATTAGTGAAGCAACCACAGCGAATATTACTTTTCCTCTCATCATCATCGAAAAGTAAATTTGTAAGGAAGAGGGTTTCCGCTGAAGTGGAGGCAACAAACTCCCAATACTATGGTGCACTTGCCATGGCACTTTGAACGTGGACATAAAGCCCCCTCCCACCTCCTTTGCTCCAAAAGATGTCATTTGGAAGCACCCGTTATAGTGTGTAATTGTAATCAAAAAGTGTTTAGACTCAGGGTGTTGGTGGAGAGGTTCAGGGGAGAATGCTCAGCAATTGCCGACTTTGCAACTGCTAAGTTCTTTGTAAATTCTAAGTGCTTGGACTCTTGTGAAAATCAGGCGGCTCGTCTGGACAATGTAAACCTTTCCGCAACTGCATGGAATTTTGTAGATACCTTCAGTGTTAAACGGGATTCTGTGTTTGATTGGTTTTAATAACTGTGCCAGCTTCTTGTGTGGTTAAAACAGTGTTTCAGTTGCAAATGCTGAGCATTCAGCCTTAACTGATCACATGGTACACTTTGAAGACGCATGTGTTATAAGGTCATGTAATACCTATTATGACAGAATGATCCTAGAAGCAATAGAAATTATTAAACACAAGGATAACATTAACAGAGAAACAGTCACGCTAAGCACGACTTGCTACCTTTTACTTTCTGGTTTGACTGTACGTGGGTTGACTGAGCGCACAAATAATGCATACAGTATAACACCTACAGGGCAGGGTCCACTTACTGGACCACCCACCACCATTTCTAAACTGTATAACTGAGTTCGCTTGCTAGCCTTTTCGTCACTTAGACCTGAGGATACTCATTGTAATATGAGTAAAACGTTGTCGTAACAAGACATTTTTGACGCTGTCTGTACCGGAAGAAGACTTCAAAAAGCATAATGGACACTAGCCGCGGAAGCCTACGCGAGAATATATTATACCATTTTGTTAGCTGTGTTCGTTAATATAATAGTAACTCTTTTTAAATATACAATAATAGTATATGTGCATATGTGTGTGTTTTTGAAATATGTTTAATAGTCTTAACATATTACACAGATTTTGCGTATATGTTTGAAATATAAAATATAGGAAAATCATATCAATTAATAAGTATCTTCTATGCAATGTTTTAATAACATTTTTATTGTGACATTACTGTTTACTTTAATGAGATCGATTTCGAGATGTTATCACACGTTTTACAACCTCTTTAAAGATAGTAACGTTGACTAGTCTTAATTTGTTTTTTTTTTTTGTATGAAGCCGACTAGACCGGACCCCCAGGCGAAATTCTAGATACGCCACTGCCAGCATAAGTTGAGAAACTTCAAAAACCTTTGTTTGAAATTAACCGAAGCATACTTGAACATCTCTGCTTCCACCCATCACTTTCACAAGCCTTCCTATTTCAATTAAGTAAATTTCCATTAATTCGTTCAACAGAAGGATTTACACTCTCATGATACAAAAAGCGTTTGGATCTCGTGTGGATCCCGTCAATCTCATTGACATTAACCTGAAGCAATCAGAATCATTTTTTTTTTACGTCTACTATCAATTCTCGATAAACAGAATGCAGATAACAGCCCTCTTTTAGCCAAAGAATAAATCAGTGGATTCTCTGTAATATGATAGAAGCAGCATACACGATTAACCGCCGCTAACTGCTGTATTACGTTTGTGTCCCCCTGTTCAGCTCGTTTGAACAGAAGAGCTGAGTGTTCCCTATGATTCCTCCCTCATAAGCGAAATGTTTTAGCATCACGTGATCACATTCTTATCCTAGATGTTCATAATTGTAATTATTCCACCTGCTCATCGGCTTTATTGTTTCCCAGTTTCATTTCGTGTTGATTTTTCCAACATATTTATATTGCCTTCTCATAATGTATTCATACAAGTGGAGCCTCCGTTTTGGTTTATCTGAATACTTCTGTCATTGCTCAAATCCACGGCTGACAATAACAGGTTAAAGCGTTTGGCCCATCTCTTCTAACGCGCCAAAAAAAGTTGTATAAAATTATATGTTTATAAATAATTCGCGAAAAGTGATTTTAATGTTACGACTGTCTCATGGATCGTCGTTGTATTTTATAGTGGAAAGAAAATACAGACACCAATGAAGTCACTAATTACTGGCTTTAATTAGTCACAACTAACAACGTGAAATCAACAATTTACTCTCGTACAGTAATACCAGTTAAATTTGTCCACACGCAATAATAATGTCAACTATTAGAGTTCCGTACTAATTGTAACACAATAATCACTTCCCACTAATCGGCAACAATCACTTAATCCGCACTCTACAATCGCCAGGTGTAACTGACTAAGCCGGCCACTGTTGCTTATATAGATACCGCAGATGTTCCAGAATAATTTTCCATTCTTTTGGCGGCGTGCCAGCATAATTTGCGTACTTAAGAGTGCTCGAACAGCTCGAAGCTACTTGAGTGTCTTGAAGCGACCTTGACAGAATGACTGCACCTGCTCGGCTAGCCGAGGAACGTGTACAACTTTTACGTAACTATCAGTTATTTTCTCTATGTTAGCAGTCTTCATAACAACTTTGTCAAATTTTGTTGCTTCCCTGCTATATACACTTTTTCCTCGAACGAGGCCTTTAGGTTTCGCAACCATTATCAAGTTCTTCCTACAAACAACATTAAAATACCTATTTCCCTTATATATATACTAACCCTCCCACGCATCACCGGTTACATTCAACCAATAGGAGGCAGTACTTACCGCCCAGTCCTTGCTATCCCCGCCCCTTACTCAGTCAACCTGACCTCGTCGTATACATTTCCTCTAGAAATCTCCTACAGCTTTCTACCTTCTGTACATATCCTGTAACCGTATTACACCTTTTATTCACTACTCTTTCAAAATATAGTAAAATATATCCTCATTACTAAATTCAGTCTTTATGTTCATCAGCGCATTACTATTCTTTTTCCTTACTTTTAATATTTCTAATTCTTCATACAATTTGCGTTTACTTATGTTATTCTCTAACCTTACTATAAGATTACCTAGATCTAAATATAAAGATAGAGTGTGGTGTTTTTAAATTTGATGTATTTAGGAAAGAAACGTATACAGACTTAATTATACCTCAGGAATCATACCATCCCGTAAGTCACAAGATGGCTGCACTAAACTCATTTTGTTATAGAGCAATAAAATACTTAGAAGATGATTCATGTAAAACAGAAGAGTTAAAATGAATAGAAGAAATAGCGAAAAATAATAATTATAACCGGGGGTAGTAGAGAAAATTGTAAAAAGAATAGAAGGAAATAGTAGACAAGAAGAGAAGAAAGAAAAGAAATACATAGGATCAATAACGTATCTGGGATTTCAAACGAGGAACATAATCAAGTGCTTTGAAAAACACAATATAGATGTAGCGATAAAAAAGACAAAGATAGTTTTTGATTATATAAAGAGTAGTAGTACTGAAATAACGCCTGAATTACAGAAAAGCGGTGTTTATAAGTTGAACTGTAAACAGTGTGATAAGGTTTACGTGGGTGAAACAGGACGTAAGTTCGAAATTAGATTGAGAGAGCGTGCGAGAGGAGAAGGAGACAGAACTACGAATTCGCTCTATGCGAGACATTTTAATGAAACAGGGCATAGGTTTTTAGACCCAACAGAGAACGCCGAAATAGTAAGGTTAGAGAATAACATAAGTAAACGCAAATTGTATGAAGAATTACAAATATTAAAAGTAAGGAAAAAGAATAATAATGCGCTGATGAACATAAAGACTGAATTTAGTAATGAGGATATATTTTACTATATTTTGAAAGAGTAGTGTATAAAAGGTGTAATACAGTTACAGGATATGTTCAGAAGGTAGAAAACTGTAGGAGATTTCTAGAGGAAATGTATATGACGAGGTCAGGTTGACTGAGTAAGGGGCGGGGCTAGCAAGGACTGGGCGGTAAGTACTGCCTCCTATTGGTTGAATGTAACCGGTGATGCGTGGGAGGGTTAGTATATATATAAAGGAAAAAGGTATTTTAATGTTGTTGTAGGAAGAACTTGATAATGGTTGCGAAACCGAAAGGCCTCGTTCGAGGAAAAAGTGTATATAGCAGGGAAGCAACAAAATTTGACAAAGTTGTTACGTAACTGCACCTGGCGACTTTTCGAGAGCGTTACGTAATTTCATAGCAGTATCAAACCAGAGACTCATCGAAGAGGGGGAGTTTTGAAGAGGTTAAAAATTCCTCCAGAGGGATTGAAAAATAAATGTAAAAATTAAAATAATAACGTGGTCGTAAAAATGTATCACATAAACCGAATTAAATAATTAGGATAATTAGTCATGTCAATTTGGACATTTTTTAATTGGTGTACGTTTATAGGCGTCTCGTGATTGTACGGTGGATCAAATTTTTATCCCAGTTTGTGAGGTCTTGTCAATTTAGTGCCTAGGAAAGGAGTAGCGTTCGAATGTTTATTCACCCCACCGTATGTCCAGCTGGGTATACGATATTGTTACTGCAGTAATTTATTCCATAACAACTTTAAAACTTTTATATTAAACAGTTTCCTGGTTACTATTCAATCTTATAGAAATGTACCTCTTGTCGTACATGGGTTTCTGATCCAGTAATATTTTTGTTCGTATTTTTAAGTCAGTGCTTCATTGCCATTTTGAAAACAGATCAACAGTTAAAACTGGAAGTGTGTCCATTCTTGCGTACACACGTAAACCTAAGACCGTGGGCGGCTTTCGGAACGCCCCGCGCCGTTTTGAAGCTCACCGTAGCCTTTTGATTTGTATGACAATTTCAACGAAGTGTATTGACAACCATGTATTTGCGCACCCCATAGCACAATTTAGAAATGTTTGTTTTTGAGGGTTTGTAGTGCCCATTTTATGAAATTATTTATTGATTTCTGTAGAAAAACGAGTGACTGATTTGATGCAGTTTTCTGCAAATTTTACAGACTCATTAAGACGAAGTTTAAAAAAATGTGTACATCATTTAACACCATCAGCGTTTCCAGAACACGGGTGATAGTTTTCTGGTATCGTTTATTTTATTTTATTGTCATGTAAGATATCATCTTTATTGTTTCATGTCTTTCTCAATTTTAGATAACTACTAATGTAATCATTATGTTTCCACGCTTCATTATAACAAAATAAATAGCAGATAACAAGTTCATTTCTTTTAATTTTTGTAGTTTCGTCCACAAAAACATAAAACCCTCCCCGGATCCTCTCTAGGAGGTAATCCTGCCTCTACCGTCCTTAATGCCGTCAGTTGTTTTATCCTCACCTGTTCATCGTATTATATCAGGTTGCAAACAGTTCCAACTTAAAGCCGAATCTAAAAGTCTGACCATGTAAAAGTATATACCTGTTTAAAAAAGAGATGTCTGTACTCGTCACTTTGACAATAAGAGATGACAGACTGAAGTTCATTGCCACTTGGCAGAGAAATATTGCCATTCGCGTTACATTCAAACGGCTGTCCTAAACAGGTCGTTTACACCAAAGCGTAATGACCTGTTTACGTCCTGTAATGCTTTATTGTTTCCACTCTTCTTCAAGTAGTTGTCTTGGCACGTTCCCTGCCACTGGTTCTATATCAATCACTTTATCGATAACGTTAGACTGGGTTGCGACAAACTCAGGTCTACGTGGGTGAAACGATAGAGAGATCACAAAGTAACGGAATTCGTAACGCGCGAATTTCTGTTGTCATTTACCCGCTAAAGTGTGTTGCGCCAATTATTTTGTATACAGCGTTAACTAACGCGAGTGAAAGTCTAGTTACGTAACTGTTGGAAGACGGCGACACTATCAAAGCATGTTTTACTCCGTATCCGCCTGCTTCCAGCTGGTCCAGATCCGTGTAGTTCAATCCTCGTGTGCGAGTACCTGTTGAACCTAGTGTGGACGGCGCTTAGGTTACCTGTTTACCGCACCTTTCGCTGACCGTAAAAACTCCCTCTTTCCCCATTTCTGTCATTATCGCTACTTTCCTCGTTCATTTCTCCCCTTCCCTCTTCCATCCTCTGTCTGCTTCTCTTAATTTTTCTTGTTTAATCTCTCCCACTTGTTTCTCTCTATCCCTCTCTCCTGTTCTCTGTCTGTTTCTCTCTCACTCTCCCTCACTATCTCTGACAGTGACTGTGTTATGATGAATCGCTGCTACACCAATCGGCTTGGGTTATATTCCTGCTGCAGGCAAAACTTTAGTTTTTATACGTAGACTCTAGACGGGAGACAAGCCTGCTTATGGTATATTAGCCTAATTTAAAGCTTTAACGTCGGCAACAAAGCAACCGTTATCAGTCGTAATTAATTTTTGCTACTCCGCCAATTTCGTTACGTTGTTGGCATGTTTCTGCACGTCACTGAAAGTGATAATCTGCGGTAGATAAATACTAATTGTGGCAGCGTCGCGTCCATGTGGACGTCCCTCACGCCAGTAATGATTATTCTGTCGCTCTTTTTTCATCCTTCTACGTGTAGGCCTATTACCGAATGTCCGTCTTTTTAGGTGGGCTCTTTTAGTCTCTCTCTCACTCTCTCTCTCTCTCTCTCTCTCTCTCTCTCTCTCTCTCTCTCTACCAATTATGTTTCACCAAAGTTTCAAAACATGTTAATTTTTAATTACTTTTTGCAAGGTGTGTTTTATCAAAGAGCGATAAGCAACCTTCGTGTTTTCTCGATTGTGTTATCTTATTTTGAAGGTGATACGTTTTTAACGCACAATTTACGTCTAAATAAGTGTACCGTTCAACTATTTTTTTTTTAATTGTATAATATTTTTTATAATTAAATGTGTATTTACGAGAGATATTTAAACAGTAATTAACCACGTTTCTGTAGTCCCTAAGTAAGTGATCGCCCGTGTTATATAACGATTTGATAATTTACTCTATAGATTATTGTAAAGTTGCGTGTTTTTCGTAGGAAATTTAGTTATTATACGGAAATAACTGTTCTTTTTTTGTGAGACGTCTCCCTTTAAATGAATATAAAATATTGATACTGTTTGGAAAAACTTGAATTTGGCAACCTTTTAGAGACATAAATATCTGATGTTGAGAGGAGATTTACTGATTACAAATATTTCAAATAAATTCCTCTTTGCTTCTTCTTTGTTTTACTAATCATTGGCACAGCTATATCGTTTTCCCCTATGACCTTGAGAAGCTCCAGTTCCTTTCCAGTCAAAGATCATACATTCAATTCATAAACGTTTAGTTCTTCCGATAATCCAAAATCTTTTTCCTCTTAGAACGTTTACGATTGTTAAAATCCTCGACTCCGGCCCGGCGTTTCCATTTTAGACGATTTAAAGTGCTTAAGTCTCCCTGAATTGGCTACCAACCCGATTGCAGGAAAGTTCGGTGGTGGGGCTGCCACCTTCGAGCCTCCAGACCTGCTCTGGGTTTCATTCGGATACCCATCTCCTTTTAGGCTCTTCCCTCTCTCTGCCGTTGGGAATGTTTCCTCCTCCTCCTCCTTCGAGACCGTTAACCGTTTGTCACCTGTTACCCTAGGCCAGGGCCCTATACCTGGGTGCCACCATCCGGAGCCAGTTGGACCCAGGTTTTTAACGAGGTTGATATTCCTCCCGCTCCTCTTTCCTCATTTTTCCTCATTAATAGAGGGCTGAGACAGGGATGCAACCTTTCTCCGATATTATTTAATGTGTACATAGATGACGTTCTACGCGAGTGGAAGAATTGTTTGCCATATTATAACTGCGTCTTCGGAGATTATAGGAGTGTCCTGTGCCTTGCTTTGTGCCGACCAGGTTGTCATAGCCAATAACGAAGATACTTTGCAGAGAGCATTCCACGAGCTTCATAAAGTAATTAAGAAATATACTTTAATTTTATCTGTTAAAAGATTTAAGGTAAAGGCTTTTGGGGATCTATTCCTAAATGTACAAAAATAGTGGTTGATAATAGAACTATTGAATAAGTTTCATAGTTTAATTTCTTGGGATGCAATATATCATATCTTGGGGAGGTTGAATGGAATAAGATAGAACGCTTTAATAGGATGAATGGCACTATCAAGCGTACCTTAAGGAATAAAGTTAGGCAAGAGACGTTATTAAAATTTTACACGGTGTCTATATGGTAGTGAAACATGGACAATGACGAATGTACATGAAAGGCGCAAAGTGCAGAGATGAGGTTCCTTAGATCGGTAGCCGGGTATACTAGGTTAGATAAGAAAAATTTACAGGCATTGCACAAATGCAATGCACAGAGAAGGGCATTGAAAATGCTTCAATAAATCTAAAAAATATATATATTTATGTTCATTCACCAATCAATGAATTCACTCTTCATTTACCAATGTACAGATTATAAGTTAAATATAGTCGCATTCATAAGAGAAGTTTTATATGTGTACTACGTTATTGACAACAAAGAAGTTTTTTTTTGTGGAAACTCACCGGTTCCCATTTTCGATCACGCACCAGCAATCGGCCGCAAAATGTGCGACACGTCCTTATAAACATTGTCAACGTTAAAAGAAATGAGCACTCCGTCGTGAGTTGAGTTGGCCCAGTGAATGACATGGTGAGAGAATATAGATTGATACATATAGACTACATACAGATATACGTAGAACGTATTCCCCCCTCAAGAATACCACACGTACGTGCAAAATGTATTCCTAAAGGTAGACGAACTCTGCGACGGCTGATAAAAAGATGCAGAGATCAGTTGTAACGACGGATGACGTAAAAGGTTTTGAGCCTTATATTAGCAAAGAAGAAGAAGAATTTCAAATAATGCTTAATAAACTCTAGTTCTCTAAATACGTTGTTGAAGATACAAGAATAAAATTTTGAATATCTTGGGAGATTTTATTTACATTCTGAGAGACCGTTTTCAAAAAGCAGAGGGAAGAAAGAAGACCTGAATGGTGAAAATGAATATCTTTAAATCTGCTGCTGAGTGCATATGATAACAAATAACCTTCTTGGTCTAATGAAAACAAAAATTAATGTACGTGTCTTTTTCCCTCTCCACTACTGCAGTCCTCTAGCTGCTGTACTGTTTTGCTTCACATCATTTCATTCTTAGATATCTTAAAGCCATCGGTCATTCAGTTCCGGTATTTAATGTCTTTCAAAACATCACCCATGTATTTTTCTTTTGTCCACTTGCTCTATGACTCAAAACGCCATCCACTCTATTCTCGGTGCTTTGCTTAGTCTTATTTTGTCCGCAATACGCGTAAATCCGAATATAACACTTCACATGGTCTAGGGACCATTTTTAAATGAATCTGTCTTTGCCTTTTGCTCTGTACAAGTCGTTTTTGTCGTCTTCAGGACTGGACTTAAGACGAAATGGCACACTTAAAAATTACAGTAACCATTAAACCACTGAAATCAAGCTTAACCATTTAACACAAGTACAAATAAACTACAGTCCTTTCGAAAAGTCATTGTGCACTAGACTTGACGAGTTGGCAGTATTGTTTAGATTGGTTACACTGCCTGTGTTATATATGATATAGTAATAATATATATTACTATTTTAATTGATTATATAATAATGAATTATATATAATAATTTATAAGGCTCTGGGAAAGAACGTAAGAAAAGTTACAGAATTGAAATTGTACAAAGTAATAGTGGCACCAGTATTGATGTACGGGAGTGAATCGTGGACACACCCAAAATCAGAGATAACGAATTGAAGCTGCTGAAATTTTAAGCAGAGTCAAAGGACGCGCCCTAAAAGATCGCATAAAAAAATGCAGACATAAGGCAAGAGGTGAATATATACTCGATAAACGATAAAATTAAACAAAATAAATAAAACTGGATACATTATATAAATAAAATGGGTGACTCGAGAATACCAAAAAAGATAATCCAGTAAAAGCCTCTTGGAGAACGAGAAGAGGCAATCTAAGAAAACGGTGGCTGTGAAGACGGGACAGCCTGCAAGCCTACCTTGAAGTGAAGAAGAAGAAGACCATTATATTATGGTAATTAATATAATCATCATGTGATGCTAATAATATATGCTATTATTATTATTATTATATAATCTATGTATCTACGTAGTACAATAATTTGTAGTATTATTATTCTGGTACGTCAAGTCGACAGTGACTTTCCGAACGCACTGTATAAGTAGTAACTGCAAGCGTATGCTCTCAATTGAGGAAAATTGAACATGCACACAGATCGTGATACAGATGTCAAAACTCCATAGAATGCTTCCAAAAGAACAACTCCAAAAAAAGATCCAATTCTAATAACAGTGACAGTGATTATCGCTGTAAATCTACAGTTTGGGCTGTACTTTAGTGGGTCACATAGGACTATAAGTCTGTCACATTGTACCACATTATATTTCTGTTATCTCCACAGGTGTCTACGTGCATGACTTTAAATTAAGAATTCATCAATGTGTCCACTGTAACTACAGGGGGAGGGTATCAGGAGATCAGTCCCCCCAGAGATATTAAAAGTTTCAGTGAAATTCCATAATCACCGTAACGTAGGCCTATTTCTAAGCCAGCTGCTTGTGTTACAATAAGGCTTTAAATAATTGTGTAAATAATTACAGTATATGGGAAGAATCTTAAATTGAGGGAAGTGGGGAGTCCAACCTTCAAGCTAGTCTCATCCCTTCCAGAAACTAGTTTCGTCGCGATCTAGGAACAACACCGGTTACGTCACTGGTCCACATCGTGGTTTTTAAGTAGTAGTTGCCTAATCGTGTCTCCTCGTTCCTGAACCTATAATTCAGTCATGTCGTCTATCGTCGGCCGACCTAGGCAAAAAAAAAACGAAGTATATACGAAAATATATAATAACACAATCTCTGGCTATCGTGGAGCTCACCAGTTTCACTCTATTTAATGATAATTTACACTGGTGTTTTGCGGCGTTGATTTGGGAGATGATGATGACGACGATGACGATGATGATTATTATTATTATTTCTATTAGAATACGTATATTTGTTAACATAAACTTCATTTGAATCCACGTTTCCTTAACCACTTGCCTGTCCTACAGTACTTTCGAGCCGAAGTTTTTGTGTGTGGCGTTTTCGTAATTCTTCATACGCAGTAATTCGCAAAACGGTGAATTTTAACAGTGTTCCCAGCCTACATTTCTGTGTACAGTTGTAATAAGGCTCTGTTACAGTAATAGCAGACAGGCCACACATGCATACTCATTACACCATGTGATCGACAATAAATCGCTTCATAAAGTTACATGCCTAACCACAAACAATGAGACAGTGTTGGCTTGAAGGCCGCGAGAAAGGACGTTTGAAAATAAATTTGTACAGACAGAATTGCGCAGTATACTAAGAATCTACTTTAATATTCTACTACGAATGAACTATCAGTCTTATGCAGCTACTTAAATTATTAAAATAAATAAATTGCAAATGTTAAATGTAATAATTATATGTCTGGAATTTCACGGAAACGCATTTGCCTTTAAAGTACGCAGATCTGTGATACTACTGGATGTAAAGTAAGGGTTAACCTGGAAATATGCAATTGGTTACACCGTACAAAATCTTTTTTATATTGGCTTACAGTGTTCCATATCTTCTGTTACCCAATCGCCATCCGTCGATAGACGTTCCGTATGTGCTCTTTCCATACAGTGTCAATTCATCCATGCGACTCTTCCAGCTCTTTCTGGAGTGTCTCTGCTCCCCCCTTCCTCCCGGTTTCCATTGCAAACTCTGTTTCAGCAGTCTTTCTGCCAACGTCACCGAACCATATTAATGGTTTATCTTTGATATCATTTGCCGTTGTGGTGTTACATCGATAATTCCCCTTATTCTGTCATTCGTTATTATTTGCATTATTCATTCTATTATTTCATAGACATGGGTAATAAATACTGGTCGATAAAACATCTGTTCAAGTTGAACATCTAGTTGTTACAGATTAAAATTAATTTACCTTTTTTATCCGTCGTGTGACTTCTTATTGTATTTGTTTAAATAACGCGTTTCGAAGCACAAGGCCTCATCTTCAGATTTCAGTCCCGTGTGGACGTCGTTAACACATTAAAATTAAACTAATTTTAAAAATACACATTAAAATTAAAAGGTTCACACCCTTTGCTGGCTCGCGACGCACTCAAGTTGTTACTCCATCTAGAGCTTAATCTACTTTCTGACTTTTTTAAAATCAAAATGTTTTTGGCTATTCTCATTATAGGTTCACATAAAACAATTCACTATGCAGGTGATGTTTGGAATAAAGGAATTTCAGTAAATAAAAAAACTCACATATAGACTTTATACTTAATACGTGTTTGTCTGAACGTTCTGCGCTTTCGTCTTAGTTCGTTAAAACGGGAATAGTGGAGACACATGTGGAACATCGTCTTGGTAGAGTAGAACTTGGATTGAAACTTAGCTCTGTTAATACAGATTCAGAGTTATTGTTGTGATACAAGTAGTTTCACAGTAAGATAATATTTTATGTTATGTTAATATAAAAAAAATTAATAGCGATTTGGGTCAATCGTGTCTTTGAATTCTTTTTGATTCTATAATGTTCATAAAATGCATGATTTTACACCTATATTAATGTAAAAAAAAAGATTTTATTCGAATTGAAATAATATTCTTTCGTTCTTATTGAATAATTACAGCATAAAACAAAACTCCCTATACACCAAAATAGTAACTGATCTAATGAAATTAACATGTCTTATTTCAGTCCTGAAAAATATTTGTAATAGTGAGTCCCGTGTCACTGAAGTTTGTGAGCTTGCTTTTAGAAGTAGTTTCGTTAATC
Organism: Magicicada septendecula; assembly: GCA_034769895.1. NCBI lineage: Eukaryota > Metazoa > Arthropoda > Insecta > Hemiptera > Cicadidae > Magicicada > Magicicada septendecula. The sequence continues at coordinate 151,324,913 of CM068375.1, read as the reverse complement.
TATCGTTATGATTGTACGCGTTTCTTGTTCGTGGAAGTAAAAGTAATCTATTAAAAGTTGAATGCTTTGAACTTTAGTGTTTATCATTCTTTTAATGGTGCCTACGTTGTCACGGTGTTTTTATTTATTTTATTTTTTGATTATATGATTATTGCTTATTTATTTGTTTTTTATTTACAACCTGCTGGCAAGGAACAATAAATAAATTTGTTAAAAGTAAATTACAATATGAAGGAAGAAGCCATCCAGTGATGGTAAAAATACTTTGCGGTGTCGATGATAAGGTCTCAAGGCAACTGCGTCTTCAGTCTTCTTGGAGTTTCGGGTCGATCGTTTAGGTTGCTGATTACGTTATTTTTATGTGAGCGTTGCGTGCTAGCTTTTTGATTGTCTTGTCAATGGTTAGTTATGTAGGTTTTATTACTTACATACCACGGACATCCAGAAAAATTCTCTGAATACTTGATTGCAGTCTTTGGATAATCCTTATGTTGGATGGACAGGCACAACCCCACAGCTGGACTTCTCATGACCAAGCAGGTTTCATGAGTTTTTGTATAGGAGGATTTTATTCTTGACAGACAATTTAGTTTGTCGTTCAAGAAGCCATCAAGTTGGCGTTCTTGTGTGAGCTACGATTTTTGGTTGCAATCAGAGGTTTCCTGCTAAGTTTCCTTTCCAGGTAAGATACCTGACCTAATTTTTCACGCAGAACCTACTTTATTTTTACTGCGTAACACTCGATATGGTGAATCGTGAAGGTAACTTCTAACGAAGATCTTCCAACGTTGACACGATTCTTTGATAACACTACTAGTTCTGTAATAGTCGATTCGTTGCTTCTGCGATAATCGGATTGTGCCTTTTTTACGGTACAACACAATCGTAAGAACAAATTAGGAAAAAGAATTTAACATCCCGCTAAAGTATTTTATATTAGCCTAACCATTACCACTGTTTACATTTGTTTATTGTGAAGACAGAAAATTATATGGCCCGCGGGAACTTTACATTCTCACGTGGGCAGCGATTCTTAATTTGATGGAATTACATTAACAACAAATACGGTAAACAATCAAAAGTCTCATTAAACACTTTTATACAAATTAAATGTTGTAATCCGTAACGCACTATTAACAGTAACAAATACAATCGCCAAAATCACTAACTTTTCTAAATGGCAGTGAAACCGAATAAACACTTAAAATCACATTTAACTAATTCCAATATAGGCCTACAAAATTATCACCAAAAAGTACTTATACACAGCGTTTCGTCTGGGTTTACATACGTTTACATGGACACCTTTGGCACACCAAAACCTGCGACTGCACCAGAATTTATTTAATTTGTGTGGAAGCTTAATGACCATCTGACACGTGCTATTTATAGCTCATTATGAAACACATATGCAAATGAATTGTCACATTTAGTTACACTCGTTGTAACTAGTTGATCTGTTTCATTGAACTTCGCTGTGACGCCATGAAGTATAAAAATTAAATTCAATAAAAACTGAAATTAACCCAATTTAATTAAATCTAACTATATTCCAATTTAATTCAATCAAAATGTAAGCCGAGTTCAAAAATTACTTTTAAGTTTTAATATTTAAAGATATTTAAGTTTTTCATTAATTTTAAATGCTTCAGTTTAATTTATTCATTTTTTATTTTATATTGCTTGCAACGTGTCGCTAAACAAAAGTAAGGTTAAAGTAATGAACTCTCAACAATAGGTTGTCTTACGTTGACGTTTAAACGCATTACGTATTCACCATTGTGAATATTTACTCTACAGGTTAATTGCATATTGTTCATTTTTTGTTTTGCTCCTGTTATAATGCAGCGCGTTTGATAAAAGCGGTATTATTTAAGAGTGTTATATTTCTTTTTTTATTTGATTAGTTGGTAATAATGAGTCAAGGATTTTTGTAGCGCGCGGCAAAACCAAACATCACGCCAGTTGGTTGTCGCCAGGTGGAGGTAATTCACGTACGTTCCGCGGTGTCGATACTTTTAACTCAACAAACATGGAAGATATCGCCGTGCGGCTTTTCAAACTCAGCGATTTAGAAGACAAAGGATTTATTGTTAAACGGGATATGCAGGTAAATGAAACATTTATGTTATTTTACCATTAATCAGTGTTGCATAAATTAATATTTACTATTATGAAGGCATCGTTTGGAAAAGTAAAAACCGTAAGTAAAATTATTATTTCAGTTATGACGGCGATATGGAGTAAATTAATTGTAGTGAATTCAATTAATTTACTTTAGAGTCTAAACGATTTATTTGACGTGCTGTACAGTCGTTGCAGACTGGTACTTTCACATTCGCTATTTATTCGAATCCAATACTTTCTAACGGAATAAAAGTATGATTTATTTATACCATTATACTAAGAAAACTCTATAAATTTAAGTAGTAGGCCTAACATCCGTTTATTTTCTTCTTTTTCGCGTTATTAAAACAATAAATTATTTCGGTCATATTTCAATTGCTACAATTAATATTTATTTTCTAAATAACACAATGCATTGAATTTGCTTCCAAAACGCGTATTAATCATTAGGCTTATAAAAAAAGATTTTTCAAGTAGTCCTTTAGAAAAGTTTACCGTTTTTTAATTAGACAGAAAATTTGAATCTTACAGATAATTTGTAATTTGTATTCAAGATAGGTTTATTATTTTCTCGTGAAGTACTTTCTAAACAAATACACGAACTAAATAACTATCAAGTTTGCTCCATTCACTTTAAACTTATATAGGCCTATTAAATGCTAATACCAATAAATTCTAGTAAATAAATTTATAAAACTGTAAATTTGTGTATTCATACACTGAGTGTTCGTTTATTACATGAGGCCTTACAAAGCCTACACATATGTAGGTCTACTCATTAATTATAGGAATCAGTAAATAAATAACAGTTTTAATTTGCGTACATTTTGCAGTAAAATACGCGTATTGCTTTGAAATCTATTAAAGTGCTCCCACCGGTATGAATATATTATTGTGTTTTGTATTTACTTATTTGCAATCACAAGTATGCTCTTACACGCACATAGACGCGCGCGCGTGTGTGTAATTGAACAACACAATTTTCGAGGCGTACCGTATTGTATTCTGTGTTTAAGGAACTATCAGATCCTTCGTTAATCCACTATACTAACAGCTGTTATTGGTTTTTGAATGTATTTTTATTTTGACTGTATTATCGTATTCGTTTTATTCACTTAAATTAATTTCTGTTTGTTTAGGAATAGTTATCTTCAAAAAAACATTCGTACATACACGCGTCATGTAAACAATTATTAATATTAATACAATAGTTCTATCTAATACAATGAATACATAAAGCAATACTTGCAGTTTTCTAATTATTTTTAACTAGTGAGCTCCCTGAGCTGCAGAACTCGTTCATTATTTTGAACGAAATACATTAATTATTAAATTAAGTACATTTCAATTTCAGATAATTTTTTCAATTATTTCAGTTGTCAGAATAATTATGAAACCCTCGACCACCCTACTACGTTTTTAGTAAAATAACAATTTTGAAGCAGTCATACTACAAACATTAAAAGTTCTGAACTACTGCATTGTTTTTTTAGTTAAACTTATAACCTTTAATACCTAAATGCAAAACAATTTAGTCCTACCTTTAAATTTATGTATGTTTCCAAATATATCTACACACACACACACACACACACACACACGCGCGCACACGCACACACACACATCTATAGATATATATATCTAATCTTTTTCACAAATATATATATATAGCAACATTACAAGTATTTCAAAAATTCACATAAATACATTACCATGTACTCAACACAACTATGAAGTGTATCACACCGGCCAGGTCGCAGGATTCTTTTTATTCTCGTTGCGTCAAGTATATGTAGTTGCATAATAATTAAATAATTTTCAAAGAGGAGTGAGATGCTGTTGACATGAAATAATTAATTAAAACCGTTTCAAAATAATCATTCTACGATTTATTAATATTAATAGAAAATATGCAAATACTGTATTAAAAAATTCGAATCTTAGATAAATAAAAATATTCCCTTTTATAAGTTTACAAAAAATACAATGTAACCTTCTATGCTGTTCATGACATATAAAAATAAACAACCATATAATCTTACTAGCTAAACAGACATGTTAAACAAATTATCTCAACACTTTTTATTTCAGTGTGTCTGACTTTGACTCAAATTTTAAATAATAATACCATCTCATTTACAAACAAAAAATAATATTAAGCTAAAAACTCAAGAATAAAACTAATTGTTGCTATAAACAAAATAAAAATATAACATTTACTTCCAACCTATCCAACCTATTATTTATTTCTACTGACACACCCAAATTTTAACATATAACAGAAGATTAGTATTTTTTAAATTTTCTTGTTAAATTAAATTATTTATTTTAACTACCATTTACATTTATGTACAGTGATTATATTTAAAACTTTAAATCTTTACTGTTCATATATAAGTTTCTTTTTGAGAGTTCTTTTCACAAACAAAAATATAATTGTTTATTCATCACCTGCGTACTGCCGACGTTACCGTTGCGCTCGCGCGTGTGTCCTGAATCCTGAGAGTTTGATGATGATGATTATGCTGATGCTGTGTTCTCTGTCTCTACGGGTTGTTGTTTGTGATGGTCCAGATTTCCTCCATAAGTCTTGGTGTGTGTGGTAAAGACGTCGATCGGTCGGCAGACCAGCAGCGTGACGTTGTGTGAAGATATCTTGAGTCTGTTGTAACTGTTGTAACATTTCTGGTGATAACATTACTTTCCAGTCTTGGTCCATTAATTTAAATAGTATGTTATTTTTAACTGCATACTTATCGTGAGATGGTTGTTGTTTAATTGCTGAAGCTTTGGATCTTTATCTTGCTGTCTTGCTAAGTTCTGGAGTAGCTGTTTTACTTCGTCGTTTGCTTTATACTGGATATGTAGTAATTTCAAATCGTTATCATTGGAGAAATGAGTCTCTTCCTTCTTCTCCGTGACATATCGACTTAGTGTATCTGCTGTCTTGTTGTCGGTTCCTCTGCAGTATTTAATGGTAAAAGAATATTCTTCTATGACCAGAATCCATCTCATCAGTCTCGCATTTGTGATTCTGCACCTCAGTAAGAATGATAGAGCTTGGTGATCATTGTGGATCTCAAAGTGTGTTCCATAGATGTAATATCGGAATTGTTTCAATGCATATACGATGGCCAATATTTCCTTCTCCGAAGTACAGTAATGTTTCTCACCACCTTTGAACACTCTGCTTGCGTAGGCGATCACTCGAAGTTCTCCTTTTGAATCTTCTTGGTAGAGTACGGTCCCTATTGCATAGTCGCTGGTGTCCAAGTAGATGATGTACTTTCCTTCACGTTGCGGATGGTGTAGCATAATATTTTCCACAAACACTGCCTTGAACTTGTTGAATGCAATGGTGTGATGTTGTTCCCACTTCCACTTCACTTTCTTCTTTGTAAGCTCCAATAGTGGTTTGATTTCTCCTGCATATAATGGTGAAAATCGTATGTCGATCGGTCGGCAGACCAGCAGCGTGACGTTGTGTGAAGATATCTTGAGTCTGAGACCGCCCCAAAATTTACGGTAGTATTTATACTGGACGGCGATCTGACAAGTCCAGGACTGTTTTCGACCTGTTAGATATTGTCACTTCGTGCAAGCGTCCTTTTAATTACAACTCACTTTTTGGTTTATTTTAGCGATTTCGTAAACATACTCGTAGCACAAGCGATATCATCGTTTGCGTAATTTTTTCTGGTCACTCACATATAACACACTTATTAATTACTATTTAATTACACTAGTAATTAACATTAAATTACCTAGCATCTTTATTATTGCAAATTTCTGCAATACTTTTACATCACTATATTCGTTAAAAATTCCTTAATGTAATGGTGTTTTTATAATTGGGGTAAGTTTTTGTTCATAGGTTTATAACGTATTAATTAGTTTATTTTTATCCGATTAAAACATGATTACAGACAAAACAATAATTCGTACGCCTCACCCCATCGTAGACTTTTGCCTGTCGTAGCTTGCGTTCACACACACAAACACACAAGCGCTGTATTTACTAGCGGGGCAGGTGTACGCTTTCTGACAATTCCTAGCCTCCATAATATTATTAAAAATTGTTCATCATATATTTTCTATGCTAAATATTTACAAACATACCGCCCTGGGCAAATATGCAAATATAGGTATTTTTGCAAAAACTGATAAAGGACACAACTTTATTGTAAACATACCTTACAAACTTTCTGAAAACGATATCATTTCAAGGAATGTTGAAATATTGTTAATTATTGAAATATAATGTTAATTATGTCAAATTAGTACAGATGCTGAGTTTGTATGTTAAATAAAATGCCTAATAACATGATCCTTTCCATGGATTTTTAAAATTTTCTTCAAATTTGAGTTCCCCCAAAGTTAAATATTTTTGAATTATCGTTACATTCGAATTTGTGTTAAATTTCCCTTGAGTATGATATTCGTTTGGAACTTTGTTTTCAATTTTTTGATACTTTTCAGGCCTCTGGTCACGTACAATTTTTAAATGTCCAAAACTGTACACTATATTAAATTTTAGACTTTGGTTAAAGTTTTGTGTAATTTGATACCCTACATGAATTTTTGCGATTTTATCAAAATTTTAACCACTTTTTGGGCCGTCGTGTCCCAAAATTTTAAAATTAAAAAATAACTCTATATTCGGATTGTGATTAAAATTTGCTTTAATTCGATACCCCCACACGGATTTTTGCAACTTTTTTACAATTTTGACACCTCACATTTTGCCTCCGACCCCCTTCTCTATTTTTGATTATTAATCGCAAAAACAATAGGGTTTCCTAGAGTAAAAGTAGGGGCACGAATTCCAAGTTTTACAGAAATTTGTTGCTGCATTCATCAGTTAACGTAAGACATAACTCAAATTGATAGACAGACAGACAGACAGACAAATGACAAACGGTCAAGTTAAAACAGAACTCGCTTCGCTTTTTCAATAAAGTTCATATCATAGTTCCAAGAAATCTCACGCTCTATAATTAACAATATGTCGGCGTGTGTGTGTGTGTGTTGTATTTTCGATGTTGCTTTTTCGTCAGATGAGACTCCAACCTGTCTCTTCCTTCCCCTCCCTCTCTACATCTCAACGTTTCCCACTCTCCTGAGGAAGACATCAGACCAGATACGAATCGTAGAGAGATAAGAACGAAGAAGAAGAAGAAAGCAGCCGTAACTGATAAAACTGACACCGAAATATACAGGCCTATAAATAATCTTTAGCATAATCCTCTTTGTCATCATTAACACTAGGCCAACTACTGTTGATTTCTTCCTATTAGTTTTCTAGATTAATCCCTGCTATTTTCTATCCAGAACAAATCTTACCCCGATCAGTGTACCGGATACTTAATCAGTGTCATCGCTCCTTGTCTTTGTCTGTTTCCGTCCCTTGTACTTTACCCTTTATGACCTTTAGCCGACGCCTCCCCTTGCCAGTTTTCTTGTCCACATCTATTTTATTTTCTCTAAACCAGTACTCTCACTTTACAGACAGCTGACCCCCCAAAAAAATTAATAATTTCACGTACGCCTTTTGAGTTCTAAAATACGAACAGTCGACATAATAGAACCTTTTACTTAATTAAAACCTACTAATATCAGAAACCACTTAATTTACAAAGTTATGATATTAATGACACTAAACTTATTTTCATGTGAACGTTGGCGCTGCTTTGAACGATTAACCCTGCAATGTTTGCTTTAATTTACAATAATTTCAATATTAATTCGCCCTAAACTTTAAGTTTATCTCTTAGCTTCAATTTCAAGTAAGCCTACGTGAGTTGGGAGAATAGTTTAGACATTCACTTCAAAGTTTTCTTGCCCTATCCAAAGGGCATAGAGTTGTGGTTCCACAAAACCGTAATTTAATAAACTGTTAGTTGTGCTTTCGTGTGAAACCAGATATCTATAAATTTTATGTTTTTCACAGCAGATATCAGAACCACTCAGTTAGGATGACAAACAAATCTGCTACCGATACGAATTAATGATACAGTATTATTAAAACTGTTAGTTTAACATTGCTTTTACAATAACAATTAGCTTGAACAAAACACACTGGATTCTCGTAGTAATGACTTAAATTTTTTAAATCGTATTTTGGAGCATAACAAATTATATGTCGTATTTTTTAGACAGTGTATTCTAGTTTTCCTTAAATGTGTCTGCGGATCGCCTGAAACATTGCGCGACCCCCCCAGTAGTCTGCGGACTCCTCTTTGGGAGTCACTGCTGTAAACGATATTACCTGGTCTAAGTTGCTTCGAATCCACTGAATTGTTTTCTGTTTTTATCTTTTGTCATTTGCCTAAGTCTTCCCACGCTTCTGTATGCAGTCGAATTTATTGTATCATTCTCATGACCATTGTCAATGTTTCTGTACCCAAAACCATTGCAGAAAGGATACACTGATTAAACTCTACCATTCTAAACTCAAGAACAGTTTCTTTTCCTCCATAATATTCCTTATATTTTTTCAGTATACACAGGCATACCTAATTACACATCTATTTACGTATGTATATGGTCTACAATTATTTAACTTACTTTAAAGTGTATATCAAATTGTATTGCTGTATTGCTGCTTTACGGAAGATGCTGTAAGCCTAGTCCTTAGTCCTTGAGTTGCAGGTGTTTGCTATTTGAAGAAATTAACGGACCCATCGTTGCTCATTGTATTTCAGATTCTAATCAAATTAAAATTCGTCGGAATACCTCTTCTTCATCATCTGTCAAGCAACGGGGTCCTTGTTAATCTCCCTTCTATCTTAGGCGAGACGTTCCGCTTTCTTCTTCTTTCTCTTTATCCTTCTCTGTGTCCTTCCTTTCGTCCATTGCCGTCGTTACGTATGCAAACTATGTCAGTGTTCCTTTCCACTCTCTGAACAAACTGACTCCTACTAAAACTATGTTTTTGATTTTCATGTTACTAATTCCGTCTCTCCGGCCCGAATACATTAACAACAGTTTATATTTGTTCAGATTCGTCTGAACGGTTTACGATGTCCTGGCAGTTTGTAAACAGTGTGACTGTATTTTGTTCTAGTCCTGGTAGTGACGATGCTTGTGGTCTGTGAGCTTTCAGGATTTCTTAAAGTATATTTTAAAATTAAAAGTTACTATTCTCGTGAACATTTATGCTACAGTTACTCACGATTCACTACAGCATCTACCCTGAAACTGACTTTATCATTGCATGGTTTTAATCGGTCTCGTATTTCTAAGCTGTAGCGAATGTTAATGCATTTTATCTAGAAGTGAAAATCATTAGAGGATTTTGCGAAACAAAACCAGTTAATTTTTTTTTTAAGTGTTGTAACTCAATAATAGATACTTCTAACCTAATTGTAACAAAGATGCGATTGTCTCTAACTCGACTACTGTACCTTGTTTTTACAACAGTATTACCATTTGTATAAAATATGCGATTCTTATAACCTTCAACAGCTCTCTCTGTAAACGTTTATTCTACATATGTATTGTTGTTTCACAAATTATTCCCGCCCGACGAAATTTATGGTAATTTGTTCCGTGAGTTAATGTTTTGCATTCTTAAACATTCGTAAGCGTTTTCCGCTGCCATCGGTCACATGCGTCACAGATCACTAGGCTACGTTGCAATATTATTTTATTAATTAAAACGTAAATAATTATTGTTTAATTGACATTTTTGTTGAAATTTTGACGTATTCTCTTTCTTCCATCTCTCCCCTCTCTCCCCCTTCCCTACATGCACACCCGCTAACGAATATTTCTTTTATTTAAATTTACAAGGGTACAGCATTTTGTTAGCTACTGGCTAATGTTCGCAGTAGACAAAACAGACAATAGCCTATTTTAAGAAGTTAAAAACTTAAGCGTATATCTTGTAACTAAATTTTAAAAATAAAACATTTAAAAAATAAAAATGAATACCATGAAGATATAGACTTTTCTAAAAATTTTATATTTGGTGGGATCGAGTGGTGCAAAAGTTTCTCTTAAGCGTTAGTGGAAAATATTTTATAGTTGCTAAGAATGTGTGATATTGTCTTGTTTTAGCGGCTGTCCATTGCTAAAAAGTAGTTTCTGTACACTTAAGTCTTTATTTGGAGTTAACCTCTAATGCCAGATAAGTTTACCATCGAACAACAGTTTGTACGCTACTGGTGTGGTGGTACGCTACTGGTAACAAAAATATCGTTGCAGTGTTTGGCTTCTAAATGCGCCATTACCAACGCGAGGAAAATTAAACGTCTCGTACTGAAAAAATAATTAATTACTTACTCAAAAAGCCCTTTTTATATAAAGCCGACATAAATCGACACGAAAGGCGTTCTTTGAAATAGATATATCTCGAAGAAGTGAGCAAGAAATGTTGAAGGATTTAAAATTCAACACGTATCGTTCACCTTTACTTCACCTTCTTCATGTCGGTAATTGCGACAGACGAATGGAGTTCTGTAAGTTATTTGTAATCCGTAAAGAAGCAGATCAAAATTTTGTCGATCAATTTTATGGACAGACAAATCATGTTTAAAACCTAGAGGACACGTTAACTGTCATAATTGTGTTTACTGGTCAGCCGAGAATCGCAATAAGTAACGCAAAAGGAGCTCAATGCACAATTGCTACGGCGTGGGGAGAAATTTAAAGTACTGGATTAATAGCACCTCATTTTTTTAATGGAACGATTACCTCCGAAGCCTATGCGGAGATGCTACAGGAAGTAGTGTCATCGGATCTAGCAAACCATGCCGATTATGAAAATCAATCGCTTTTTTGGGAAGAAGATGGAGCCTCACCTCCATTTGGAATAGAGATTAGAAATATTTAAACGAAAATTTTTATGGATGGATCGGACGTCCAGGTACAATCGATTGTCCTCAACGTTCAAACAATTTGACACCTCATAATTTTCCTTTTTTGGGATATTATTATAAATATAGTGTTTTCTTCATCATCAAAAGACGTAGATGAACTGAAACAGTTAACTGAAAATGCGTTCGTTGTCGTTATTAGAGATAAACAATTACTGTTGCGCATTAGTGAGTAATCTTAAGTCGTTGTGTGTAATATATGCTACAGAAAGTTCAGGACAAAAATTTGGACAGTTTCATTAAAAAGGTGTATGTAAGTACAGGTATTACTTATTAGATAAATAAAATTAATCTAGTTATTTTTACGTGTAATTTTCTTCATTATTTTTATTTTTTATTGTAGACGGAAAAATGACTTTTGCGCGATGTTCTCATTAATCCACAGTGTGTTTTACGAAGTAACGGAAGTACTTTCAGGACATATTCTGCGAGTGAAAGTAAAGAAAATAGCCTATGTGAACATAAATACGGAAACGTTATGTTTTCCAGTTATGGCTGTCAAAACATTTTCTCCTAACCTGAACTATAAACCTTAATTAATACGCTGATTCATTTCTGTGGCCATTACAATAATATTTTCTTGTTCAGTAACAGACTGTCCTTTAGGACGTTCAATAGTACAAGCAAAAGTTGGAAATGGCCCATAGTTTGTAAACAATAAAGACGTTTTGAGGTTAGATGTACTCTTCTGTTCGGATGTCTCCCTCATATTCACGTGTTCCAGCCCCGGAATTTCCTTTACTAAAACCACAAACGAAAACAATATTAGCGTACCCTTAACTTAAAAATTTGAATGTCATTTTAATATTACTATGTTACAAAAAACGTTATTCGTTTAGCGTACAATTATTGATGACAAAGTAATAAACTACTGTACATGAATTATTTACTATGAATGCACTATGAATTAAACTAATTGTTGAGCGGGTATCTTTGTTTTCGTTTTGTTTTGTAAATTTTGTTTACTTTTTGTACTGTCAAGTGCAGATTTTACAAAATTTTCTAAATTATTGCAAATTTAAAATTATTTGTATTTATGGTGTTTTAGTTATGAGTAAATAATACAGTGTAAATAATTGAACAAAATCATGCATGGAAAATAATTCAATTATTAGGTCTAGCAATACGCTATTGGAAAAAAATATTGTCTTTCTTTCTTTTTTTTGTTCTGATTCCAATAAAGGCGGATTTTTAAAACGTCCATATTTTTTAATTTTGCTTTATTTATGTTAATCTCTTCAAGTTAAATTCTGTACAAATCTTCTGACTAAGTTTTATAAGTTCATAAACTTTGCTGGAAGTTTAACAGTTATTTTGTTTTTAGCATTTTTTGAATACTATTGGGAACACAGCTTTGATGTCTAGTATTTAAAATTTATCGAGTAAAATTACACTTTAAAAGTAAAAATTTAACCCAGAATTGACGTGTTTACATAAATAACCCCATAGAAATGAAATGTCTCATTAAATAACATTTATAGTTGAAATCAGGAGAAAAATCTTTCGGTAGACATAGATGGAAAAAACGTTTTCGCCTCTGTGTTTATATAAACATTTGTTTATTTTCACCAGTAACACATATCATCAGAGTAGTTTTGTGTGTGTGTGTGTGTGTGTGTGTGTGTGTGTGCTTCAAACTACTAGGATTTTATAGGGATGGAAAACAATAAAGAATACCGTCCGGATAGAATAATTTACTGCATGTTTTAAATAGCTGTATTTATTTATTTATGTGTATTTTTTTTATTTCTGAGGATGTTAACATAGAATTAGGAGATATGCATTAGGAGTACTTTATAAAATTAATAAATGTCTGGTCGCAAGGAACATATTCGTTATTGGTTAAATAAATATACGCACTTGGATTTCGTCGTCCATGACGTGTCTGTTGATCAACTAAATATACAACAGAACAATATTCAATAAACTCCTACACAAAACAAACAACAGACAAAGACAGAAAACAACAAATTCATAACACTAACATACATCAACAACCACACTGAAAAAATAGCCCACAAACTTAAAAAGCAGTATACAGAATCGCATACAAAACTACAAACAAAACAGAACACACACACAAAGCACAAAACAAATTCGATCTACCTGGTGTTTACAAACTAAATTGCTCAGATTGTAACAAATTTTACATAGGCCAGACAGGACGTAGCTTCAAACAAAGATACATTGAACACACAAAGGCACTACACTCCACTACCGAATCCACCTAATTGAAGCAAACCACACATATAAAAACATTGACATAAACATGGATATTCTACACGTACATACAAAAGGGCGAAAACTAGACACTCTTGAACAATTGGAAAAATACAAATACACAAAAACACATAAAAACGACATCCTAAAAGAACAGACACGATTCAAATCACACGCATTATTCGAACATATCTCACCCTACACACACAACATCGATCCTTCAAAAGTCGACACCGTCGCCAAGAATAAGACGGACAGCACTCCCAGTGGCAGCCTCTGACGAAGCTTATAATAAGCGAAAACTGGTTCAGGCTATAAGGTAAAACTTTTACGTTTTACCCATAAAAAACTTTGTGTTCCGAGTCGGTAGTGATTTAATTATATTTAGTTAAATATACTCACGTTTTCATATTATGTAATTACTGGCAATCGTTGGCACGAGTAAGTTGGTTTCCGACAATCAGTGTGTAAATTAAAGAACAACAAGAAAAAGTTATCTAATGATAGGAAACAGTAACAGAGAAATAGTGTAGACATGAAACTAGACCGAAAAGACAAAGACGAAGCAATGCACCACTGCGGAAACATTACCACTTACAGTTTTTATGAAGCATAAAAAATGAATAGCTTTTGTAAATATAAAAGTGACAGTTTGTGGTTTGATAAACATGTTGGTTGTACCAACAAATACATAATCGCTGAAAGAACGAAGCGAGTTCTGGAACGTTTGGCATTTACGTATCTGGCTATCTATTTGGGGTACGTCTCACGATAACTTTTGAATGCCACCTATCCATCGACTTTCAGAGAGCCTAGAATTCCATAGTCCTCTTGTTTTGAGATTGCCCCCCCCCCCAAATTTGGGCAGGGGCAAAAACTTGAGTGTCAAAATTGTGAAAAAATTGCAAAAAAGTAATTTTAACCAGAATCTGAATACAGTGTTCGGTTTTGAAAATTTAAAAATATGATGACAGCGGGCCACAAACAAGGATAAAAAATATGATGAAATTGTAAAAATTCGTGTCCGGAAATTTTAACCAAAACTCGAATGTAGTGTTTACAAATTTTTTAATTTTAGGTGTACCACGAACAAAAATTAAAGTCAGAATTTTAAGAAAATTGTAAAAGTTTATGTAAAGGGTCGAGATATGAGGAATTTCATTCAAAATACAAATTTAAATCTCCCAACACTCCTTGCAAATTTTGGATCGCCTTCAAAACGTTCGTAAGCTACGTTTACCAAAAACTATATATTGTTATCAGTTATGTACATTTGTGAAAAGTATTAAATTTAGCCGTATCGGAAACGTGTATAATTTAAAGCTAGGACTAAATTATTTGTTATATAGACGTTGTGTTTATAAATTTAACTAATAAGCCAAGCAGTAGTTTGGAATTTTTGGTGTTTATCGCATAATTGGCTACTTTATAATGTTATTTTACTTTAAAAAATTAGTAATCGGACTATTCGTACTTTTACTGAAAAATTAAAAATTGTGTAATACTGAAGTTTACCTAATAATAAATTTATTTCGTTGAAAATATTGGACGAGTTCTGCAGCTCAAGGAACTTACCAGAAATAATAAATTAGGCTTTAAATTAATTCATATGAACACGAAATAGTACAACAGTAACGGGAAACTTTACTCCTTAAACTGCGGGGGAGCTTATGGCGCATACATGACGCGTGTGATCGTTTGCGTATACATGAAAAGATTTTTATGAGACAATTTTCCTCCATTGTTAAAAGTCATTTATCTGTGTTTATCAACAGGTGGTACTTACAGTGAATCGCAAAGAATGAAAATGTTTATGATGCAATATTTCTGTCTTACGATAAATTACTTGTCTGTTTTTTATCAGTACCTCATATTCAGTCGCGATAAAACTACAGTTAGATAGTAGACGTAGCTTATAGAATAAGAGCCAGAAGGGGAGAGAGAAAAATAATATGATAGAATACAGAGTCTAATCAATCATGTACTTTTTTTTAACCATATAGCAATCCTTTTAAAATCGGACATTATATTATGTAGTACTGCTGTAAAAGAATCACCATCTCTCGTAATTAATACAATGTACTTTCAGCACACTGAATAATTACGCATTGTCGCATGGTATACTAGTTATTTAAACTTTAATAGTATTATATTTATAATATTTTTACTAGTATACTTAAATATTTATTGTATAATAATTTTATTACATTGTTGATTTTAAATATTAATTTTATGCAATCTTTAAATTAGTAGTGAGTGTCAATCAATAAATGTTTAGGGAGGATCAGTCAATAAGAATAGACGCAATTTTCACATTATTTGTGTCGACGTTTCGACATTATTTATTGTCATCATCAGGGCTTGTGTATGGACAACACAGAAATAATCAAACACATAAACAGATTAGTAATTTATTTAATGTGTGTGTGCGTGTGTGTGTTTGACATCAACAAAATACGATTATTATATAGGCTCTACTGTTTTGCTTAAATACATAGACATTATTATAATATTCCGAAAATATTATTAATACAATATTACGGTTTATAGATGCGTTTATAATTGAATGTATAGTGGAATTAGTACAGATAGCAATACATGTCTGAAAATATGTTACAGCTGATTACAGAGTGTAGGGATGTTCGAGTAAGTATATTATTGAACGCTACTGTTAATTCTACTAGTGGGTGAAAAATAATAATAATCTCGTACTTACTCGAACATCTCTACACTCTGTATTCACCTATAACGTGTTCTATACACGTATTGTTAATTTCAATATACATTTAATTATAAATGCATCTACAATTACTTATAATTAAGCGATTATTATTACTACTAAAACTACTTCCCGAGCTGTCATACCGTGGTCTTATGTTGTTAATTCCAGAGGTTTAAACCACGCCATTGGTGGCCATCTTCAGTGCCTGAAGGACTTGAACTTTTACTGACACGGTCTCCGTCAGTAACACACGGTAATTACTATTGGTAAGGTGTTACTGACGGAGACCGTCTCAGTAAAAGTTCAAGTCCTTCAGGCAGTGAAGATGGCCACCAATGGCGTGGTTGAAACGTCTGGAATTAACAACATAAGACCACGGCCTGACAGCCCGGGAAAGTAGTTTTAATAATAATTACGCCAGCTATGAAAGCGTAAGACTTCGAGCGATTATTATGTTAATTGTAATACTGTATTATTAATGTTTTCGGAATATTATAATTATGTTTATGTATTTAAGAAAAACAGTATGTAATAATAGTAATTATTTTACTCATCTAAAACACACACACACACACACACACACACACACACACACATTCAATCAATTAACTGACCTGTTTATGTGTGTCTATTGTCCGTACACAGGTCCTGATGATGACAATAAATATTGTCGAAACGCCGACACAAATAATATAAAAATTGTATCTGTTCTTATTGATCGTCCTAGCTGAACATTACTTTTATAAGGAGAGTTTACCGGCTGTTTGGCCGTGGACTACGGTTTAATGACAAACCAAACATTTCGACAGCACCACTGGCTGCCATCATCAGTGGAATTCAAAGAAATCCAATACTTCCTGAACGTAGGTTGTTCTCGTCAGACCCACAGTACTGTGGTAAAGGCTGAAGATGTCCCGCGATGCTACCTGTACTTATAAATTACAAGTAATTTATATAGATGTAAATGTAGTTAATAAAGCAGTTCGTAAGGGAGCGTAATCGCGGAAATTAGAGTTGTTCTGAATTACAGTTTACGGTAATATTTACATTTACGATGGTTAATTTGTTACCTAACTGTACAAGTTAATCTTTTTTTTTTTGTTTTATATCGTTATAAAATAACAGTGTCAAACACGTTATATTCTATATTTCTGTATACAACTTCGTGAAGTTATGAGAGATGGGATGAGTTATGGGAGACCACACACGTTGTACTAAAATATCTGATTATCGTCGATCTGTTCTTCTGCTTCATCTTCTACGCCATTATCGTCTTCGCCATTATCTTCTTCTTCTCCTTCTTCTTCTTCTTTTTCTTCTTCTCCTCCTTCTTATTCTCCACCTTCTTCTTCTCCTTCTTCCTCCTTCTTTTTCTTTCTCTTTTCCTCTTCTTTACTGAATCTGTCCGTGGCCTACACCGCACTATTCGTATCTTCTATCGCGGCCCTGTGGTCGGTCAATAGGCTTCTCAATTTCAGCTGCTTCAAGTCACCCCGTCGGAAGTTTCCACCAACATTTACGTTTCCCTCTAAATCAACAGTTGAAGGTCCATCTTAAATCCCTTGTATCTGTTTTATTTTGTGTGAAAACTCCTGTTCAATAAACTGCGTTCGTCCCATAATCCAGCTCAATAGTACCACTTTTGTCTTTCGTTAAACTATTTCCAAGTAGTCTTGCGTAGCGTAAAATCAAACCCCGATCTGGAGGGCCACGTTCTTTGGTCGTGGGGTTTTCTTCCAATTGGGAGCGACAATTACAATGGCTGTCTAGTTTTCTCTCTCCGTTGGAAGTAATCTACTGACTCTGAATGCGTGTTCTGCCACTGAAATTAATATTTACCTCGATAGGTAGAGACTAGGGACCGGTCTCTTACTTCTACATTACCGTAACAAGATCCTCTTCTCTCGACAGTTTACCGGCCGGTTCTGTCGCAAGCGTCGGCTATCGCCATTCTGTCGGAATATGTTGCTCGGCTCAGTAGGGTCTACCGATATCTGCGCGAGAAAGGAATCAAGTGGAAGAGGGTTTTCGTGTAGGTTTACAATAAAAGTTACGAATTTTCACTATCGTGCTTTCAGGTAACTAAATGAATAGCGTTAGTGATTTTAATTACTACAATTCCCGTGCGTGACAGCAGCTCGTAGTAACAGTACGCGTGTAGCAAGGATATGACAACAGGCTTATATTTGTGGCTCACACATTGTGAGAATTCAGTACGTGGCCAGTTATATCAAAACGTCTTCGGTTTTAAGTGCTTAGTAATGTACTATATACTTCACTTCGCGATTGAAAAATACATTCTTACTTTTTGTAAGAATTCTAAGAAACTTCTAGGGTTCTCGATAATATCTCATCTATTGAAGTACATGGGAAAAACAAGTGAACAGGCGCGTAAATGGTTTCGCTGTTGCAGCCTGCAAATAAAATTGCTTACTAATCAAATTTGTAAAATCAAAGATGAAAAATATATTTCAAGTTCTGTAACAGATGAGGTATTATTAAGTACAATCCATCCATCCATCCTCAGCGCGGCAGCCCATGTAGAGCCTGGGCTTCCTCCATTCTCTTCCGTCCTTCGCCAAACGCTCCACCTACGGACACTAAGTCGTCTGAGGTCCTCAAGACAATCCAGCCACTTTTTTTTTGATTTTCCTTTCGGCCTTCTTCCACCTGATCTGCCCTGGAATATTCTTTTAGGCATGCCGTCTTCTGTCATCCTTTATAGGTGGGTCACAGGCACCCACCTTATTCTTGCTATTTTGATCTCACCTAATATTCCAGGTTCCCCATAGAGCTGCTGCAGTTTATTATTTCCTCTTATTCTCCATACTCCGTTCTCCATGACTGGTCCGAATATTATCCTTAGGATTTTCCTCTCCCATCTTTGCATAAAGTTTTCCTCTCTTGTTGTCAGAGTCCACGTTTCTGACCCATACGTGACAACTGGCTTTAATATTGTTTTATAAATTCTTGTTTTTGACTCAATGATAACAGTCTTGGATTTGAAAACGTGTTGTAGTGCAAAGTAGGCTCTGCAGCAATAACCTGCAGCTACACTTTGCTTAATTTCTGTAGGTATAAAATTTTGTTTTGTGCCCAAAGAACCCAGGTACTGTAAACTTGTTATGTTTCCAATCTGTTTGTTACCAAGTGTCAGCTTATTCAATTCCTGTCTACTCAGTTCTTTCGACAACTTCATAAACTTGGTTTTCTAAGATTTATTTCAAGACCCATGATGATTTGTGCAGTCATTTTGAATCTTGTGTGAGTTTCTTCCAAGTGTCTGTAGTTCCTTGCTACAATTGCCATATCATATGCAAAAGTCAAATATTGATAGTTTTACAGAAAATCGTACCACCTTCATTATGTGTTACAGCTTGTCGTGCCGCTTTTTCAAGTACAAGATTTAAAAGTAATGTTGAGAGAACACCTCCTTGGCTAAACTCTTCCTATTCTGAATTCTTCTGACAGTTCCCCACCAAACCTAACTTTACTTCTCGTATTTTATGTGTATTTGAACTAGTCTTAATATCTAACTTTTGAATTTCAAATTCCTGCACTGTACACGTAACCGAACTCTGTTTACTGTATCAGGGGTGTATTTACCCCCCCCCCCAGACGAATGGGACCGGACCGCCCCCAAAGGGTCGAAAAAGTTGACGGATTCTGTTAATCTCCTAATTTTTAGGCTATTATATTTGTTTTCAGCTGTGTACGCTAATATAGTAGTAGCTCTTTTTTTTAATATGCAAACAGGTTTATTACACAGCATTAGAGTAGGCCTATACGTTTGAAATATGAAATACAGGAAAATCAATTCAGTCAATGAGTAAGTATGTTTTAACAATGTTTCAATAACGCGTATTTTTATTGTGTCATTACCTTTACTTTAATGGGAGTGATTTCAGGATGTTATCACGCGTTTTCAGCCACTTAGTAATGCTGATTAGTCTCAACTTGTTTTTTCTTTTGTATGAAGCCGACTCGATCCCGGACCCCCCTTCAAAGCCAGATTCTAGATATGCTACTGTACCGTATTGTATGCCTGCTTGAAATCCACATATACCTGGTACACATCTATATTATAATCATAAAATCCTTCCAGCATTTGGCGAAGTGTAAATATGTGGTCAGGTACGGATCGTCTATGCCTGAAGCCTGCTTGATATTCTCCCACTGTGCCTTCCACTAATGGTTTTAGCCTTCCTGCGATCACCTTTTTTTCAAGATTTTACACGTAACATTCAGCAGGGTAATACTCAATAATTTCCACACGCTGTTTTATGATTTTTGTGGAATTTTATGCCATTAAGGACAAAGGTTAATTGACTATATTACCACTTGCATACACGTAACTGTATTCACGGT
This sequence comes from Magicicada septendecula, assembly GCA_034769895.1. NCBI lineage: Eukaryota > Metazoa > Arthropoda > Insecta > Hemiptera > Cicadidae > Magicicada > Magicicada septendecula. The sequence goes on along the minus strand of CM068375.1, from coordinate 151,304,597 downwards.
TAATATGTGTCAGGTTGGAGATGTTACTTTAGTTGTGTGACACGCAATACAGTCTAAACTTTAAGGCTACCTATATTACCTTTAACTTCTTCACCTAAAGGTGAACTCCGAGACCAACTGGGCGTCGGGACATGTAATTCCCACAAAATACATACTTCAACTACAGCACAGTCTTGTGTGTGTGTGTTTTGTATATATTATGTAAGCATTACAACTTTGTGAACGTCTTCTAGTGTCGCCACGGATTGTAGCTTGGTGAAGGTCTCATTTTATTGTTTAAGATATTATTTGGGTAAACATTGAGCAAACGAGATGAAAACGCCATTATTTAATGTATGTAATGTAGGATAGTGTGTAAAATGTTCCTTTTTGTTAAAACGAATGCTGAAACGAATAAAATTTGCGTATCGTCTACATTTTTCTTTCATATTTATACTGTGGTCGGACAAGGAGGGCGGCCGAACGACTAGCAGACCCTTTGTCAACGCACGCACAGGCACAGGCCGTCAGACAATAGTTTGGGCCTGGCGGCGCCAAGACCCAGTCAGTGAATCACCAGGTCGCGTCAGCTGCGTGTGAGCGTTTGTGTGTTTGTCAGCCTAAGCTGGTAGTCCAGCCGCCTTCGTTAACCGGCCAAACTATAGTAACTAACTTACTTGACCTTCAGTGCGAGAACTGCGGGGTAAGTGAGTAGTTCCGATACACAAAGCCTCTTGGCCATACACAAAGTCAGATGAAGAGAAGGTCATAATAACTGCAGCTTGCATTCGCGACCCCGTAAAAGGGCGCCTGATGTCCTACGTGCATATGAATGTCTAGCGCGCTAACTGATTATGTCGGTAGAGTCTGTAACAAAACGCGTCATGGGAATGTCATATGGCAAAAAACGCATCACTCGATACAAAATAAATTTAAAACCTATAGAGCGCAATACGCGTTGCGGACCTTGACTGTCAGGCGGCCTTTTTACGGGTGTCCCGCTGTTTGGTCCCAACCGTAATTCTGACCTTCTCTGCCAGATTAAATAAATTAAATAACAAAAATTGAAATCACTCTTTACGTTCGGCGTAACGGCTTCTTTGATAATGCATCATTCGTACGAGTCCCAAATTGTTAAATCTGTCAGTTTTAGTTAGACAGCGAATCAGCTATGAAAGAAAGTAGCAGTCGTTTTTTCCGTAACAAAGTGTAACGGTAATTGTATCTAGTAGTATTATATCTTTACGAAATATTGTTAACCGAAAAAATTATTATTGTGATTGGATGTGAATATAATTACTAGGCCTAAACCTTTTCATTCGTTCAGTGGTCATAATATGACTGCTTTTGACGGAATACATAATAACATTTCAAAACAATAATACATTTTATAATAAACAAATTATAATTATAATTGTTTTATTTGTATAATAAATTTTAAAATGTAATATAGTTACGCCTGAAGGTGAGAAAAAATAAATTTGTAAAACCTAAATAAGCTTATCATTCGTTTCTGAAATTTTATTCTTATTTTCTTAGATATAATATATAGGTATTATCTCTTTATATATGACATTGAATTTGTAAATTTAACAAGAAGCCGTAAGTGCGGAAAATACAGACTGATAAAACAAACCGATAAGGTAATACCAACAACGTACCGGTAAAGTGTTAAGGTATCGCGGTTGTTATCGATACCATTACTTTTCTTTTTTTAATGAAGCGTAATTCTACACAAACGAACGAAACAAGGATAACTCAATTTACGATTTCCATAAATTTTGATCAAATTTACAAATGGTGTTCATTATTTTTTCATCGCGGTCGTAAGCTCCACAAATGCCACGGCCGTATAATTTATTGTTAATATTTGATGTTTATGTGAGTTTATTATAATTTTATGTGTCGAGCGCCTGTTCCATGACCGGCACGCAACAACGTAATAACAATATTTCTTTCAACAGTGCGAGTGGGATGTACAACCTCTTATTTACAAATTATCCACACGTGCGACATCGCGCGCGCGTAAATTGTGTGTGTTGTGTTTTAAGCAGGACACTTGTATGCGCAACGGGTAGTTTGTATATTGTACAGATAGCTTTCATATTCTTACGGTATTACTCATGCACAGAAGAAATATGAACAGTAAGAAAACGAGCAAAAAATGTTAAATTATAACTTGTACGTACGTTACTGATCCTCTGTGTGCAAAAAGTGCAACGAGATGCAAATTCAACTCTTTATTGACCTTGTCCTGGAATTAAATACCAATAATAATTACAATAATATTAAACCGTGCACAGTTGAATTAACGCTGTTACAGTGAAAAACGATTTTGTTTAAATCTATATACACTGTCGGCGTCCTTTAAAGGGCTTAAGCGGTCAAGTTTTGCAACACGTTTCCTTTTGAACTGTTTTTTTTTTCCGGTAGAAGTGAAGCGTTCTGTAAATTACAGATTATTATAAAGTTGCACGATTTGTTAACCCGAGTGTATTCTTAGTCAAGGACGATTTTGTGTATTGATTGTGAAGTGGTAGGGAAATTAATGTATTTACGGAGCCTTAAAGACAGAGGCAGTGAACCTGAAAGCCATAGTGTGTCCGACGACGAGGTTTACGTTTCTGATTGTATAGCGTGACCCAAAAAAACGGGAGATTATAAACAACGGGTTTCTCCGATAACATTCCTGTATGTTCGGTTACAGTCGGTAACAATAGAAATTTCGGTTTATAACATTTAGTTATTTTTGAACGTTGGAGGAGTGAAGAACTTTTGTGTATTACAAAAACGACCCCACTTCAACATGCAACGAAACAGTGCGGTACTATTAGCATGTGCCATTAAAATCTGGATACAGGAATTTGAAGCAATCGGCTCTGAATTAAAAAAAGAAACTTCCAAGTTAACATAGAATTAATTGTACGTACTCCTGAAAACACTGCGAGCACGAGAGTTGTTCCTGTGCACCCCTAAACATTCTGCCCGTCGCCACTCAGTTTCTCTTGGCTTATCGCTGTCTGAAGAATTCTTCATAAGGATTTAAACATAGAGCAAAACAAAATTGAAGTACTCAAGCGTTAAATTTTTCTGGTAAACTAAACTGTATGTCTTCGTTGCCGCTAATTCTTGAATGTCTTAAACGACAGCGGTGACATTATTTACAATATACTAACGAGTCATGAAGTGCATTTCCATCTTAGCGGATGCGTAAATAAACAAAACTGTCGGTACTGGGCAACAATCAAACCTCGGTGAATGGATCAGAAACCACTACACAGTGCTAAAGTCACTGTGTTGTGTGCAACGGCGTCACTGTGGAATAATCGGTCCTTACTTCATTGAGGACAAGAATGACAAATTCCATTACCATCACGTCAAATGATTAACGAATTTTTGTCTCCTCAAGTAGCAGAAAATCTGGAATCACACCAAACACGTGGTTTCATAGGGCTAGACGATCAATGGATCCAGTTGAAAGTTTGTTTCCAAACCACGTTATCTTCAGGTATGGCCCTCGAGATCGTCAGGTCTGACTGTATGCGATTTTTCCTTGTAGGCATATTAGGAGAGTGAGGTGTACAGAATACATTCCACGAAATATCGAAACAATCGAAGAAAAGATTCACAACGAAGTTGCTGTAATTCCTGTTCACGTGTTACGTCGTGTAATAGAAAACTTAAAACACGATTTCAAGAACGTGTCAGTCAAACGGTCGCCACCTTCAGGACGTAGTGTTATGGCGGCTAATTAAATGCTATTATGTATACTTTTAATTTACCGTACATGTTAATTTTTCAATCAGTAAATTAATTTTTTAATTTTTTTTAATTGCCCGTTTCACTGGCTCGCCCTATATGTAGATGTTTTATTTTCTAACCGATTATGTTAAAATTTTATATACAATCTAATAAACGTTTAACAAGTTTACCATACGAATTCTATTTGCTGCATATAACTAAATAGTAACCGTTCTAACAAATTTACTTCTAACGTGTTTAGCTTGGAATGATAACTTGAGTAAGATGATGGAGTTCCCAATTTGTAAGCGAAAGACTGGAAAAAACCAACTACAATGAAAGCTAGAAACGTCGAATGGTATAGTTCCATTGCACAGAAGAAGATTGATGAAAGAATCTTCCTCATTTAGGTATTTAATAATTAATTACGAAAACAGTTATGTCTGATCGAGAGTACCGCCTGTATAATCTTTCTTTTAACCGCCAGTATACCTAATTCAGTATTAAATATTTTCACCACCCCGAAAATGGCAATAAGACACTAGATCCGGTGTCAAACTTAGTAGTTATTTAATGACTGAAAATAAATAGTATACTTCAAAACAGTTCTGTTTTTATTTCTAGCCTTTTCGGATGCAAACACGGCGATGACGGGTGAAGGCAAAAAGCCATTTCATAAACAAAACCGTAAGTCATAGAACAGCTGTTTACAATCGTAATTGTTTTGTTGTTAATGTTACCTAACCGCGTCGGTGTAGTATTATAAAATGCTGTTATCTAACAATTTTCAAATATAACACAAACGAAAACTTCTGTGTATACGATAACGGCGATACCCCGCGCCTTTTTGTCAGATCACAGTCAGAATTAGTGCTCTCTTAAATTTGATTTTTCCTTTTTGAAAGTCTTCCACCATATTTTAGGCAACCATATAACATAACAATATGCTTGAAATCGCAAAACAAGCGATTCAATTTCGGAAATGTTACCATTCTACACTCTGTAATTCCTCTGAAATGTTTTACGTAACTGTCATCTAATATAACAATAACTTTATTTATTTCGTTAATTAGAACTTGTATATATTATTTGTTTCTACTAAAAGTGTCATTTTTAATTTCTGACTTATTTAATTACTCACCTGACCAGTATCATTAAGACTTGATTATATTCTACAATATTTTGTATTATTCGATAAAGAAGTTTTCAGAATAAAAGGTACCTACTCAGAAATAAGCATGTGAATTTGGAAGTTGGAAAAAACTTTTCCTTGGAGTGCCAGTAAAACCTGTACACTGAGGAAGAAAGAGAAGGCTGATTGTAGTCAGTAGAGATATGGATAAGTTGTCTTACGGAGAAGTTGTTAAAGAAAAGTTGGAAAGAGAAAAAACAAAATGTTGAAGTTTTAAAAGTAATTAAAATGGAAACCAATTTAAAATGTAATTAAATTTCCAGGTCATATGGCAGATATAATTGATTTAGTCTGAACGTTTGTAGGGAAACTATTGGGGAAAACAGGGAGTAGTCGGTCAAGAAGGAAATGATTAGACGATGTTCAGATGAAGGGAACTTGCAGTGTGACACAGTGACGGAGAGGAATTTTTGACTGCCACGCCTACGTATGGCCATTAGGTAAAGACGAAGTACAAAAGGTACAAAGAATCGTATTATTTTGATCGTCAATCCCCAACTTTTACCAGATTTAATGATTCCTAAGCAGAAGTCGTGGTCTTTTATAGATAATAACGTTATCTACTTGTAAATATATATTTAGACGGTGAAAGTGAACTTGGTATTTAGCGTGTTATTCGTGTGGTCATTAAAGCTAAATCTGACAGTATTATGTTTTGAGGGTCGTTAATTATTAATGTTAGCGATACGGCATTTAACCCTGATATGTAGTAATTACCAAACACATTAGAGTACCGACACATATACTGCACGTACACTTTGCTCCGGAGTTGGGTAACACGGTACAAAATGATACAAATTATGAAGCCCTCCAGGACATTCAGAAACAACTCTTTCACGTTTTCTTCTTCGCGCCGCTAGTCCTTAATGGCTGATCATTAATTGCAAGACGCCCTTGTATACTAGCACATGGCAGTTGATCTTCAGTGAGAAGATCGAAACGATGATAATTTTCTTTTTATGTGTCTTAATACGCTGCTCCTTATCAGGTCCTTTTGCCTTACTCTACTTGGCTGTTGGCGATCGTAACTACTCGTATTTTGATATTAAAAAAAAAAACTTGTCTCGGTTAGCCCAATTAGCGTCATAACGTCGCTCATAAAGTTTAGGTGCTAACCACTTATGCAGGGAAGTGCTAAAAACAATGTCTGTAGCAAATTAGACGAATTAATCAATGAGAAAATGCCTAAAAGAGTCGAAGAAAGAATCGTAAAGACCTTAAAGAAAGAAAAATCTTAAAGAAGTTAAGGAAAGAATCTTAACACAATCAGGAAAAGGAATTAAGTGAAGGTAGGCACATATAACAATTAGATCTTTAAAAACTTCAAGGGCAGTATCGAAACGAAACGAAGCAGGGACAGAAACAAAGGGGAATTGTGGACCAGGTGGAGAGCGAATACAGTGTACTGAAAGTACTGCCTATTTGTAGGAATAATCGCCTAGCATAACGTCGATAATAACATGTAAATCTTTCTACAGCCAGGTCTGCCACATGATAGTGTCAGTTACGACACGACGTTTAGTTTCAACCCTCGATAATCGGTCTGATTAAGACGCCGTGTTGATATTTTATTAATGAAATTATAATCATCTAATCGAATAATAATGTTTAATCCTATAGCCTCACTTCTTTCAATGGTCTAGAACAGTGGTTACCAAACTTTTCAGTCCGCGGACCCCCCCCCCCCCAAATTAATAATTTATCGGATCCAGTCTGAGTTATGAAATAAAACAAACAGTAAATACGATACACTCTTATACTTTAATTAAAATGTATTAAAATCAAAAGTCTAGAAAATGAGTAAAATTAAAAATAATTTGTTTATTCACCGAAAAAGTGTACTACGTCCACAGATTTTCACTCGAAATCGTGTGTGTTTGAAACGACTGGCGACAAGAATATCGTCGGTTTTAACATCGGTTTAATTGTGTTAGACTCTACGGTTGACACTAAACGTTTATGACTCGGGACCTCCGTAGATAAGGGGGTACGAACAATGTGCATGGTAAATCACAAACAAAACAAAAATAAATTATAACTGTGTACAAAACCGAAAACCTTACGTTTTCCCTAGAGCAGTTAACACTGTGACGCTCAACGTTATAATCCTGCGACTACGTTTTTTGTTTATTTCATGTCATGTCATTTAGTACAAGATCTTATATTGTGAGTTTACTGTATAACCTGAACAGTGGCGTATCTACAATCTGACCTGGGGGGGGGGGGACCGTCAAGTCGACTTCTTACAAAAGAAAAAGCAAGTTAAAATTAATCAACATACCTATGTTTAAAGTCGTTGAAAAACGTGTGATAACATCCTGAAATCAATCCCATTGAAGTAAACGGCAATAACTCAATAAAATACGCATTACTGAAACAATTCTTAGAAGATACCTACTGACTGAATTGATTTTGCTACATTTTATATTTCAAATGTATGCGGAAATGTTGTGTAAGTGTAAAAAACTGTTTATATATAAAAATAAGAGTTTCTACTATATTAGCGTTCACAGATGAAAAATTAATAAAATAGCCTAACCATTAAGAGATTAACAAAATCGTCAACTTTCCCTTGGTGGGAGGGGGAGTCCGGTCCTGTTCGTCCCCCACCGTTCGCCACTGGAACCTAAAGAAAGTCTCTGCGCCCTCTGAAAACATAATTTTTCTGGTACGTTCTTTTATAAAAACATCCGAATAAAAATATTGTATTAGTAAATTGTCGTTTAAAAACAATGTACTCCTAGTTTATCGAACAGTACACCATATTCTTATTGAAATAGAATTATAATTACCGCTTCTAGAACCAGTTCTTATTTTAATCTTATTTTCTTGATTTATACTTATGTGAGTAGAAGAATAATTAACTGTTTTTTTTTTGCAATATTAGTTTAATCAGAGTTTAATATAATGAACCTTCTGATTCTCCTGCGTTTTCAGTGTACAACCCACTAATGTTCTGTTACTTCAAAATTAAACAATTAGCCTATTACATGCTCATCAGACCATAACACTCTTTCGACAACCACGCTTTTTGCAAAAATTAAATAATGAGACACACGTTTCACCCGTTCTGTGGCGTAGCATCTTCAGTCTGAGACCGCTATAGAAAAAGTGTTGTTTTCAATTATTCCATCTCGATATAATATCAAATGTATTTTAAAATATTCTCGTCGTCGTCGCCATCCTTTACGGCTTAGACTAGTAGCCTGTTTCAGTCTCAATGGAAGTCATCCAACCATCTCTTACGGGGTCTTACCACACTTCTCTTCCCCCTTGGATGATAGCCAAGGGCTCTTCTTGATAATCTAGTTGGATCCATTCTCTCTACGTGTAAGCGCCACTTCGTTTTGTACCGGGAGATTGTTTCACTTAAGCTTTCAGCTGTACTTAGTTCCATTCTACTATGATCGTTTTTGATAAGATCTCTCCTGGTAAAAACCTTTACAGCCCTCAAGAACCTCATTTCCGCTCCTTGTATTCTAGATATATCTTTAGCCTTTCTAATCCAAGTCTCACTACCATACAGTAGTTGAGGTACGGCCATTACATTGTAATATTTCGATTGCATCTTTTCCCTTGTTTCTTCTTCTTTAAGTGTTTAATGGTACAGCCACAAAGCGACTGAAAGAGACTAATTTTGCTTTCAAACTCATTATCATCTTTGTATGTGATGCTACTCTAGATACTTAAAATCTGGCACCTGTTCTATTAGCGAGCCCTCTATGACAATCATTGTTCTAATATGATTTGCCCCATAAAAACCCATAACTTTTGTTTTTGGGTAAGGAAATGGTTTGATTGTAATCTGCCAAAATGTCAGTAACATAAAAAAACGACCTTTGGAGGTCATTTCCATTCTCTTGGATGATCCCAAGATCGTCTGCATACATAAAAATATTTAATATATATTAAAACATTAAATATTGGGGGCTTCCATTTCCTTATGGCATCATCTGTATAGATATTAAATAAAACAGGAGAAAGACTGCAACCCCGCCGAACGCCTTGGGTTATTCCAATGAGCTCTGCCAATCTGTTAGTTTTTATTCGTATTTAAAATAAATCATATTAAAATAGTAATAGTATAAAATAAGATTCTATGTTGCTTCTTTTAAACTACATGTTTCTACGCTATATTAGTTAACATTATATCATGTTTATTTTACATTTTTAATAATCGCTGTATCGTTTCCATGCGCATTTATCTCAAAATAACTGCGAAACTTAAGTTCGTCGTCATAGTAACCACGATCTCATATGTTTCTCTATACGTAATATAGTTTGATATACATTACGGAGATAGTAATGAAATACGGAACTTATAACATTTTACCGTACAAACTATTTGATCGAATGTAATATTACGAAATGTTAATATTCGTATATGTCTGATTAGCCTACATCTTGACGATCCTGTTTATTGTTTTTCACATATAAAGACACGTTATGATTCACATAGGATCCATGAAAGTATAAGATTAATGCATACAGTCATGATTAACCCTCTGTATTTTACATTGCGTGCGTAACTGACAATGTAAACTTTTTTTGCTTATTTTACAACAGTAAACCACTTCGTTTTTATGGAAATGACAAAATCAACTAATTCAAAAACGTATTGCTAACGTTTCCGGAATCCCTCGAAAAATCCAAAACGACCCAGAACTCCCGTAAAACGTTCGGTTACGTAGATTTAACATTAAAATTAATATATGTGTATTAAAAAAGGTTAAACTTCAATAAACAAATAAGTAGTCGTTTCTAAGAAAATTATAAAAACAAAATGAGTAAAGCGATAAGTTGATTATTAACCAAAACATTGCTGACATATCTCAAGGACATTCCTACGGTTTCGAATTTAAAACTTCCTCGAATTTTAGTTATTATTGGGATATTTATATAACACGCACGCACGCGTGAGCGCATACAAACTTTCACACTATTTGACTCCCCTGGTACCGATGTGGCTTATTATTAAAGTAGATACGTAAATATTTTTGCCGGAACGATGGCAGGTAAAAACGGAGAGAGGTCGTTCGGTAGATGGAATTACAAAAACAAAATAAAATAAACATGTTACGTCATTAAACAAAACAATAGCGCTTAGATTTTTAGATAATACGTAGTGTTACGTAATAGGTTTATAAACAGAATTGTAAACATAGGCCCATGGTAACATAGGCCTCTGCGGAGTTAAGTAATTAAATTGGTTACGGCTTTATTTATTCTTATGGTCGGACTTTGACTAAACTAAAACCAACTTTCCCAACCTACGCTTGTTGCATGTTGCTAAAAATGTTTATTTGTTGCATGGTTACATACCTTTTGATTTGTACCATTCCATCCACCAAAAACACTTCCACTGTTTTATTCTACAAGCCATACGTCGTCCATACTCATATTTGTTCGAAATAATCCGGTCTGGAGTAGAAAAATGGTCGAATAAATGAACAATTAGTGTTGCAATTTTAATGTGATGATTGTTTCTAGCGATATGCAGTAAATAAATCAGAGGTTGTATTTACTGTGCAAGACTAGAGAAAGTATCTGTACTTCATTGATTTGTACCGATGCACGTATGTTAATAATGTAGGCCTGTTTTTCCTGCACGAGGTAAGGTAAGTTGCTTTTGGTTTTATTTATCTACTTGCCTATTTATTTATTATTTTTGTTCGAGATTTTTTTTTAAATCTACCAAAAGCAGCTTTCCTAACCTTTCGCAAATTAGTACGTCCAAGTGTAAGTTGCCGATATCTACCCTGAACGTAAATATGGTTCATAGCGGTCAGTAGGTAGGAAGGAAATATTGTTACTACGGTCTCACTGATCGTCGTGTGGTACACTGGAGAAACAAAATACAGACACCAATTAAGTCACTAATCACCAGCTTTAATTAATCACAAAAAACAATTTGTAATCAATTCGTACAATAACTCCAGTTAAATTTGTCCACACGCAATAATAATGTCAAATAATAGAGTTCCACACTAATTATAACACAATAACACTTCGCCACAATACTTCAACCACTGTTCGATCCGCGCTAAGAAAATCACTCAACGAACTGACTTGACAAAGCCAGTTTAATATGGACTTCAAGCTACCGCCCTCTGCCCTTTTATAGGTAGCGCACGTGTTCTAGAATGAACATTCCATCCTTAACACGGTGTGCCAACTAATGGGATTTCAAGTGTTCTTGAACACACTGGAACGTACTTTCGTGCGGCCTTGACTGAGGCTACACCTGCTTGACTATGGGGGGACGGGTGGAGGACGCTCTCGGGTGTTCGAGGCGGTTCCATTCATTTCAATATATAATGTACATAAAATAAAATAATATTCTATAAAATATAATATCTATAAATAGTATAGTATAATGTTTAGTTTAGTATAGTATTCTAGTAAATAGTATTTTCGTACTCACAAAACCTCACATGAAAATTATGAGTGAAAATTAGGCCTCTATTACAATACGCATGCAACTGATTTCAGGGCTACGTGAAACTAGTTGCAGGGTAGTAAAAACAGGCTGCAACTGCTCTGCAATCAGTTTGAGAGTAAGCCTGTCATCTATACTACTATTATAAAGACAAAGTTTGCTTGTTTCGTTGTCCGGTCTAACCTCGAAACTACTGATCCGATAAAAAAAATTGTTTCACTGCCGTGTTCCTTGAAGTTTCAGGATGGTTCAGACATAAATTTGAACCGATAACTTCAATAATTTTCAAAAACAGAACCTTAAAACGGCCCCATGTAATGAAATTTCTTTGTAAATTTATGTGTAATGAAATTTTTGGTATGCGACAAACGTTTTGTGAGAGATATCTATATATTGTCAGCGTGTAAAATTTAAGACAAAATTACAAATTTTATTTTGGTTTTTGTTTCAATAAAACCCTCTTTATCGTTTTCGAGATAATTTCGTAAAAAATGTATACGTTGTTTCGGTCCCAGGTCATTATTTTGTTGTCCGCAGAATGCGCGCGCAGGCGAGTTGTATGCAGTCGGTTGCATAGTGTAATAGGCTACATTTGAATCACTGCCCCACATCGAGCACGTGAAACTACTAGTAGTTGTACGAACAGTTGCATGGCTTGCAACTGTCTTGCAATCGATTGCAGACCGTGCAACTGATTGCAGTAAGTGTACTAGGTCTTATTTAAACCAATGCCCTAAACGTTTTCTGCAACAGTTGCCTAGTGTAACAGAGGCCGATAGTGTAATAGCTTTCGACACTGCAGTAAGCACACTACCAAAAAAAAAAAAAAAACGAAACTATTTCAAAAAAACGCAGTAGATGTGCTTATATTATTAACGACCTTTGCTGATATTTCATTAAATATTCTCACGTAATTACTTAAGATTTTAACATTTTACTGATTCTTTACTCCGCTTTATCCTTTTCCGTCTACACAGGCAGTAGGTATAATATGCAAGTACTAACTACGACAGCTCCACCCAACGGTGGGCACTATGGTGTCAATACTGACTACTCATTGTTCTACTCGTCTAGAGCGGTTGTTCACTTCCTCATTTCACCTTTACACAGTCGCAGAATTGAGCAAAAATCTCATTTTGTCGTCCTTTTGCTGAGGTTTTCTACTTCTATTGTTGATAAAAGTTTCTACTGACGTAGTAACGTTCAGAATAGAATCCTTGTGACGAGTGAAGCGAAGCATAACCCAAAGAAGCCACACAGGTTTATAAGCAGAACAGTCATTTTTGGCCTTGTAAAAAGCACAAACTTGATTTAAAAAAAAAAAACTAAAAATATACATAACATGTCTGCGGGTTCTGAATATAAACTATCTGGCGAAACCAACACACGCTTCCTCCTCTGTTTTTTGCCGCCTCTCTCTCTCTCTCTCTCTCTCTCTCTCTCTCTCTCTCTCTCTCTCTCTCTCTCTCTCTCTCTGTGTGTGTGTGTGTGTGTGTGTGTGTGTGTGTGTGTGTGTGTGTGTGTGTGTGTGTGTGTGTGTGTGTGTGTGTGTGTGTGTGTGTGTGTGTGTGTGTGTGTGTACTTTCTTGCGCATAACGTACACGTAATGTAGTTAAATGATTATTATATAAGTAATAAAGCACATTCCTCAACTCCTCGTCTTTGTTGTTGTTGATGTATAACAAATAAATATTATGTTGGTATCAGTGGTCAGAACGACGTTGCACTAAACGATTCAGAATGGAGAACCAGGGATCATCATCCGCCTAATAACTAAAACCCTTTCTCGCACTTGAGACAATTTCTATATACTTCGGAATGAAGACCGGAGTCTGGAAACGTGCTTGGAAGAGAAATCAACAGAAATACGGTGTATTAGGATTCCGAAGTTGAAGACAATTTCTTGAGCTTTCTAAAGATTCAAACGTAAACTAAACTTAGACACATAACCGAAAACTTTGCCGAGAGTTACCTTCTTAACAGTTTTATTACAACCAAACGTCTTTCATCCTCATTCTCTTTCTACTTCCGTCTTTGTCGCCTCCTTTTAATCGTATTCTCTGTCGCCTCCTTTTTAAGTAGAAATTCAACACACATACACACACACACACATACACACACACACACACACACACCGATTATAACACCATCAGTTCTCAAATTTTAATATATTTATAAAATATTGATAAATAATTTAACACCGGTTGGTAAGGTGTTCGAAAGCTACGTTAGACTTCTCATAATGTTATCGCTCTAAGCTAAAAAGATTAGATTATAAGCTTTTATAAATTATTTACTATCAGCAAAAATATATTAATAATGTAGTTGCGGTATAATTATTAAATTTACACGCGAACAATTAATATTATGTAAGACAACAAGTTATAAAAATTTGAGTGTGCATGTGCGTCCGCATGTTATTTTATGGTACGTCTCCATTAATGTAACTGCGTTTATGCCTAAGAGATGGTCTGTGGTAATGTGCATAATTATAAACGTTCCGTATAAAAAGTTCAGGGGCGTATTTACGGGAGAGGACGAATGGGACCGGACCCCCAGAAGGTCGAAAAAGTTGATGTGGAATTTTAATTTTGTTAATCTCTTAATTTCTAGACAAACTAACCTTTTTAAATCCGCTTTGTGACTTCTTCTTTGTATTGATGACGCGTTTCAACAAAACACATGCTTCATCATCAGATTTTAAAATATCCCTCACAGGAGGTCGTCATCAGTTAAAAATCCAGTATCATTTGCACTGTATACGCGTCAGTAGGTGCGTACCTATTCACCTGTTACGTATAATGATAGATACGCTACTGAAAATGTTGTAAACTGAATTTCAGATTGATGAATTCAGACGGCAAGGTGTGTGTGCCCCAGCTTATGCCGAACAACAATGCTGTTATTATGTAGATGGTTATAAAAACACGCCCCTAAAAACGAGGATCACTTTAAGTAAAAGTTTGTGACCGAAGAGCGCTTGTAAAAATTGGCGATCAAAGAGCACAAAACGATAACAGTAGCTTCAGCTTTCCTTCCTGGCTAAGACGTGAATGTCCGTTTTAACACTAACGAGCAGCGATGCTGTATCCTTACTCTGGAAATCTGGCAATAGGAATTCCATGGATGGTGATCTGTTATCGCCCCTCAGAATGTTTTTAAATTGTTCTGTTTAACAGTACAAATGACAGCTTACGTCTTCGAAGTTTTGACATTGATGAAAACCTTAAAAGAAGATCACCCGCCGTACAACTGAAATGTAGGCTATGGGTTCTTACAACTTTTTTTCGTCGTTTTCGTTTTTCTGACTATCTTAACTATGTTTTCTGCATCATATGATTTAATTAAGTAGTTTTAATGCTTAGTGCTTCCAAACTAGCAACAGGGACCAGAGATTTGCGAAATTGATGTGAAGTGTTTCATCATTCTTTTTCATAGGTTAACCTTCTTTTTTTCTGATAATTGCCTGTATCGTTCGATAATTCCGCACGTACACCTAGTCAAAATTAAAACAAATTAGATAGATAAACATAATGGCTTTTTGTGTATAATTTATGACAATTAGACGAATTGGAACTAGAAAAAATAGTTTAAATAACAGCATTGATTTTATGATCTGTAGCATTTAAAAATTTGTGAAATTCTTCGATAAAATTAAATTAATGAGTAAGATACTCTTTGGTTAAAAGACAAAATAACGCGGAAAGATCGTTTGCATTGAATAAGTTACTGATAATCTATAACAGCGTTTTCTACACTTAGGTGGCAGAAACGATTTTTATAATACGAAATAATCCAGTAACTAAAATAAATTTCTGATGTGTCAAATATTAAAACTAACTACATGTAACAAATATTTGGAGTTTACATTTGAATTAAAGGATTGTCGATAACAATTATCAATCCGTTATAAAGTTGTAGTAAAATAAAACCGGCTCTAAAACTTCAGTGCCGCCGATTGAAATAAAATAAGTTTGATTTGGGACTGAATTCAACTCTTTTTATTCACTTACAAGGCTTACTGTCACATATTCAATCGATATTTTACGTTATGTTCTGTACGCCTATAGCAAACTGTATGGTGAACATGT